>CM061134.1:33175218-33304356 GCA_030789695.1 Scilla litardierei
GGGTGGTGAAAACCTTGACCTGAGCCAGGAATTTGATGATCCAGCATCGGATTTGCCAAATGCGTCTTGTGATATGGGACAGTTGGTCTTAGGTTTTGATGAGGGTGTTGAGGTTAGCATCCCCATGGATGATGATTTTGAGAAGACATCTGTGGACCTTGAGAAGGCAGTCCTGGAAGATTCAGTTGGTGGTCATAGGCTACATGTTGATGATAGTAAATTTACTGAAGAGTCGATTGGTGAGTCATCAAAAATTATAAGTGAAACTGAGAAGGCGCTACAAGAGTTGGTTCTTGATCCGGTAAGTACATCCACTAGCAATCATATAGTTAGTACGATGTCGGTCAGTGTTCAAGGACTGCCCGATCAACAGCCAATAAAATCTCCTTTGAGCTTGCCAGTGCCTTCTACACCCACAGTTCAGCCAATCTCATCCACAGTTTCTACGGTTGATACTCAAGCAGAAGCTCCAATTAGACTTCAATTTGGCCTGTTTTCTGGTCCAGCTCTAATACCATCTCCTGTTCCTGCAATCCAAATAGGTTCTATTCAGATGCCACTTCACGTACATCCCCCGGTTGGCACGTCCATTACCCAGATGCACCCTCCACAACCTCCCTTCTTCCAGTTTGGTCAGCTGCGGTATCCTTCTCCTATTTCTCAGGGCATTTTGCCGGCTGCTCCTCAAACGGTGTCCTTTGTTCATCGTCATCCTCCTGCCCGATGCCCTTCTGCTCAGAATCTTGGATGCTCTCGAAATAACCAAGCAATTCAAAACTTTTCCTCTCAAAACGACACAGCAGATAAATTACCTGCAGGTTCAATAGAAGAGCAGGCTGGCCTGTTAATGAAGCCTCTTGACCGTTCTGAAGAGAAGGTGAACTTTGAGCACGTGAATGAATTGATAAATTCCCAAAATAATGTTACAGAATCGCAAGGCCAGAATGACACTAAAAATCGACAGGTATTGGGCTATCAAAATGTTCGCCATGCTGTTCGTGATTTCACTTCAAGGAAGAACTACAGACATGTGATCAATAATAGAGAATCCCAGGGGCCTCCTGGAGATGTTGCATGGCAGCTACCAGCTGGAGAAAAAGCTCAAATTGGGACACGAGCTCCAGGATTAGTATCTAGTAGTCGAGGAAAGAGATTTACTTACACTATGAGGAATGGTGGTACAAGACTGCCGTTTTCCATGCCAGAAAATTCACGAACAGATTCAAGTGTGCTCCAAAGGAGGCACAGGAGGACTGTTCGGAGAACTGAGTTTCGGGTGCGTGAGAATGTTGATAAGAGACAAAGAGAATGCTTGGATAACAGCAAGATTACTAGCCAAGTTGAGCGGCCAAATTTCAGTGATAGGATGTTGGGGAATTCTGCAAGGTATGAGATTAGAAGGGATTCTGTTTCAAACAAATCATCCAAGACACCTGTTGAATTAGAAAACATCAATTCTGGTTCTTCTAGATTCCGACGTGGTAATTCGGATGGCATGGCAGTAGACAAATCCTCAGGAAAAGAGATAAAATCAAAGAAGCGTTTATCTTCTCTTGAAGATTCTCAAGCTGAAGATAATGGCAAAAAAAATGTAATATCTGAAGAGGATGTTGATGCTCCTATTCAGAGTGGAGTTGTCCGTATCTTTAATCAGCCTGGCATAGAAGCTCCCAGTGACGAGGATGACTTCATTGAGGTAAGGTCTAAGAGGCAGATGCTGAATGACCGACGGGAGCAGAGGGAAAAAGAGACCAAAGCTAAAACGAAGGTGATAAAGGTAGCTGTTGATCCGCATTCCTTCATTTCCTTTCTTTTTTCCTTCCCCACTATTTTTTTGCCAACTATTGAAGTATAATATTAAGGCTTATTGGTTTATATCAGGCACCTCGAAAACATCGTGCTGTTCCTCAAAGCAATGCGGTGATATCTAATTCGAAGAAGACAGTAGCACCTTTGGAAGGAAATAAATCATATGGTGTTCGTCCTGTTCCTGTAATCACTGGTGGAAGGGGGTTTACTGGTGTCGAGGCATCACCTCTATTTGCTGCTAATATGACATCTCAGCCCCTAGCCCCAATTGGCACCCCTCCCCCGAAAGTTGACACCGATACAAGATCCAACAATTTGAAGTATGTTGTACCACATGGATTGTTTATGATATCAATATTTATATGTTTCCATGCTTGAATCTGTATCTGGCATACTGTTCTTCAGGTGTAACCATGCAAGCACTATCTCTGTCACATCTACTGGTGCTACTAAATTTGTACCTGGCTTATCATTTGACAGCAAAAACACTGGCCTTGTCAATGGTTCACTGTCACTCGGTTCTTGGAGCAATCCAGACATAAGTCAGCAGGTGATTCTTGAGATCTAAAGTGAAAATTCGGCTTGCTTATTTTTGGCATTTTATCCTTTGAACCAACACTGCAGTTAACATCTGATATTTATACCTGTTGGGCTTTTGCCTATTTTTTTCTTCATGTGTGCATATTTGATGGACTGTTATGTGTGTTCCTTTCATCACTGTGGTTTAGTATTTCATTTTTTCCCCTTCTTGCGGGCGTATGGTAACCTATGTTTCTTGACTTGATTATTTAAGATTGAAACTATTATTAGAAGACTCTGCCCTGATTTTTATGTAGTTACAATTGTTCTAAAGATGGCCCGCCGGTTTGAACCTTGTATTCTGGCTCACTCATGAAAATGGATGCCATAAAAATGAGAAATATGGGTGAGGTTGGCACTGATAATCCGGATTTATATAATAACGCCACTGTTAACTGACAGTAGTTTTGTTCTACTTTCAAATGCATATCTTGAGAGCTCTGTAGCCGTTTAATTTTGGAGGTAATGAATGCAGCTCTTTTGTGATATATTTGTAGTTGGATTGGTTCATGACATCACTTTATATGAATGCTCTTTGTGTTATTTCCAATTTTGAGTTCCCTTCACTTTAAACGTATGAATTTGCATAAAAAAGCCGAGGCTTAAGAAACATCCTAATGACAATTATAATCTTGTGCATATTGTTTGCATGCAAATTAGGTGTGCTTTATCCATCTTTCATTAGGCAAATAAGTTGGTATTAATCTTTAAATGAGAACCGATACGGTACAACTTCTGGTATTGTCAGCTTTAACTGTCAAGTTAGCTTCCATGTGCATGCCCTTTCTTTCTATGATTTATTATTGGCTTGTCGTAATATATGGCTATTGGAACATTAGACTCTATTATGAAAGCAGCAACTTTTGCATGTAAACACAAATCGCTTAACTTGGTTGTAGGTGTGAAATGATACATGAATGACTAGGAACAAGACATTCAGATCCAAAGGTTTATAGAGCCTAGGTAATAATAGTGCATAGCAGACAGCTTTGGTTGACTCGGAGGCCAACCCAAGCAAATGGCTATCTAATTAGTGGTCAAGTTCAGGACTAAACCCAAGTCGTGTCGGCATTTGGTATACCGATCCAAGTCCAATCCTCACTAATCCTAAATTAGCTAATTTTGACTTAACTTGGGGTGGATTATAGTTATAAATATCTTGAGATATACGATACGTGGGATGATAATGTGCTGGCGTCGGATTGGCCCTTGGTCGTGGCCCAGTATATGGTCCTAGCCTTGGCCCCAAGATTTTGGCTTTAATTGAGGCCCGGCCCCAGCCTTTGGCTTTATATAGATGCCCCAACTCTAATCCTCGGGCCTGTGGGCTTAGCCCAATTTTTTAAGACCCTCTGAAAGAGTTACAAGATTATTAGAATTTTTTGAACTAAGACAACTAATTATCAATATTTAAATCTTTTGAATTGAGGATCGGTTTAAAAAATCAATTCAAAAAATATAAAAATAATTAATGAAATTGGATTGGTAAAAAAACCTAAGTAATTAAATTTTTTAGCATCATGTAATTTGAGATCAAGTAAAAACCCATGATACAATATCTTAAGAGATTATTGGGATAATGAATACTGAATTCATGATTTAGAAGGCAATGTTTGAACTGAACATCCAATATGCTGAGGATGAGCCTAAAGTAGGCATTGGCCTTAAATATAAGCGGGCCTAAGTTTCAGCTCTAACTTCTACTTATTTTTTGATAGGTTAGGTGCTGGGTAGGCTTCTTGTAGGTTGGGTTTAGGGCCCCATGGGGCTTGCCACGGCCTATTATCTTCCCTAACGATACATATTGTATGAAATGATACAATTTGAAGGGATTTCAATGCATCGAACGACCATATCAGAACATGTAAAATATTATGTGATATGGCTATCATATCAGATGGATATGATAAATATCATTTAATATTTATCTCAATCGATATACATTTTTGGTCAAAAGTCGAGCTGGTTTTTATTAGGTTGATCCTACTTTTATGTTCAACTTGCTTTATATTTGGGGCTAAAGTTCGTTGGATTCTTTTTCAATGAACATCCAAATCTCTCTAAGAATCTCGCCAACATTTGCTATCTCTTGACACTTGCAACACCAACCGTCTTTGGAGATCGAAGAGTCCTTATTGAGCTTGTCAAGCTTCACCGACTTTCAAGGGGGCTTATCTACCTTCGTCGGCCCTTGCCAACATTTGCAAAAGCCTCGTTGACACATGCCAACCCTTGTTGACACGTGCTAACCCCTATCGAGCTTCACAATTGCTTTTTTTGAACTTTTATCATATCTTCTTATTTATTATTTGTTTATGATTAAAATCTCTCTATTTTTGTAATATATTTGGTATATAAGTAATTTGCTTAATTATTACACAAAATAAATTTATTCATGATATGCGATATAATGTGATATTATTATCTTAGCTTTCATCTTTAAAATTGGGGTCAGTTTCATCGACTCAATAGAAAGAATGTTGGATCATGATCATGTCAGATTGTGATATTAGATACTTGTTTTTATGCATTATGATGTAAAGCTTTCTCTTCTAACAAACTAAGTGTTAGGGTCTAACAAAAGACACGATTTTTATAGAGAATAATAGCACAAGAAAATAGATCAGTGAATACAAAAGATGTGTATTCTCCTCACAAGACGTCGATAGAGGACGTCCGCACTTGTTTAATCTAAATCTACCTAAGGATGCTCAAGAGAAATATCAATCATCAAGCATCCATACAAATGACGGCTAGCCCTAGTTTAAATAAGAAAATAAGAAAACACTCCTTGTGCGCAAAGTAATTTCTCCATTATATGCTGTGTGCAAAGTAATTTCTCCATGACTTGCTGTGCACAAAGTAATTCCCTCCCCTCTTTAGTCGCGCACGGATCTAACATTACTCCGTCCCTGAAAATCCATCTTGTCCTCAAGGTGGTGCATGAAGTGTGTGTGCCATCCATTCCACGTATTGCATGTCTCCCCCGATCAAAAAGATGAGATTGGTCTCCACCACCTTCATCAACGCCCAAACGAAAGCCACGGTCGTCACCAGTCAGATCTGAAGGTCCTATATACCCAAAACTGAGATGTTGGCGCTCTGAAGGCATTTGAACTAAAAACCAATGGCCTTGGGGCCCACGTCGACCTCCCGGAAGCTCGAATGTTTGCTGTTTTGGGCCCAGAAAGTCGACAATTCGCTGTCCACTGCATCGGAGGGCCCGTCGTCGCAGCTGAAGGGGCTGCCGGGCTTTGTAGGGCCACGTCAGGAGTCTGCAGGGGCCACATGGCCCCTGCCGGGCCCTGCAGGGGCCCTGGCCCCTGTAGCGCCCCTGCTGAAATTCTGGCCGCCCCTGCTGAAATTTTGCAGGGCTGGCCGCCCATGCAGAATTTCTGCAGGGGGCGAAGTACAAGCAATTGGCTTACTTGAGTTGGTTGAAGTTGCAATGGTAAAGAATGAATGCAACAAAATTTCTTGAAACTTCTTAAACAATTGGTACTGGCTTCACTCATCATTAGACATTTGAACATACCTGGACTTCCTCTCTGATATAGAATCTGCCATCATAGCCCCCTTTCCCCCTCTCAAATAATAACTATCTGAACATCAAAGAATATATGGATAAAAGTGGATAATATACTTGACTTGCTAGCTATATGATCAGAAGGTCCAGAATCTATCACCTCGAGAACTGGATGTGGAAGTACAAGCAATTGGCTTACTTGAGTTGGTTGAAGTTGCAATGGTAAAGAATGAATGCAACGAAATTTCTTGAAACTTCTTAAACAATTGGTACTGGCTTCACTCATCATTAGACATTTGAACATACCTGGACTTCCTCTCTGATATAGAATCTGCCATCATAGCCCCTTTTTCCCCTCCCAAATAATAACTATCTGAACATCAAAGAATGCCAAGTTCTCAAACATCAGAAATCTCCAACATCCTCAGGGAAGGTGCACAAAAGATGCAAACAGACCCTGTCGTTCAAGCCTTAAATTAGCAGCGTATCAACCTCAGTTTCAACCATGAGTCGGTGGCAAAAGCAGTGGCAAATTAACACCAAATCAACACCGCTTTCTACTTTGGATCGACAACAAAGCTGATGACAAATCAGTGCTGAATTGGTAGCAAAACCAGCAGCAAATTAGTCCTCGAACAGGCCCGAACCAGCCCAAAATAGTAGCAGAATTGATAGCAAAATTAGCGGTAAATCAGCCCCAAACCAGGCCCCAAAACAGCAGCATAATCAGAAACAAATCAGCATTGCTTTCAGCCATCAAAATGGCAACGAATCAAACTTTTTTGTTTTTTCTTTTGTTTTATTTTTTTTAAAATAAAGGTTAGGGCTAATCTAGGCTAGTGGTTCTGATACCCATGTAAAATATCAGATCTATAATTTTGTAAAGGTTAGGGAGAATTAGATACATAGAGAATTAGATTCATTTTATTCTCCCAATCTTAGTTTATTTATAGATATATAATAAGCTCCCAACCACAATTATGTCACTCTCCCAAACACTTGCATTTATATCATTATCTATAATACATTCTAACATTATGTTAACCATTCACACTTACATCATGCATCGCCCACTTACTCATTTATTACATCCAAACATTATGGTAACCATTTACACTTGTGGCATTTATCTCCTAACTACTCATTTAATGCATTTTAACACTTACCTTATTTTTTCTAATATTTCCAAACATCTACTGGAATATTTGCATCCAAACATTATGTTAACCATTTACACTTATGTCATTTATCTCCTAACTACTCATTTAGTGCATTTTAACACTAACCTAATTTTTTTCTAATATTTCCAAACATCCACGGTAATATTTGCATCTTTGCTAAACACATACTTTGTAGATGCTTTTTGGTGATGGTATTTTTGCTATTGGCTCCAAACCTAAAGGACGGTTGTATGGTAGGCCTGTGACAGGCCTGTGACAACCGGCATAATATTTTGTCACATACTTGTGATCATGAACTTATATGGTATGATAATTATAGAAAACAATAAATGCATATGATGCGGTAACAATTTTAGGTTGGACTTGGCTAGGTAGGTTAGTCCTATTAAGCTACTACGAAAAATATTCACGTAGGAATACCATGAAAAGTAAACGTGATAAGTTAATTCCTTGCATTAGTTTAAATGTCCTTGACATGCCCCCACATGTTTTGGTCAATTCTTGCTACAACATAAGGGTGGATTTATCTTATACCGATTTTTAGTTAATTTTATTGGATGCATCATTACCAAACCCAACAAGTCACCCGATTCACCTGATATTCTACCTGTCATATTTTGAGCATGTTATGGTTATTTATTTGCATGCTAATTTATTCTATGTTATATATGTGTGTGTGTAAAGTGTTCCTAGGGTGACTCCCCATTTCCCCTCATATCCCACATTTTTTTCGAATTTTTTTCTTGGGACTGTTGTTCACATCATGGATGATCAACATACCAAAAATCAAGTTATTCCAATACTTTTAGAGCCCCATCTACACCCTTGCAACTTCATAGGTTTTTCAGCACATTTTCAGACCGTTGAAGTTGCAAGGGGGTAGATGTGGGCTCTAAAAGTATTGGAATGACTTGATTTTTGGTATGTGATCATTCATGATGTGAACAAACCCATGAATAATAAAATCCAAAAAATGTGGGATTTGGGGGAAAATGAGGGCGACTCCTTAGATTTCATCTAAGTAGTCAAGATGGGAACACTTTACCATATATATAGGACTTTTCTGGCCGCGCCAGATATTTGGTGCGGCCCATCACAAAACCTCAAATTTTATTCATTTTCAAAAATCTGTTTCGTTGGATTTGTTGTACTCATTCTAAAGCTCGATAATCGATAAACAAATCTGAATATAGCTTTGTTCGGCTTGGTTAATTATCAAGCTCGATTACAGAGTCAGTCTTCATCAGAGCATTAACAAAGTCAGTCTTCATCAGAGCATTGACGGACATGTATCTTACATGCATAATTCTCATATACTTATCTTTCAATTGAACATGATTTATTATGTCTTAATTGTACATGATTGATTATTTGTCTTTATTAAAACTTTTAGTCCCTATACGTTCTTGACAATTAGTTTTTGAGATTAATAGGTCTTATATGACATATGAGAGATCTCTCACATATATGATGATGTGTCGCATTCTTATCCACATTGTACATGTGTTTACATGGGGTGTACTAGCTCCGTGTCCCTTATGGAGAAGAATATGCCATACCATTGTATATGAACAATCTTATATGTCATGTGAGGCTCGTTACTATCTAAGTTTTTTCTAATATATAAGACGAATAATATAATTTGTCATTTTTCTCTTGTGGCTCTTCACTACTGTAAAGCTAGCGAAAGCTTGATGCTCGACTTAGGCTTAGGCTCATTGTGAGCATGCTCAAGCACGTCTGTTTATTAAATGAACCAAGCTAGAGTAGAATTTTAAGGAACATCCTAAAGCTAGACTCCCTAGACTTGATTGATGGCCCTACCTGATGTTTACTTAGTGTTATGACATGTTGCTTGATATTTGTTATCCTATGGCTTCTGCTCAGGCATTTTAAATCTGACATCACTATTTAGAATTTTTATCTCCTAAGTCCAAGATCAGCAATAGTTTAAGAGATACAAAATACCAATACTTCCTTACTATGATACTATTGGTTGGATTTTGGCATATATCCTATCATGTTGAAAATACATATGGTGTTAATTCCGATGAATCCAAAAAAACTACACATGGTGGAACCGACTGCCTAAATGTCATTTCGATATTGCTTAACATGATCTTGATCGTTTAGAGTGCATATAAACAAAACATCAAATGCTATTGTAATTTCTAACATCATCATCACGTGGCTTTAAAATGAATGCTCCAAAGTGTTTCTTAATCTATAGGTTAGGGAATACAAATTTAAATATTTTAAAACATAAAATTAAATTAAACACTTTTGGTTGTTTGTTTTATAGCTACTTGATGTATAATAAAACAAACTCAAAACAATCTAAATTTTGGTTTTAGCAGTTTCAATTTCCAAATGATGTAGATTAACTTTAATGGGTGGTTCTTTAAAGTAGATGCCATATCATGTAATTCCAATGTGTATGATTTGGTTGCAAATCCTGCCATGATGGACATAGTCAAACTTTGTGTTAGAGGGAATGTTACGTGGACACGGCTTGACCCATGTGTGTTAAGTGTTCGATTGTCCAAAAGTGTCCGATATGATAAATATTTAAACTTGGACCAAAGAATATCTCTGTAGTATATATATTTACTACTCATAAACCATGATCATAGGTCACGTGACATTCAAAATCTCCCACTAAAAAATTTCCACACATTCAAAATTCCCCCTAAAAAGTTTGCAGCCTCTTTAAAATCCCCTTAAAAAATTTGCAACCACCTTCAAAATATTCACCCTAACAAAAACTTTTAACCACAGTCAAACTAAAATTTAGTTCCCGCAGAAAATTTAGTTCCCTCCAAAGTTTAGTTTCCTTCAGAGATTTAGTTCTTTCCTAAAACTTACAATTTTAGCTTTCTCTAGATTTAGTTTTATCCAAAATTTTAAATTAAAATATTGTTCCCCAGTAGGATTTAGTTATCCCAAAAATTTTAGTTATCTCAGAATTTGATTCCCTTCCGATTTAGTTTCACCTAAAATTTAAAATGTTAGTTTCTCAAAATTTAATTCCCTCTGTAGTTAGTTTCTCCCAAAATTTTAGAGTTCCCCCAAAATTTAAGGGTTTCACTCCAGAATTTTCACAAACTCTCATCCGTTCCATTGGCTCATCAAGATTCAATCCTAGTCGTCCTAGTCATCGTTCTACCCATTTTTGTCCCAGTCAGTAACCCCATTCAAAAAACATCCATCAATTGTATAATAGACTAGTCATAATCCGTGACCATTGTCATGTGAAATTTTTTTCTAACTCTTCAAAATCTCAACCCCAAAAATATTTTGTAACCATTGACCATAGGTCGTGGGCATTCAAAATATTCCTCCGAAGAATTTCAACCCATTCAATATCTCACCTTCAAAAAATTTCATAGCATGTGGTGACTATATGTCACGATGCAGTCAAAATATTCCCCCAAAAATTTCAACATATTCAAAATCTCCTCCTGAAAAAATTTGCAGCATCATTCAAAATATCGCACCCCGAAAATTCAAACACATTCAAAATCTCTCCCACCAAAATTTTGTAGCCACCTTCAAAATATATCCTAACAAATTTTTTTAACCACATTCAAAATAAAATTTAGTTCCTCCAAAATTTTAGTTCTCCTAAAATTTTGTTCCTTTAAGATTTAGTTCCCCCCAAAATTTAAAATTTTAGTTCCCCAAAATTTAGTTCCTCAAGGTTTAGTCCCTCCAAAATTTAGAAATAAAATATAGTTCACACAGAGAATTTTAGCTCCCCAAAAATCTTAGTTACCCAAAACTTAGTTCTCTTCAAATTTAGTTCCTCCAAATTTTAAAATTTTACTTTGCTCAAAATTCCATTCCATCCAGATTTAGTTACCATCAAAAATTTAAGGCTTTTCCTTATATTTTTCACAAACTCTCATCTTATCATAAAATCTTAACTATCTTTCTATCCATCTCTTTGTCTTAGTCAGCATACCTATTCAAAAAACATCCCTCATTTGTATAATAGATTCCTCAAGATTCAATCCTAATTGTCTTTTTACCCACCCTTTTGTCCTAGTCAACAAACCCATTCAAAAACCTCACTCAACTGTATAATAGATTAGAAATAACCCGAGCACATAATGCACTGAGCAAAAAAATATATAGAAAAAAACCCCACGGAAAGGATGCGGTGCACGCGTAAAATCAAAAAGGAGTGAAGTGTCAGTGCACCGGTGTGTGGGGACAGGGGGGAGGTAAAAGAGGAAAATTCAGGGGTTTAATTACAAAACAACTTTGGGGGGGCAAAGCGCAAAATTCCCAATGAGAAACTTGTAATTCATGGGAATGGATGGTGGGGGGTAAAAGGTAAAAAAGCATGAGCTAAATTGCATAAAAATATTGGGGGTTGGGGAAATGTTCAACAATTCCAATGACAAGCTTGCAATTCAAGGGAATGTGGGTGGCATTTAACCCAACTCCCCAAAGCCACACACCAAAGCAAGCCCAAGTGGCCCCCACCATGATGAGGTGGCAAATTCTAGGCAAATCCTTTGTTCTATTGGGGTTGTCTTAGTAGCACAAATGCCCTCATTTGTAATATAGATGTATGCGTGCATGCATGTGTATAAAAATATGGGCATCAAATATCCATGTAGGAATTCTCTTTATGCACTTGTTAAACAATTAGCTCCATTATTTTTAAACGATCGGTGTCATTCTTCTTAATTTTCATATTCGAAAACCCAATTACACTAAAGATCTAGTGAATCTAACATGCTCTGTTCATTGATTTAGGCGTTGCAAAAATGCTATTACTGCGAAAACATTAGATTTGCAATAACTAGAGCAACGAGTTCACGAGATCTATGGTGTATTAAGGCTTTAAAATATGAAGATCAAATTAAGTAAATGAAGCCGATCATTTAAAAATAACATGAAGATCGGACTTTTTGACTAATGCATATGACTGAATTCCACATCGGGTAGCTGATGTTCATATTGCTTGTATATACTTGCTTTTTGACACATGTAAAGGCACATACACTTATAGTTAAACTCTTTAAATATGTTAATGAAACAAAATATGAATTGATAAAAAAATAATATTTGTAACCTGTTTACTTATAATGATAATGTTTATGTAATTTAATGAACAAAACCTTCAGTTCATAAAGCTAATATTTATAACATGTTGACAATTTAGGCAAAATAGAAAAATCAATACATAATAAAAATATGACTTTGGATTATGATTGTGAAAATTTGTTATTGCAAAATGTATTTTGGTAATATGGTTAAATGTGAAACATAGTATTTATAAATTATAAAGCAAAATAATGATTCAATTGGGTGTGAGTGTCGGACCTTCTTGAATTTGGATAGCTCATGGATTCATGGAAATATTTGAAGAGTTGCATGTTTGTCGAGTGGTTTTAGCAGGTCCGTAATGAACACACATTCTGTTTTAATACATTTTCAACTACTCGGATTTTGGTGCCAACTATACATGGGTGATCAACCACATGAGAATAATATGAAACATACGATATATGTTGCTAAGTCACATATGTGCCCATAAAAAGTCCACATTATTTTTTCAAGGATCGACATCGTTGATTTTGATCTTCATTATCGAAAACCCTAATATAGCAAATATATTGTGAACCAACAGTATTTGCTTGTTGATCTAGCTGTTGTAAGAACTATTACTTTGACATCGTTAAATTTGCAACGAGTGGATGAACGAGCACAACGCAATGGTTCACTAGATAAATGGTGTATTAGGGGGTTTAAAGTAGAAAAATCAAAATGAATGGTACCGATCATTGGAAAAAATAGTAGATGGACTTTTCAAGGGAGCATGTGGCTTAGCCACATTTATTATATGTTTCCCGTTATTATGTGTATATATAAATAATACTAATATATGTGAATATATATGTTCTTTGTGTATATGTGTACCTGGATTTGGTGATACAATATCAACGGTTTCAGAACAATAGAATTTTTTGTAACGAGTTGATCGATGGTTAAATTCCCTTTAAGATTCACCCATGTTAATGGTTTTGGGGATTTAGAATATGTACAACCTAATTTTTTTTCATAAAAAGTAATGGAAACCGTGTTTTTGTCCTACACTAATATCCAGTTACCTCTATATATAGGTTGAGTAGGATCCGTTTAAATGGACCAAACATGCGGATCCATCCAAGTTATTCAAAATTCGGCAAACTAAATTGAAAATCCATTCCGTTGGATGTGCTCTAACATGTCTAAATTATATAAAAATGCAAATTATTTGGACATATTTTGCCTATGCATCAAGTATTTTGCAACCACTTGATGCATGAGAAAATATGTCCAAATCATTTGAAATTTTGTTTGTATAAAGTTTAGATATGTTAGATCATATCCATTAGAACAAAATTTCAATTTAATTAGTCAATTTTAAAATTGACTTGGATGGATCTGCATGTTTGGCCTATTTGAATGGATCCTAGTTTATTTTTATTTTTGGTTGTAGTGGCTAACTGGACCAATTTATACGTGTGTATAATCTGACCCTTATCCTTAAGGCAAAGCGGGCACAGTCCGCATGCACATATGCGGCCGCGAATACCACATTTTTAGCACCAATGTGGGGGTATACATATTTTTTTTAAAATTGCCAATGATGATAATTAAGAGCTGTATCGACCAGCTGCTTGATGTCACTTGGAAACCACTTTTCCCAAAAGCTTATTTGATGTGGTTTGGGCTAACGATAAATATCAAAAACACAGTTACGAAGCTGATAAATTATGTGCATAAAAATTAACCACAGATTTCCCATCATTTTTATATTGACCATCTAAAACAATGTTTGTTTCAACTGGAGGTTTGCCTTGTTTCACTGATTTAATGCATATTGAGTTGCATCCTGCAACCAAATATTAAATCTGTTGTCACTTTTCCAGGTAATGGCCTTAACACAGAGTCAACTCGATGATGCTATGAAGCCAGTACAGTTAGACTCTCAAGTTTCTTCAAGCATTTCTCTTGAACCCACCAAGGCATCAACATCTATCGTGGCACAGGAAAAGCTCTTTCTTCCATCAGCAAGTCCTCTGAACTCCTTGCTTGCTGGGGAGAGAATTCAGTTTGGTGAGGCTGCTTCTAAATTTCAATTTATTTTTTTTTACCCCTTTGGGTATTTGATGTTTGATACGATTGGCTTCTAAAAAAAGATAACAAATCTGAATTTAACGAAGAGAAAAAAAATTTAAAGTGGAAATTGATATTAAGATAGAACGATCCCTTCTGGAGTGGATCTCTTCCTAGCTTGTATTGATGGAACAAGCCTAATCCCCCACAAACCCTAACAAGAATACTACTCAATTGATCGTTCTTCGATAAAAGAAAACTCGGGCCGGCTCGTAAGCTTTAAACCCCTTCCTAACACAAAAAATAATGAAAGACTAATAAGCACCTCTAATTACAAAATACACAACTAAAGAATAAGCCTAAAGAGATAAGTCGCCAATCACGACTTGTGCCGTACGCCGCCTCCGCCCAGTGTAGATTCAGACTCCATCATTACTCCCTCCCAAAAAACGAACCTTTTCCTCAAGGTTGCAGTCGGATAATTGAGTCAATCTGCTCTAATCTAAGTGTGGGCGTGGCTCTGCCTCGTCTACACCTCCGTCAAGCATCACCACCACATCCTCCTCTGCCGCAACCTCCAGCTGCATGGCCCTCCCTGCGCAACGGTGCACTGGTGTGAACTTTTTGTCACACTTAAAGCAATGACATTCGCTCCCTCATCTCTGCCTCTGTCATACGGCGAGTCTGTCCTCCAGGCCCTGTCTTTGTAGCATCCTCTCTTGCCGTCGCTGGTGCCCCCACAATGGTCTTAGGTGCCTCCGTAGGTGCCGGAATGCAGTATGTCGATCCGCCCAAGCCCCTAGACTTCCTATCTACAGCCAACCTGTCCTCCACTCTCCTCGACACCCGCATCATGGCAGTTAACTCCTGAGGGTCCTGGACCCTCAGCTCAGCCCTAATCATAGGCTTCAACCCCTTTAAGAAGTTTTCCTCCATTGATTCATCAGATACACCTTTCACTCGGCTCGAGAGTCTATCAAACTTTTCTATATATTCCCGAATTGACCCATCCTGTCTCAAGGCATACAACTGCTCAAACAACCCTCCTCATTGATATCCTGGAATCTCTACATGAGACACTCGGTCAGCTCCCTCCAAGTCCGTATTGGTCTCTGCTTCTGGGTCCACCTGTACTAATACAGAGCCTCGGCCTCAAAGCTCAGTGCTACCGCCCTCAGTCTCTCCGCCTCGGTGAAGCCTGTAACATCAAAGTGCATCTCTGTCTGGTAAATCCACCCATCGGAGTCCTTGCCATCAAAAAGTGGTGCCTTCAACTTACTCATCTTAGTCTCGGGGTTGGTGTCACATCGTGGTGGTCCTTCCATGTTGGCTGCCTGACGCCTCTGGTAAGGATGCTTCTCCGCTCTCCACTGTCCTTCATCTCCCCTGACCCTCTCGTTGGCAGTACGCCCACATCATCCCACTCGTCAACATGCTCCCACCGGGGTCCCCCATGTAGCCACCTTCCTTCGCTGCCCCCGAAAGGAGGCGGATCTCCCCTGTGGGCCTCCGATATGGCCTCCCATTCGACGCCCCCAAAAGGCGGGAGAAAACCTCCTGCGGGCCCCAGGTGGGCCCTCCTGTTATCGCCGCCCTCGTCGGGGCCTGCCCGCCTCTTGCGGGTCCCAAGTGGGCCCGCCAACCTCCACCGCCCCCCGCGGGCCTAGATGGCCCGCCAATTGTCGTCGCCCCCCGACAGAGGCGGAATGGCCCCTGCGCCCCCCGATGGGGGTGCCACCCTCCTCCGCCCCTAGGGGGTGGATCTGTTCCAGCGGCCCCGTGAGGGGGCCGCTGGTCTTTGTGCCCCCAGCAGGGGCGGTTGCCCTCCGAAGGCCCCAAAAGGGGGCCGTCCGCCTTCGCCGCCCCCTGTTGGGGGCCCCCGACCACCTGCGGTCCCCTGGTGGGGCCGCCCGCCGGTACCGTGCCCTGCGCTGCCCCTAGGTGGGGGAAGCCCTTTGCCAAATCCTAGGGTTTGTCTTCCGCCGTCGCCATTGCCGTTGCCCGGGGTTGTCTGCGAGATCAGATCTGAAGATCAAGATGTTTTTGGATTCAGATCTCCCTGAAAAAATTGCTGCTGAAACATCTTTGCTACCTCAGCAAATCCATCTTTCATCTCCTGCGAGTGTTCCGAGATCCGCTTCATGCTCGCTTCCATGGTTGTGTTCATATCCGCCTTCATCTCATCCATCAAATCCGTCATCTCCTTCCTCAATCCCGAGATCCCTGCATTGAGTCGCACCTCCAGAGTTTTTGTCGCAGCTGCTCGTGTGTTTGTCATAGAATCGAATGCTCTGATACCAAATTGATACGATTGGCTTCTTAAAAAAAGATAACAAATCTGAATTTAATGAAGAGAAAAGAAATTTAAAGTTGAAATTGATATTAAGATAGAACGATCTCTTCTGGAGTGGATCTCTCCCTAGCTTGTATTGATGGAACAAGCCTAATTCCCCACGAACCCTAACAAGAATACTACTCAATTGATCGTTCTTCGATAAAAGAAAACTAGGGCTGGCTTGTAGGCTTTAAACCCCTTCGTAACACAAAAGATAATGAAAGACTAATAAGCACCTTTAATTACTAAACACACAACTAAAGAAATAAGCCTAAAGAGATAAATCACCCATCGCGACTCGTGCCGGGCGCCGCCTCCGCCCGGTGTAGATCCGGACCCCATCAGTGTCACATTCAAAATAATCTGCAATTATTTTTTCATTCAGGTGCTGTTACCTCTCCAACGATTATCACTCCAGTCAGCAAAGCTGCATCAAATGGAATTGGTGCTCCAGGTTCATCGCGATCAGATGTTTCCAAGGAGAACTTAAGTATTACAAATGAAGACAACACCATGTTCTTTGATAAAGATAAGCGCCCTGCCAAAACTTGTACCCATTTAGAAGATCACGAGTCTGAAGCTGAAGCAGCTGCCTCAGCTGTTGCTGTTGCTGCTATAAGTAATGGTGATGAGATAGTTGGAAACAGGTTAGGTGTCTGCTCAATTCAAGAATCCAAGAGTTCCAATGTTGCAGATAATTCTGAATCAAATACTTCGGCAGGTAATGTGCTGAAAGGAAATCGAGTCTTCTATTTGATGTAGTTTCTATAATTGCTGTTAAAGTGGATCTTTGAAATTTTTGGCAGGTGTAACTTCAAGTCAAGTAACAGGTCAATCAGCAGCTGAAGAGTCTCTTACTGTTGCTCTTCCCGCAGATCTGTCAGTGGATACCCATTCTCTACCATTATGGCATCCATTACCAAGTCCACAAAGTACATCCGGCCCTTCTCTATCGCATTTTCCTGTAGGTCCACATTCTCATTTCCCGATGGGGTTTGACATTAACCCAGTATTTGGAGGACCATTTATTGCCTTCGGTCCACATGATGAGTCAGGTGGTACACAGGCGCAACCACAAAGAAGTGCAACATTGGGTTCAGGGCCACTTGGGGCTTGGCCGCAATGTCATTCTGCTGTGGACTCCTTTTATGGCCCCACAGCAGGTTTTACTGGTCCCTATATCAGTCCTCCTGGAGGAATTCCAGGTGTCCAAGCCCCTCCTCATATGGTTGTCTATAACCATTTTGCTCCAGTCGGACAGTTTGGTCAAGTTGGCCTAAGTTTTATGGGTACAACTTATATTCCTACTGGAAAGCAGCCTGACTGGAAGCATAATCCAGTGTCTTCTTCCACTGTTGGAGGTAGTGATGCGGACGTCAACAACACAAATGTTGTTTCTGCCCTTCGCAACCCACCAAGCATGCCTTCTGCTATCCAGCATCTGGCCCCAGGGTCACATCTCATGCCCATGGCTTCTCCTCTAGCTATGTTTGACATGTCCCCCTTTCAGGTATGGTTCTCCAAAATTCGTTGGTATCATTTTGCTAATTAGTTGCATAGGATCTATATCTAATGGCTTTCTTTACTGGTTTCTAATCAATGCATATTATGCAATATTCAAAAAATATCGCTTCATTTGCTTTCTTTTATCCTCCCACCCTCAATGACGGAAGTATGGATCAAAGTTTTTTATTTATATGCTTTTAGTAGATTGTAATAATTTCTCAATGATGAATGGATGCTAGTATCTGCTATATTATCAAGGAATTCAAGTAGGGCTTTCAACGGATCTGATTTTTAATCCAATTTAAGTCTTGCGTGCTGTTAAGCATTGTTAAATTCTAGGTGGAGAGATCCAATTAGCCAATGATCTGATGGGATCAAGCTTCTATACATAAAAGACATTAGACTGCAAAAGAGACTCTTGTTCTCAAGGTCGGGAAGTTTGGCCTATGTGATTACTTATAGGATTGGATTGGAAGTTGAGGTAGCTTATCCAAAACCTGGGGGATCTATGCATCTTCTGGAAAAACAAGTACAATACGAGTAATTTATCTATTATTTCAGCATCTTTTAGCTCCATAATGGCTTACATATACTGCTACAGAGCGTAATGTCCTTGTTTAGGCCAAAAAATTGCCAGTAGAAAGCTCTAATTTAAGGTAAATGGATCATCTTGGATGATTGTGTATCATATGGTAAAAAGGAAGATGAAAGAGAACAGATAACTGATATTGAAGACAGAAAAAATAAATTGCCGGTTGTCATTGCAACTAGGCCTGGTGGTGCCACAATCAGGTTGTCGAGGTGCATCCATCAGCTGAACTGTCAAGGCAGCTATTCATGGAAACACATTTGGTTTACTTTTTTCATGCTGTGTTATCCTGTTTATTCTGGTTTCCCCTCCTTTTCATCCTATTCCTAAATCAAAGTCTGACTCAGGTAAGGGACTATGAGCTGTCCTTTGAGTCATCGGTGACTATTAGTATTAGGGTAGGACAAAGATTACTGTATGACCATTGTTAGGAGGAAGGTCAAGTATGGAAGTTATTTATCTTCTAAGATGATTAATGGAGAAAAAGCTTATGATAAGTCCTTGAGGAGGTTATGTGGTGGAGTTCAGAAAAGAATTGAATATATGGATGCAATTTTAGCTAAATTGGTAAAAGGAATGATGAACATGTTGCATATTGTATGTTAGGAAATACGTTGAAATGTACCGAGCAATCGTTCATCAAGATGATGAGATCAATAAAGATGTGGTTCATAGAATCAATGTAGGATAATTAAAGCGAGCAAGTTCTTCTGGCTTTTATGCGATCTAGACCTTCCATAAAAATGAGATGGAAACATTCTAGAGTACTACGATTAAACCATCAATGATGTGTGGTCATAATTTATGAAGTATAGACATGGACACACCGATGACACAACATTGACACATACATGGAAATTCTTAAAATGTATGGCATGTGGACATGGTGGTACAACCGTACAATTATGTGCGTGCATGTAGGGGTGGCAATTCGGGACGGCCAGGTCTTATCGGGCCGTGCCGGCCCGGTCCGGTTTTCTTAAAGGAATGGGCCGGCCCAGCCCGATAAGACTTCGGGTCATTCTGGAGAGGCCTGGACACGGTCCGATAAAAATTTGGGCCGCCCGGCCCGGTCCGATAGGGTTGAATGAATTATGTATCGTGACAATATTTTATCATATTTTTAAACACAAACTTGTCTCATATGCTTAAAGGTGCATCGAAATGGGAGCATGAAAGAAGAGAATTAAGTGGATTGCATAAGGTGATGTGTCCTACATTGTTTTCATTTATTTGGCAAGATGAAGTAACATGTTTGGTGGTTCTTTGTCTCTTCTCGGAAACTGTGATCGACCCCCAGGATCCAAAGACATCAAAGTTGGCGCTGTCGGGAAGTTAAAATTTATGATATTTGGACCTTGATCTGATAAAATTCATGACATTGGACTCAACACCATAAATGAATGCACATTATTGAAATCCGCTTTAGACCAGTGTGGTCAAATTGAAGTGGGGCGATCAAATGCTTTTCGTGCCGTGCCGTGCCGCCCATGGGCTGAAAAGTTTGGCCCGGGTCCGGTCCGAAAATGAACCGGGCCGGCCCGGTCCGATAAGGATTTCGGGCCAAAATTGTTGGCCCAAGCTCGGCCTTATCGTGCCGGGCCCGTGCCGGGCTATCGTGTCGGGCCAAAAATTGCCACCCCTACGTGCATGTGTATCTATATAGTACACATAACACACTAGAATCCATGGTGAGAAGGATGTGTTCTATTAAGAATAAAAAAGAAAACAATATAAAAATCTCATGACAAATCCATACCATAGAATCAAGTAAAAAAATTCCAACAAAAAAATTCCTTAAAAAATCTAATCTATACCTAACCTAGTTGAAGTGATGATTAGGCTGTGTTTACATAATGGTCGCTTAGTTAAGTAGTTCATATATATAGTAGTATATAGGCATGTGATGTAGAACATAAGAGATTTGTGAATCTTGCGGGGAAATTTGGGGAAGAACGATGAAATTAGGGTTCCGAGGCTTCTCGTCAAGGAGTCCGATGCTTCTCACCAAGGAATTGGACATTTCTTAGGTTTGGGGCTTCATTTTCTCAAGATATCATTTGATTGATTAATAGATTTGAGGCCTTTTTATATGCTGTATAACTAATACATCTCCTCTCCCAACCGATGTGTGACTAGAACTCCAAAATAATAAAAAATCTTAAAAATAAACAAAAGACTGCTAATAATTAAAAGATTCCAATTCTATACCTAAATAATTTAAAAAATAAAGACTATCTCAATTGGATCCCTATCATTCTCCCTGACTTGAGAACTTCATCACCTGGTGGATGACGGCAAGAATAGCAACACTGAACAGAAATAAATACTCCCTTGCAATTAGAAAAGATGCGTCCACGAACTTTGAAGTGAAGTACGATGTGTACATTTAGATGACCGTTTTTCGAAAATCTCTTCCAATTCACAAAAGATAGAAAAGCATGTAGAACCTTGTTAGTAAGGTGAGGATGATCTGTAATAACAAAGTTAATGTGCACAATCAAACTTAGTTGCGATTCTCTCGACAGATCTGGTGCATGTTCAACAAATGGCTCAAGATGAGTATTCGGTTCGGAGTGTGGTGCAGGATCAATCTCTGGATCTGATTCTGGATAAGGCTATTGCTTTGAATCCAATACTGGTTCGGGCTCTAGTTTAGGCTTAGGCTCAAATTTTGTCTCAATCTCATGGTTAGGATCTGGCTTAAGCTCATGTTCAGGCTCACATTCTATCGCAGGGTCTAGCTCAAACTTTATTGCAAGCTCTTACTTAGACTCGATCTTTTGTTCACTCTTCATTTGTTCGCATGCTTGAAGAAGGTTGGGGATCTCACATCTCTTCTAATGGATCAATCTTTGGTGAAATTACTCGATGCTTGGAAAAATACCAAGATCTAAGAGTGATTCTGAATACCCACCATCGATGAAGATGACCGTGAAGTTGCCTATACCAAGAACAGCACACCAAATGATCTGAGCATATAGAGTAGTATTTTGGTACGAAAATTTTGCACCAAATGATGGTGTGAAAAACATTTTATCAATTTTAGAAATTTATTGCTAACTTTTTTGATGTTTAATCCATACAATTATGTACTACATTGAAAATAATGTGTGAAACCTAAGGGGATTTGCTTATCGATTCACCAGTTACAAAATTTAACAGTATCAGAATAATGGAACTTTTTGTAATACCTTGATTGAATGCCAATTGACATTATTTTTCAACCATTATTTTTTGAAGGATAAATAACTATATAAATGAAGGAGGAAAAAATTGTTTTGACAAAAATTCAAAAAAAATTAAAAAATATTTTCGCACAGAATTTTCCGTGCAAAAATGTTTGCACATGAATATTTGTGTGTGTGTATAGGAAAATTTTCAAATGCAAACATTTTGCATGGAAAATTCCGTGCGAAAATATTTTTAATTTTTTTGAAAGTTTTTTTCAAAATTGTTACTCCAATTCATGTAGTTATACACCTCAAAAAATAATGGTTGAAAAATAATGTGATTTGGCCTTTGATCTAGGTATCACAAAAAGTTTTATTGTTCTGAAACCGTTAAATTTTGTAACGGGTGGATCGGTGCTCAAATTCTCTTAGGGTTTACCCATTATTTTCCCTGAGGTATATAATTCTATGGATTTAAACATAAAAAAATTTTGCAAATTTTTTTCTAAAAAAGATAAAATGTTTTTCACACCAGAATACTACAACACACATGGGTAGAAGGGATCTACGCTGCCTCGTTAGATTTCATTTAAGGAGGCACCTTAAGATCCTTAAATCTTGAGTATTTTTTTGCATTTTTTTCAATATTCTTGTTCACCTCATGTATGATCAACCTACCAAAAATCAAGTGATTCCAATACTTTATGAGCCACCATCTATCCCTTGCAACATCGAAGGGGTTTCAGCAAGTTTTTTGACCGTCGAAGTTGCAAGGGATTGATGGTGGCTCATAAAGTATTGGAATTACTTGATTTTTTATATATTGATCATCCATGAGGTGAACAACAAGAATATGAAAAATAATTGCAAAAAACATGGTGTCTACGGATCCTATGCGCATGCACATTTTCCCCATATATATACATAAAAAAATTTTGGAAATTTTTATCTAAAAAAGATAAAATGATTTTCGCACCAGAATACTGATGCGGGTGCACCCGGTGCACCGGGGCCCTCCTCTGGGGATGGAGCACGTGGCGGTGGAGGCGTCATCACTTACGCACGTCGCAGGAGACGCGGGAGCGCGATTTAGGCCATTTTCTTAGTGGGAGGGTATTTTGGTATTTTACCAAAATACCTCCTCTTTCTTTATATTAGGTCTAGCCGTCATTTTGTTGTTTTATGCTTGTATTGTGAGAAAACTCTCAAGCGTCATTTGACGGTGCTTAAGCTTTGGTCCGTTCATCCAAAGCGGGGAGATCGATCTTGTCTCTAATAAGATCAACTATCTAGGTTCTTATCTCAATCAAGCAAAAAATACAAACTTTTCCTCTCTTTTAATTTTCCTCTTTAAAGTTGTGAATCGATCTACGACGATTCACAACAATTGGTATCAGAGCCAGGCGATTCCATGGCAACGGGAACGAGGGCTTCCGTGGATGAGAAGATCCAAGGTCTACGCGACGATCTCAATCATGAGATCGAGGGTTTGAGGAAAGCGATGGAGGCGTCGATCAAGGATCATGCACACACCCAAGAGGACATTCAATCGGAGCTTCGAATCATGAGAAAGGAAACCGCGGAGGCCACTGCGGCTATTCCGGCGATAATGGAGTTGTTGCAAGGATTGACCAAGGAGAAAGCGGCGGATCGCGACAAGGGGAGAATAACGGAAGAGATCCAAGGCGAATCCGGCGTCGTTTCGACAAATCAAGGCCCCCGAGCCACGGGGAGTCACATGCGGCGGCGGCGGCTACAACCCTAGCCGGCGGGCTAGGGTTTGGCGCGACAGGGCCCGGATCTACCTCCACGGGCCCTGTCGGGCCAAAAAAGGGGCCGACTGACCCGCCCGGCCCAGCCATGGCCTGGGCGGGTCAGGCCGGCCACCCCAGGGCCTCGGCGGCCCAACCTGGGGCCGCCGGAGGCCCGGCACCCCCTGGCGGGGGTGCCTAGGGGCCGCCGACCCCCTTTGGGGGCCTGGCGGCCCGCGCGACACCCGCCTGGGGGTCGGCAGCCCCAGGCGGGGGCGGAATTGGGGGCGCGGCCCCAATCTGGGGCCGGGCGGGTCCGCTGGACCCCGGGCATGGGTCGGTGGGCCCGGGCGATTCTTCTGGTGGCGCAGCGAGCACAGGAGGTGTGTTTGGTGGTGTTGCGGGGTTTGTACCCCAATCTGGAGGGGTTTTGGGGGCACCGAGAGGCGGATGGGCCTCAGGAGCAGCTATTGGGGCCCCAGCGGGCCAGTTTTGGAGAGCAGAGACCATTCCGCCTGGGCAAGGGCCCAATTTTGCACGACCGCCAGAGTTTCCGGGGCACTACTACCAGCCCGAGGCGTGGGAGAGACCTGCATGGCCAGAGGAGCTGTACGGGGTCGACAGGGGAGGCCCGAGGGAGGCTCGGGGTGGCGAGATGGTCAGGGGGGTTGACCGAGGCGGAGATAGGGGGCAGCTAGGCGACATCAACGCAGATCGGCGGTTGATGAAGCTGAAGATGCCGACCTTTGACGGCACCGACCCTGATGGGTGGATATACCGAGCGGAGAGGTATTTCCAGGTGATGGGTCTGACGGAGCAGGAGGTCCTGAAGGCCATCGGGATTTACTTTGAGGGGAAGGCTCTGGCCTGGTACCGGTGGAAGATAGCACGGTCCCCTTTTCGCACCTGGGAGGAGCTATCAGCGCTGATCGTAGACCGATTTCAGGAGACAACAGGAGGGGATTTTTACGAGCAGCTGTCGGCCCTGAGGCAAGAGGGGACAGTGCATGACTATGTGGAGAAATTTGAGATGCTGAACAGTAGGGTGAAGGGGGTGACCGATGAGGTGATGATCGGGAACTTCATGAGGGGACTGAAGCCCTCTATACGAGCGGAGCTGAGGATGCAGAGCCCTCAGTGTTTGGAGGATGTCCTTCGCCTAGCCCACAAGGCGGAGGAGAAGCAGTCGGAGGAGAGACGCATGAGGGGGGCTTGGGGAGCGCAGGGGCAGCGCAGCCCAGTAGCACCAGCACCACCTAGGCCAGCTATCAGACCACCAGCTCCAGTACCACCTAGACCAGCTGCAGGGGAGGTCCGCACCACCGTACCTGGTAGGCGCATGACGGAGGTTGATATGCGGGCACGGCGAGCGGCGGGCCTATGTTTCAGGTGTGACGAGAGGTTCACCCCCGGTCATCGATGTGCGAGCAAGTTGCTGCAGATCGTGATTGTGCCCGACGAGGAGTATCCGGAGGAGGAGGAGCCGGGGATAGTGGAGGAGCCTGAGGAGGAGCATGTGCACATGGATTTTGCGGAGGTGTCGCTGAACTCCGTGGTAGGGTTCACTCCGAACCATACTATGAAGTTGGCAGGGACATTGGGAGATCAGACGGTGACAGTATTGATTGACAGTGGGGCGACCCACAACTTCATCTCGAGGCGGCTGGTAGAGCGTCACGGGTTGGAGTTGAGCACGATGGAGAAGTTCACTGTGTTGCTGGGCACAGGGAAGATGGAGGAGAGTAAGGGGCTCTGCAAGGGGGTGTTTTTCACGCTGCAGGGGCTTCAGATAGTGGAAGACTTCTTGCCGTTGGAGTTGGGCAACGTGGATGTCATATTAGGAGTGCAGTGGTTGAAGAAGCTCGGGGAGATGAAGGTGAACTGGAAGCTTCTTCGGATGGAGTTCCAGGAGGGGAGCAAGACGGTGGTGCTGACAGGGGACCCGACCCTCTGCTTTTCGGTAGTGGCCTTCAAGGCCATTACGCGAGCGTTGCGGGATGAGGGAGAGGGGTTTCTGGTGGAGTATCAGGGGTTGTCCGCGGAGGAGGAGCAGCAGGAGGAGACCCCAATGGAGGTAGATTCAGTACTGGAGCAGTACCAGGAGGTCTTCCAGAGCCCGCAAGGGCTACCTCCGACGAGGGGGCATGAGCACGCGATAGTATTGCGTGACGGGGTGGCACCGGTGAGCGTGCGCCCCTACAGGTACCCGCATGTGCAGAAGGATGAGATAGAGAGGATGGTGCGGGAGATGCTGCAGGCTGGCGTGATCCAGCCAAGTGTGAGTCCTTTTTCTTCCCCAGTACTACTGGTGAAGAAGGACGGTAGTTGGAGATTCTGCGTCGATTACCGGGCGCTGAATAAGGAGACTGTCGCCGACAAGTTTCCTATTCCGGTAATCGACGAGCTGCTTGACGAGCTGCATGGGGCGGCAATCTTCTCGAAGATCGACCTGAAGGCGGGGTACCACCAGATCTTGATGCGGCCAGAGGACGTGCCGAAGACCGCTTTCCGCACCCATGAGGGACATTACGAGTTCCTGGTCATGCCGTTCGGCTTGACCAACGCCCCTTCGACATTCCAGGCCTTGATGAACAAGGTCTTCCAGCCTTACTTGCGACGGTTCATCCTAGTCTTCTTCGACGACATCCTCATCTACAGTAGGAGCATGGGTGAGCACATTGACCACTTAGAGGTAGTGTTCAGGGAGTTGATTGCACATCAATTATATGCCAACCGAAAGAAGTGCAATTTCGGTCAGGCAAGGGTGGAGTACCTGGGGCACGTGGTGTCAGCTGAGGGGGTGGCGGCCGACAGAGCAAAGATAGCGGCCATGCTGGATTGGCCGGTGCCCACTACTTTACGAGCACTACGAGGCTTCTTGGGGCTGACGGGCTACTACAGGAAGTTCGTCAAGGGGTACAGCACTATAGCGTGGCCTCTCACGGAGCAGCTGAAGAAGGATGGGTTCCACTGGGGGAGGAGGCCACCAAGGCTTTTGAGGCCTTGAAGGTGGCGATGACGACGGCGCCAGTGCTCGCCTTGCCAGACTTTGGCAAGGCTTTTGTGGTGGAGACGGACGCCTCAGGGTACGGTCTAGGGGCGGTGCTCATGCAGGAGGGAAGACCAATAGCCTATTTCAGCCAGGTGCTATCAGCTAGGGCACGGCTGAAGTCGGTCTATGAGAGGGAGTTGATGGCCATAGTGTTGGCAGTGCTGAAGTGGAGACCCTACCTGTTGGGTCGGGAGTTTGTAGTCAGGACGGACCAGAGGAGCCTCAAATACCTCCTCGAGCAGCGGTTAGTCACAGAGGAGCACCAGCGTTGGTTATCCAAGCTAGTCGGGTACCGCTTTGAGATAGAGTACCGGCCCGGGTTGGAGAACAAGGCTGCGGATGCCTTGTCTCGACGAGAGGAGTGTGTGGACTTGAGGGCATTATCAAGGCCCATGTGGCTGGACTGGGAGCCCATGTTGCAGGAGGCGGAGGGTGATGCGGAGCTGCAGCAGATCCGCGAGCGGATTCAGAGTGGGGCGGACGAGCCGTCAGGATATGCTTTGGAGGGGCGCCGACTACTGTACCAGGGGAGGCTAGTGTTGCCGAGGACCTCGGCCTTCATACCCGTGTTGTTCCAGGAGTTCCACAGCTCCGTGACATGGGGTCACTCGGGGGTACGGCAGACTTATCAGAGGATGGCCAGAGAGGTGTACTGGCCAGGGATGCGGAGAGGGATTGCACGCTTAGTTGCAGCTTGTGACGTCTGTCAACGTCACAAGTACATGGCAATGGCCCCAGCGGGACTGCTTCAGCCGTTGGCACTACCAGAGAGGGTGTGGGAGGATATTACCATGGATTTCATCGACGGGCTACCACGTTCAGAGGGGTACACGGTGATCATGGTGGTGGTGGATAGGCTGAGTAAGTATGCACACTTCATCCCCCTGAAGCATCCTTACACAGCCGTATCAGTAGCATCGGCATTTACGAGGGAGGTGATACGGCTACATGGGATACCGGCATCCATCGTGTCCGACAGGGACAAGGTATTCATGAGTGTCTTTTGGAGGGAGCTGTTTAGGGTACAGGGTACGGTCCTGAAGAGGAGTACCGCTTACCACCCACAGACAGACGGTCAGACGGAGGTCGTCAACCGCAGCCTAGAGACGTACTTGCGGTGCTTTGCTTCAGACACTCCTAGGCAGTGGTACAGGTGGTTGGCGTGGGCGGAATATTGGTACAATACCTCGTACCATTCGAGAGCAGAGACGACGCCTTTCAGGGTGTTGTACGGACGTGACCCTCCACCATTGGTGCGCTTTGGAAACAGCCAGACCCCCCGTGTCACGAGTTGAGACATACATGGAGGAGAGGGATGGGCTGTTGGGGGAGCTGCGGAAGCACCTATTGCGGGCTCAGCAAGTGATGAAGGCTCAGGCGGACGGGCATCGACGGGACGTTAGCTTCCAGGTGGGAGATATGGTTTATCTCAAGCTACGCCCCTACAGGCAGAGGTCGATGTCGAGGAGGCCGAACGAGAAGTTGGCGGCTCGCTACTTCGGTCCATATCAGGTGGAGGCCACGGTCGGACAGGTGGCATACCGGTTGAGGCTACCAGCCACGTCGGCGATTCACCCTGTGTTCCACGTGTCACAGCTGAGACGGGCGATTGGGGACCATGCTGTTTCCTCCACTCTCCCCCCTACACTTACGGAGGAAATGGAGGTGTTGTTAGAGCCTTTGGAGGTGCGGGCGGTCCGCCAGGGAGCGGGACGGCGGAGAGAGGTGCTGATCTACTGGGCAGGGCTACCAGATTGCGATGCTACTTGGGAGGATTACGAGGTGGTCCAGGCGCAGTATCCAGATTTCCACCTTGAGGACAAGGTGGCTCTTTTAGAGGGGGGTATTGATGCGGGTGCACCCGGTGCACCGGGGCCCTCCTCTGGGGATGGAGCACGTGGCGGTGGAGGCGTCATCACTTACGCACGTCGCAGGAGACGCGGGAGCGCGATTTAGGCCATTTTCTTAGTGGGAGGGTTACCAAAATACCTCCTCTTTCTTTATATTAGGTCTAGCCGTCATTTTGTTGTTTTATGCTTGTATTGTGAGAAAACTCTCAAGCGTCATTTGACGGTGCTTAAGCTTTGGTCCGTTCATCCAAAGCGGGGAGATCGATCTTGTCTCTAATAAGATCAACTATCTAGGTTCTTATCTCAATCAAGCAAAAAATACAAACTTTTCCTCTCTTTTAATTTTCCTCTTTAAAGTTGTGAATCGATCTACGACGATTCACAACAAATACTACAACACACGCACAGAGACACACACAAGGTAGATGTGCTTGTGCATGCATGTAGGTAAGTTTCAAGCGCATATGTTCTGTTTCTCCATTTTTTTTCATTTTTTGCAATTTTTATGGGCTTGTTCACTTTGTGGATGATCAACATACCAAAAATCAAGTGATTTCAATACCTTTTGAGCCCATATCTATCCCTTGCAACTTCAACAATTTTTAGTAAGTTTTCAGAACGTTGAAGTTGCAAGAGGTATATGAGGGCTCAAAAAGTATTGGAATCACTTGATTTTTTATATATTGATCATCCATGAGGTCAACAACAAGCACAAGAATTCTTTTTCAGAAAATACTGAAAAATGGGGAAAATGGGCATGTGCACATGTAAGTTACCTGTGCACATGCATATGCTTGCGCACATGCGCATGCACATTTTTCCCATATATATCGAATAAGAATAATGGGTATCATATTGCATAAGAGGCAATGCCTCATATACAAGACACAAAAAAGTTGCAAGTACAAGCCTCACATGGACTTGTGCTTGTACTTATTGTATTTGCCACCATTGTGTCGTGGTATATGATGCATTGCCTCATGCCATAGGATACCCATTATTCTCATATAGAATATAGAATAATATGTATCATATGACAATGGAGGCTTAGCCCCATATACCAAGACACAAAAGTGGTGAAGTACAAGCCTCACATGAGCTTGCACTTATTATAACAAGACACAAAAGTGGGGAAGTACAAGCCCATACGTGCTTGTACTTGTACCATCCCCTTTTTTGTGTCTTGGTATATGAGGCTAAGCCTCCATTGTCATATGATACCCATTATTCTCATATATATAGTAACTTCAGGTGCGAAAAGAGGTTTTTTGCACAGTGCAAAAATATTTTTATTTTTTTGTATTTTTTGTATTTTTTATGTTTAATCCGTACAATTATATATTCCAGGGAAAATAATGGGTGAATCTTTAGGGGGATTTGAGCACCGATCAACTCGTTACAAAATTAACGGGTTCAGAAGAATAGAATTTTTTGTAATGCCTTGATCGAAGGCCAAATCACATTATTTTTTAACCATTATTTTTTGAGGGGTGTATAACAACATGAAGTGAGGGTGTGAAATTTTTTTTGAAAAAAATTCAAAAAAAAAAAATAAAAACATTTTCGCACCGTGCGAAATGTTAGCATTTGAAGATTTACACACACATGGGTAAAAGGGATCTACGCTGCCTCATTCATTTAAGGAGGCGCCTTAAGATCCTTAGATTTTGAGTATTTTTTGCATTTTTTATATTCTTGTTCATCTCATGTACGATCAACATACCAAAAATAAAGTAATTACAATACTTTATGAGTCACCGTCTATCCCTTGCAACATCGAAGAGTTTTCAGCAAGTTTTATGACTGTTGAAGTTGCAAGGGATTGATGGTGGCTCATAAAGTATTGGAATCACTTAATTTTTGATATGCGGATCATTCATGAGGTGAATAACAAGAATATAAAAAATAATTGCAAAAAGGTGTCTAAGGATCCTAGATGCGCCTCATTAGATTTCATCTAAGGAGGCACTCTAGATCCTTTTTCCACACAAATTTTCTCATTTCGCATGGAATTTTCCGTGGGAAATAATTTTTATTTTTTAAATATATATTTTCAAATATTTTTCCTCATTCACTTCATGATGTTATATATCCATCAAAAAATAATGGTTAAAAATAATGTGATTTGGCCTTCGATCAATGTATTATAAAAAGTTTTATTGTTCTGAAACCGTTAACTTTTGTAACGGGTTGATCAGTGCTTAAATCCCATAGGGTTCATACATTATTTTCCTAAGGGTATATAATTGTATGGATTAAACATCAAATTTTTTTTCGAAAAAAGATTTCTATAAAAAGTTAAAAATGTTTTTGCATGGGCTTTCACACCATGTTTTTCGTCCCAGGATATTACTATATATCTATATTATAAAAGATGGATGTTATCAAGAGATATTGGATAAGAGATATTGGACAAGATAAATTGGATAAGAGATATCTATATTATAAAAGAGGGATGTTATCAAGAGAAATTGGATAAGAGATATTGGACAATAGAAATTGGATAAGAGTGATGTTATCAAGTGAAATTGGATAAGAGATATCTATATTACAAACGAGAGATGTTATCAAGAGAAATTGGATAAGAGATATTGGACAAGAGAAATTGGATAAGAGATATCTATTATATAAAAGACGGATGTTATCAAGAGAAATTGATAAGAGAATTTGGACATGAGAAATTGGATAAGAGAATTTGGATATCTATTATATAAAACAGGGAAATTGGATAAGAGAAAATATAAGAGATGAGATTTTGATGGATAAAAGAGGAGGTGTGGAATTTTGCACATACAACCCTGGTTTTTGTATTTTTGCCCATGGACCCTCCCCACACACACACCCAAACTTTTTATTCTACCCCCTTCGACCATTTTTTTCCAGTTCTATGAAGATTTTGAATCTTTTCCTACTAGAACAAAGCTTTGTCCTACGTAACAAGTTTGTCCTAGGTGGTAATGACAATTTTGGGGGGACTTAAATTTTGGGGGGACTTAAATTTTGGGGGAAAACTTAAATTTGGGGGGAACTTGAAATTTTGTGGGAAAACTTGAAATTTGGGGGAACTTGAAATTTGGGGGGAGAAAAACTCAGCCATTAAATAAACCGTGTCCTATGGGCACGGGTAATGACTAGTATATATATATATATATATATGAGAATAATGGATATCATATGACATGTGAGACATCTCCTCATATACCAAGACAAAAAGTGGGGTGATACTACAAGTACAAGCCCATGTGGGCTTGTACCACCCCACTTTTTGTGTCTTGTATATGAGGAGATGCCTCCCATGTCATATGTATACATTATTCTATATCTATATATTAAAACACAACTGTTTTTGAATTCTAGGGTTGACTAGGACAAGCTGACTAGGACAAACAGGTTGATAGAAAGACGGCTTGGATTTAATCTTGAGTAATGAATGGTTGAGACGAGATTTTGTGGAAAGTTTTGGAGGGAAAAACATTTCTAGGGAAATGAAAGTTTTTGGGGGAAATGAAACTTTATGGGGAATGAAAGTTTCTTCGGAATAGCAGAGTGCACGTAATTAATGCATGTGGAAAAAAATATTAACTTGCACTTAATGTTGCAGAGCGAATGTTGCTGCATATCTAATAATCTCTCCCTCAATGCGGGCCGCGCCGAAGGCGCCCGCTAAATTTTTAATGCTAACTTGTTGTTCCCTGCCGAAGGCACCCGCACTGATTTTTTACGCTAATTTCTTGTTCTGTGTCGAAGGCGCCCGCGCCTAATTTGTTCCGCACCAAAGGCGTCCGTGCCACTAAATATTTTTCTGTTAATTTGTTTCGTGTAATTTTGTCTGTGGAAATAATAATTTTTCGGGGAACAAAGATTTCTCGGGAGAAATCTTAAATGAACCATGCCTGCGAGCATGAGTTATGACTAGTATATATATAGTAGTATTCTGGTGCGAAAATTTCGCACCAAATGATGGTGTTAAACAGTTTATATTTTTTGCAAATTTTTTTGATGTTTAATTCATACAATTATATACTCCATGGAAAATGATGGGTGAACCTTAGTGGAATTTGAGCACCGATCCATCCGTTACAAAATTTAACGGTTTTAGAACAATAAAACTTTTTGTAATACCTTGATCGAAGGTCAAAGCACATTATTTTTCAACCATTATTTTTTGAGGGGTGTATAACATCATGAAGTGGAGGAAAATTTTTTGATATTTTTTTTTCAAAAAAATTAAAAATATTTTTGCCCGGAAAATTTTGTGCGAAATGTTTGCAATTGAAAATTTTCATGTGCATGCGTGCGCCTAGGTGCCAAGCATGGTGCTCGCCCCTTGCCTCCAACCATGGTTGGTGGTTTATTTTACTAAAGTTCCTGACTTCTAGGTGTGTATTAGATTCATAATTTGTCCAATTGAGAACATGAAACTGTATGACTAATGCAGATATGAAATGATAGAGCCAGCTGGTTAGTGATACGATTTGAGCTCTTTGTGGACTAAAAGAGGGATTTTGGGTGGAAGATCAATAAAAATAGGATGTATATATATGTTGCAGATCTGAAAATCAAAGATAAATACCCCAATTCGTGGAGGGGCAACCTCCTAACTTTCTTTTAGAGAAGAAAGTCTAAATCTTTACTACAAATCAAAGACGCAATTAACTTAGAATTACTCTAAGAAGAAGAACTCACAAATCAATCCAAACATAAGCTAGGGCCGGCCAGTTCCTTGAGCTTTAGAAAGGCTAATTGCCTAATTAGCCTTTTACAAAACGGCCCCTTCTGAAGATACTGAATTACAAGTTTTCCACTGGGGGCCACGTGGACCCCGTGCGCCTCCTCCGTCGTGAACATGCCTGGACCACATCATTACTCCCCCCAAAGTGCCACCTTGTCATCAAGATGGAAGTCTAGAAATTGGTCTCGTATCACCTTGCGGGCCTCCCAAGTAGCATCATAATCCGGTAGCCCACGCCATGTGATAAGCACATCCTGGTTTTGTGCTGCATTCTGTGGCTCCAGTAACACCTCCATGTCGCCTGTCAATGTGGGTGGGATGGTAAGTGACAGTGTGTGGTCCCCAATAGCTTGTCGTAGCTGCGACACGTGATACACTGGGTGGATGGTAGACGTAGTAGGTAGCTTCAGGTGGTATGCCACCTTCCCAACCTGAGCAATCAATTCAAATTGCCCATAGTAACGGGCCACAAGCTTTTCATTGCTCCGGTGTGCCAGTGTCTTCTGTTTGTAGGGCCACAGTTTGAGATAAACACTGTCTTCCACTGCAAACTGTACATCTCTCCGGTACACATCGGCCTTAGGCTTCATAATCTGTTGGACCCACAGTAAGTGCTTCTTTAGCTCCTCCAACTGTCTATCCCTCTCCTCCAGGTACTCCACCTGGGACGCTGGAGTTGTGCCGCGGCTGTAATGCATCAAATGAGGAGGATCCCGCCCATAGATGATGCGAAAAGGGGTGCACTGTGCTGTCGAATAGTACGAGGTGTTGTACCAGTACTCCGCCCATGCCAACCACCTGGCCCACTAATTCGGTGAATCTGAAGCAAAACAACGCAAATGTCTCCACGCTCCTATTCACCATTTCCACCTGGCCCAGCAGTCTGTGGGTGATATGCCGTGCTTCTCTTCAATATAGTCCCACTGCACCCTATATAACTCCTTCCAGAAGCTGCTCATGAATACCTTATCACGATCTGACACTATCGAAGCAGGAAACCTATGTAAGCGGACGACCTCCTTCATGAATGATGTAGCCACAGTCACCGCTGTGTAAGGATGCCGAAAGGAATGAAATGCACATATTTGTTGTGGCGGTCTACCACATTAAATATGACAGTGAAGCTCTCTGAGTGCGGTAGCCCCTCAATAAAATTCATGCTGACGTTGTCCCAGACCCGCTCAGGTAGGGCCAGTGGCTGTAGTGAACATGCAGGAGCCTCGTCCTGTACGATCGACACATCAAAATATCTCTCCACAGTATATCCAGGCATCGGGATCCTCACCATAAAAATGAGCATTTTCAGCTTCCTCACTGGGTTCTTCACAGAGAACCCTCCTGGTGCTCCCATCGCTTGTGGATGGTCCTGGTGTTGCTGCTGAAATGGATGGGGCCCATCATACCCATAACCCGCAGCAGGGTTCCCTGCTCCCATCTCTACACATTCCTACGCCGTGTCACCCCAACCTGCCCCACCATCACGATCATCGCTATGGTATCAACAGTAGTTTTCCTGGGGCGCTCTGGAGGGGTCCTGTTGCCACTTCCAATCTTCATAAACTCCTCCAGAGGGTTGTAGGTACGATGAAGGATCTCTAAAAAATTGTTGCGGTGCTCCTTGGGGCTGAAAAGTGTGACTGAACCACCCTGAGGCTGAAATTGGGCATGTCGACCCCCAAAATGGGTCGACGAGCCCTTAGGATAGGGCGGCGGGGTGTGCCGGCCCCCAAATTGGGCCGGTGGGCCCATCTGGGGGTTGGCGGGCCGGTCGGCCCCCAAAAGGGGCCGACGGTCCTTCCTTCCTGGATGGTCGGCGGGGCCGGTCGATGGGCCCTCCTAGCTTGTCGGCGGGGCCTATCAGCCCCCAGAAGGGTCGGCGGGCCTCTCTGGCTGGCTGGCGTGGCTGGCTGCTGCAGTCAGGCCCTGGGGCAGTCGGCCGGCCTGTCGACAAGTCCATGGGGCCGGCCGAACTTGTTGGAGGCTTCCAGGGTTCCCAAGTTGATGCTCCTCCTTCGCGACATCCTCCTCTTCCTCCACAAAGTTAATCGGCATCGAAGAGAAGCCCTTCATCAAAAAGTTTGTCTTTTCCCTTCTCCTTCGCCAAAGGTCGCCCCTTTTTCTTTGGATCTAACTTTTTGTCGAGCGCCTCCATCAAACTTTGATTTGTTGCCGCTAAACTTTGATTTGTCGCCGCCGTGTTTCGTTGGATGGCCTCTGTAAGTTGCACGAATCGTCGCTCCGCAAGACTTGCTTGATCATCCGTGCCCTTCTTGATTCCTTGGATCTCATCTTCAAATTTGCTTTCAGATCTTTCCAACATCTCTTCCAACAAGTCGATTCTCTCCTTGGATCTCGTCGTTGCCATGGATCAACGTGCTCTGATACCAAATTGATACGATTAGGACCCTTTGTAGACTAAAAGAGGGATTTTTGGGTGGAAGATCAATAAAAATAGGATTTATATATATTTTGTAGATTTAAAAATCAAAGATAAATTCCCCAATTCGAGGAGAGGCAACCTACTAACTTTCTATTAGAGAAGAAAGTCTAAATCTCTACTACAAATCGAAGACACACTTAACGAAGAATTACTCTAAGAAGAAGAACTCACAAATCAATCCAAGCATAAGCTAGGGCCGGCCGGTTCCTTGAGCTTTAGAAAGGCTAATTGCCTAATTAGCCTTCTACAAAATGCCCCCCCTTTGAAGATACTGAATTATAAGTTTGCCACTGGGCCCCCCCGGACCCGTGCGCCTCCTCCGCCGTGAATTGACCCGGACCGCATCAGTTAGCAGTAAGGACAACATTATGTCTTTCAATTATCTTTACTAGATTCCTTCTCAAAATTTGTTAATCCTTTTTTTTGTTATGGTTCCTTGCCCCTATATCCTTATGTTAAACATTTTAACGTTTTATGATGCTATTTTGATCAAAATATTAATGCGACTTTGAAACAATGTCTAATTTCAGTCATCCTCGGAGATACCATATCAAGCTCGTTGGTCTCATGTTCCTGCTCCGCCAAATTACTCAATTCCACTAACAATGCCACTGCAGCAGCAACCATCCCAGCAGGTAGAAGGTGTGATGCCTTCTCAGTTCAGTGGCAGCCTTCCTGTGGACACCTCAGCTATGAACGACAAGTCCAGCGATCATCGTTCTTCTCCATCTCATGATGGTAATAGGAGTTTCCCGATTCCAAATGATAGTACACGACTGATCCCTGGTGAACTCCGTCAGGTAGATCCTTCAAGGGTAAGCACCACCAATGTTGAGGCTATTAGGTCTTCTTACAAACCTTCAGGCACAAGCAATGGCAAAAGCTCAAACAGTTCGAAGAGCCTACCAGGAAGTTCTGTGAGCTCTGCAGGCGAATCTGTAGGCAGCAGCAATGGTGGCAGGAATGCAGCTGCATCATTCAACCCTCAGGTATCCCAGCAACAGTGTCTTCGTCCAATTGGGCATGAAGATCAGCGAGGGGCTTATCAAAAAACCACATCAGCAGGTGAGTGGCACCGCAGGATGGGATATCACGGTAGAGGCCAAGCCCCAGACAAGGGTTTTGCCCATTCGAAGATGAAACAGATATATGTGGCCAAGCCCCCAGCCAGCGGACATCCGACCGCAGGCTAAGAGACGATTGTCATAGCCCTGGCCAGGACCATTTTGCTTCCTTTAGCAGCCCATGGGGAAGACATTATGTGCATACGAGGCATATTGTCATGGCTGGATCGGTTGTTTAATAGATCTGCTGGTTTTGGTGACGGTCTATGCACTCGTCAGATGGATTGCACCTGCTGAACCTTCAGCGATGCAGGGATAGCTGATTATTCGGTCTGATGTAAAAGAATGTTTTCTCGGACGCTGTGATCCTATTACTCTATTTATAATTCTTTGGCCTTTTGAGGGGGAATGTTTGGAATCAAAGAGGCATTTCAAAAACATTGGGGAAGGAATCAAATTGGTGTTTGTTCGTTCGATTTCCAGTTTTTCTGTCTTCAGTTCTGTCACGCATTCAGTTAGGTCGAATGCTGGATTAGATAAGTGTTATAGATTGCCATAGGACACGGCTAAATTTTTGTGTGTGGAAGAAATCACCATGGGTATATGACTTCTGATTAGATTAGTTTTAGTTGTCCTCTTGGGCCTTTATTTGGTAATTCCTAAGTGAATAAAATTGCCATGTTATGCTCATATAAAGGGCATACACATTCTTCTTCCAATGAACCAATTGATACCGGAAACCCTTAATATTAGAGACGGTGTCCTACTTGGCTTGCTCGACAAATTGAGTGGCAAATAATATCGTATTTTAATAAACCTTACAACTAGGAAAAACACGCTAAAAAAGAAAATCTAGTCATACAGATATTCTCAACTACAACTATATTGACGTATTCCAGAGTCCAGACCACGCAATGGATGGAAGATAAAAAAAAACGTCCACCAATTTGTATACATGGGACGAAGTAGTGACAATGAGAACCACCTCTGTTGGTCAAGAAAAAGTAGCTGATTTGGGCTTATCAAATTAGCACCAAAGATCACCATAATCAAGCTCAAGCAGATCAGGCAGCTCGTCCCACAAACCCATCACGGTTGTGCTTCCATTTTCCTCTTCCTTGGCCTGATGCAGGAGAGTGGTGGTCGTCGACAACGCATGAGAGTGGTGCTGCTCAGGAAACGGGAAGTTAAGCTTCGCTCGGGCTCCCCTGAACTCAATGGCCGCATCGTCGTAGGCCCGCGCAGCCTCCTCAGCCGTGTCGAACGTGCCCAGCCACTTCCTCGCCGCCCGCCGTGGGTCCCGAATCTCCGCCGCCCATTTCCCCCAGGGCCGCTGCCGGACTCCTCGGTACTCGCAGCTCTTCGCTTTCTTCCTCCTCGCCTGCCGCGGTTTCAAGCACTCCCTTCTCGACGCTGTCGTGATTGGTCCTGAACACGCTTTTTCGGCGAAGAAGTCGCAGCCGAGGCAGCCAAGAATGCCGCACTGCCGGCAGGGAACGACGCCGGTGGCGGCTGCTGAGACGCGTGCATCGTCAGCGCCGTCGGACATGACGCGGACGAGGGCGGAGACGATGGCCAGGTTCTCTTGGTGGCAAAGCGGGAAGAGCGAGTGCGTCATTTGATCTCAAGCTGTTGAGTCGGCGCCTTCAAAATTTGAAGGGGAGCTGGCATTTTATAGGAAGGAGAGTGGACTTGGCTGCCACCGACAAATGGAGAGTCCAAACACGGATAAAAAACGGAGTTGACTGTTGAAGACAGTTGGATATCTTAGCATACGACACACAGCTGTAACTGACATTTCAGCGTGCCTTTTCTGCGTACTGAAAATCTACTTAAAAAATAGGTGGACCCCCCATCCCGACCAATCATCCGGCCGGTTCTTAGATATTGATCACGTTTGGTCTGTCTCCGTTGTTTCCTTAATCACGCGTATCATCAGCGTGGTGGGGCCACACCCTCCACAGATGGGGTGGGCTGCGTGGATGGTGTCCTTCGATGTGATTTTCTTTTTGCCACATATTTCCTGTTTATCTCTTGATAAAATTTATACTTTGTGCTGTGAACGGTTATTTACCGTGTTGGTTGAGATTCTGGTCTATCCTAGAGATAGACCTATATCTTTGTGGCCCATGTTTGTATTCTCCCATATTGCCTATAAATAAAGAGTTGTGGGCTCTTCCCCATAGTAGTTGATTCATAACACGTTATCATCACGAGCCTCTAAAAATTTTTCTTTTCTCAAATTTTTTTTCGTTCGTTACGAAGGCGAAGGCGAGAGGAGACGGGAGATCCATAAGCGCGGTGCAAGGGTTCCTCAATCGAGCGTCGTCATCCACGTAGGGCTTCGTGCAACCGTCGCTATATCCGGAAGACTGATATAGAGGTAAAAATCACCAAAACGATGTTTTTAATCATACGTATGATTGCCTCACCACTAGATCTCGCAAGATCGATATGGGGATCAATTGTCGCCTTGAAAACGACGAATTTTTCATCCCAAAAATCAAATTTTTAGGGTTGTATTTTTGTGAAACCCTAGATTTTGCCCGCCGGCCTAGCCCCCTCCCCCACCCTAGCCGTCGCCCCCCCCCAAAGGGGTTTTCCGGCCACCACCGGGGCGGCGGCGGCTAACCCTAGCTGCCGCCCCTAAGCCCTATTGGGCTTTTCGGCCCAATTTTTTTTTAAAAAAGAAATCTTCCTGCGGCCTGAAGCCCGCAGGCCGGCTGCGGGCTTCGGCCCGTAGGCCGAATTAACAAAAAAAAATTCTTCCTGTGGCCTGAAGCCCGCAGGCCGAATTCGAAAAAAAAAATTAAAAAAAGGGGGGCAAATGCCATAAACAAGCCTTTAAAAGGATTTTTTGGCCAAAAATAAATTTAAAAAAGGGCGTTCGATGGCCTATAAATTCGTGAAAAATCACGGTAAATTATGGGGCAATTATCAAGCATATAGGGGCTCTTGGGGACTTTTGGGGGCTACAAGGGATGTTTTAACGAGGAAAAATCTTTTCCTCCTACAACGAAAATGTCTATTTTGGGCTATTAATCAATTTGATTGATTAAACCCACTTGCTTTACAACACTTGCATCGTAATATTCTTTTACATTCTTTACATCTCTGGCAAATTATGTGGATATTATATGTGTGGTTGTGCATTATATTTAAAACTTAATAATTAGGAAGATCCTGCGATCGCTCTGCCGTTAGTCAACTAACCTAACGGTGTATGACGTTGCCCAGTGGTCCAATAATTATTAAGTGATTAAATATTTTATCCTCATGTGAATGTAACTGCCTGCGATGTCTGTGAATGAAATGTTGATGAGCACAATATTTCTGCATGAATTGCTTAATGTGGTTTTTGGATCGGCCGTTTAGTCCCACAGTTTATTTCTCGCACTTTTCTTTTATTTTTGTGAGAAATTGTAGTGAGGAATTTATGTAAATGTCAAAGAAAGAAGACCAACTTCCATGGAGACGAAGGCCACGCTTGAAGCTGGAGATATCTTATGGGACCCACGTGGTTTCCAAAGTTGTATTTTCATTCTTAAAGCTGCAAATTTGTATAATTTGGACTGTGGACTTTGGACTCTTTCTTGTGGGACTGGCCGATCCACACATTTAGCTTTTCGTTTAATATTGCCTCCGCATGAAAATGTTTTCTCTGACTAATTATTAATTCATGCATGTTTGTGCTCTGCTAGATAAATGGCTAAAATTGCAAGCGTTGATTTCGAAGTGCTGGATGCATCAGGTAGAAACTATCTAAGCTGGCAGCTAGATGTAAAGTTTCACCTGCGGGCCAAGTTCCTCATCGCTGCTGTTATAGAAAAAGAAAATATTAGCGATATAGAGAAGGCACAAGCCATCATCTATATTCGCCGCCATGTGGACAAGACCCAAACGGCTGAGTACCTTACGGTCGAAGATCCACTTGAGCTATGGACCGCCCTTGAGGATAGGTATAAACATCAGAGAGATGTTATACTCCCAAGGACGAGCTATGAGTGGGAGAACCTGAGACTGCAGGACTTCAAGTCCATTACTGAGTACAACTCAGTACTCTTTAGCATCACCTCACGCCTGAAGTTGTGTGGTGAGAAAGTCTCAGAAGATCGCATGCTGGAAAAGACGTATACGTCTTTCCATGAAAAGATGCGATATTGATGCAGCAATACCGTGAACGCAAGTTCACCAAGTATTCAGAGCTGCTGTCATGTATTTTCATGGCCGAGCAAAATAGAGAGCTTCTTCTCGCCACTCACAATATGCGCCCTCCCGGCACTGCCCCCCTACCTGAAGCTCACCACAACTCTTCCTTCAAAAAGAAGAGAGATAATAAAAGAAAAGAAAGACCACAGAAAGGGGGACAACAGAAAACGCCAAGGGCCATGCACAGCAGCAGCGAAAGAATGATGAGAAGCGCAAGTTTTCACCGGGCGCAAAAATGACAACAAGAAAAATGATGCACCCCCACCCAAGAGGGATTGGGAAGACCAGTGCCACAGCTGTGGCATGACAGGCCACTGGTCCAGAGTGTGCAGGACCCCAGTGCATCTCCAAGAGCTGTATAAACAAAGCAAGAAAAATAAAGCTGAAACAAACCTGGTGACATCTGATGCTCCAGTCAAGTTCTCAGCTAACGACTTCGAAAATGATGACCTGCTTGATTAGCCTTTTATTTTTATCTCAGCAAAATTGTTTAGAACATTTCATGTTATGAGAGCATTTGAATTACGCAATCTGTTTTGAATGAAAATGTTTTAGTAGACAATAAATGTTTATCTGAATATGCATGTGCATATACGCTTCATCTTTTAGATGAAACTGCTCTCATAAATGTTTAGTAGACAATAAACACGTACGATTTTTCAATACAAAGCCCAATATCAGGGCCATATTGAAGATACAGGGAACGCAACACTGTTGCCCCCAAATGACACAGAAACAAAAATAAAAAGGATGCTCTAATCCCTCCGAATTCCAAAAGAAACTTTCTAAGTTTCAAGGACATCCGTTTCAACGGATTCCATTTGGAAACAGCAAATGTAAATGAATGAAAAAAAATTACCGTATGCAACGTCTCAAGAAAGAGGAGTAAAATCCATACTTGAACGTTTTGAGAGCCTTATAGGCCTCTACCATACGAAGATTCGGAGAAAGGAAGCGTAATTAAACGGAGCACCTGAAGTGCCCGACATCAGCCAAGTTTTTACTCTGGCATGATGGACTTGGCCACCCTGGATTTCTGATGATGCATCGCATCTTATCCTATGGGCATGACTTGAAGAACCAGAAGATTATTCAGAAGGGAGAATTCCCTCGCATCCCATACTATAAGGGAAAACTAATTACAAGGCCATCTCCACGAAAAGTTGAAAAAGAATCCCCACGCTTCCTCAAAAAGAATACAAGGTGATAGATGTGGATAAAATCCACCACCCCTAGTGGGCTATTTCGAAACTTCTTTGTACTGATAAATGCATCCTCAAAACACTTGTACGTGTGTCTACTACAGACCCGCAACTTAGCTTTTCCAAAGCTATTGGCACAAAAATAAAAATGTTGCGGGCACATTTCCCAGACAATCAAATGCAGAAAATAAGTCTGGTTAATGTTGGAAAATATACCTTCTGGTCAATTCAAGAGTACTGCCAGGCAATGGGAATAGAAAATGAACATACAAGTGCCGCATGTTCATACCCAAAATGGGTCGGCAGAGTCACTTAAAAGTAGACTCCAATGGATTGAGCGTCCATTAAATCCCGATTGCCGATGGATGCACGAGGATATGCAAATTCTGCATGCTGCATCGTTAATGAAAGACCCTCTGGAGGTCAGAGTCTCCAATGCAACTTGCATATAGAATGCCACCGGGCATTTCTCATCTGAGAATCTTCGGTCGCGCAGTTTTAATCCCCATTGCACCATCACAGAGGACCAAAACGATCCTCAATGTCGCCTAGGTATCCATGCAGGGTTTGACTCACCCTCACTTTTGAGATACCTAGAACTCCAAACGGAGGACACAGTTAAGGCACATCTTGAAGACCGTGAGACGAGTTTCCCCAAAATAAGCCCAGATACTGGAAAATCTGGTGCGAAGCAAATTATAACGTGGGATACAAAACGATTGACCCACTACGATTCGATAACAAAACAAATGTGAAGGTACGATCCTGATGATCCTCCAAAGGACAATGTTCACCACTTACCGAACTCATTTACTGACAACCAGAAGATTGTCTGATCACACATACCTGCTGCAAAAACTCCAGCTAGGATTGACATCCCCGAGGATGGATGCAATCCACCAGCAGCAGAAGTGGCTGATCCTCAACAGAAAAGAGGCAGACCACCAGGCTCCAAGGACAGAAACTCCTGGAGACCTTAAGACAATACTACCACAGGACAATGAGCTCATGTCCACACCCTCACCCTTCCCGAAATCCACTGCAGATGAATTGCCGGGAAAAAGTGAAATTGAAAGTAAATGTTGTACGTGCTGGGGAGGTGTTGGACAGATAGAACATAAATTGTCGACAATGTATTCACGTATCATATTGCCATACACATCGCAAAAGCGATGATGTTTATAAATTATCGTTCCATACTCCGTTGCTAGAAGGCAAACGTAGAGATTGGCCAAATGTGGAACGGAGAAATAAAAGATGAGCTGGACTCACTTATGAAACGTGAAATGTTCGGACCTGAAGTCCAGACACCAAAAGGTGTCAAACCTGTGGATAAAATATAGTATTGCACACATAAGAAAAATAAATACAAAATCGTATGCTATAAGGTACAACCTATAGCCCAAGGCAAATTTCGCTGAAACTAGGGATCGAACAAATTAAAATGAGCATGACTCATAAATGATGCATCAGTCCCTAAAGCGAATACCTTACGATTTGGCAAATGAATTTCTGGATATGCTGTTATTGGATGTTGTGACGGCATACCTTCGTGGATATCTTGGTAAAGATAATTTCCACATTTCCTTAAATGCCTGAATAGACTTCGGGACGTCTATTCTATTGAAGAAAACAATAAAATAACGTACAACCAAGAGACTCACTGGACAAAACAATGATTCTTACTGAGGGTTGTCTTTGCATCTAAGCAAAGAGCAGGACTTGAGGTCATAGTTGTAAACAACTAAAATCTCATCGGATCTTCTAAAGAGAAAACCGAGACATCTGTTCAAGCCTGACTTTTAAACATGAAATAAAAAGACCTAGGCAAATATAAAGTCATGGCTCATAGAATCCTGTTACATACTCCCAGAAGTGCGTTGGAGAAATTAAAAGGACCATTGTCATCAAAAGTACACCTATGGGAGTATACTTAATGGATGAATAAAAAAAGAACCCTTCCGATCACTGGAAGAGGGGGAGGATATAACTGGTCCTAAAGTCCCTTATCTAAGTGCAATCAGGCACTCCTGGCTAACTGCACGCGTCCCGATATAGCAATTGCAGTAAACTCATTAGCCAGAGATAGTTGGCACCTAAAAGGGCCATTAGACCGGAGTTAAGCCTTCTGCGCTTCCTCCAAGGGTCGACAGAGTTGGACTTACAATATGAAGTAGCATCCTCCAATGTTTATGCAAATGCAGGTTACAGGTCTAGTCCCTATACTGAGAAAACACAGAACGGGTACCCACAGTGGGATGGCCATCTACTGCAAATATGCAAAGCAACTTATGAAGACAACATCATCTTATCATTCCGAGATCCTCACCATTCCAGAATCACACCAATGATGTATTTGAGGGCGCCTGGTGGTACATCACATCCCAGTGACGACTGGGATATAGGCTGGTTTTGTGGAGCTGACCACATAGTCTGAAGACCACATCAGAGGCGACGAGACTTAGCACACCTCTTTAGAGTTTTTGGATTCAGCAGCTGCTTGATGGTGATAATATTTGTAATCTGTGTATATTTTCGGAATATTGTAAATAGGAATGATGAGATAAGCATAAGGGATCTGAAAGCCTAAGAGCTTTTATAGATCAGGGGGAGTTGATGGAAATTGTACTCTTTTCCCTTAGCCATGGTTTTTCCCACTGGGTTTTCCATAGCCAAAGGTTTTAACGAGGCAAATCACATCAACTCTGGATCCTGAAGTATCCACCCCTCTGTGACGCTCAGAATCCAGAAGTATTCATGAGCAGAGTCGCTTGTACAAATCTGGGGGAGTTAAAGAGCATTTGTACTCTTTTTCCTTAACTATGATTTTTCCACTGGGTTTTACATAGCTAAAGGTTTTAATGAGACAAATCTCACCAACTCAGGATCCTGAAGTATCCACCCCATGTGAGACTCTTCTACGCTCAGAATCCTGAAGAATTCACGAGCAGAGTCCACACATATGGCTGGATAAGGGGGAGTGTTGTGAACGGTTATTTACAGTGTTGGTTGAGATTCTGGGCTATCCTAGAGATAGGCCCATATCTTTGTAGCCCATGTTTGTATTCTCCCCTATTGCCTATAAATAAAGAGTTGGGGGCTTTCTTCCCCAAGTAGTTGATTCATAACACTTTGGTTATTCATTAGATATATGGATATCAACTAGTTAAAAAGAAATTTTTTCCCTTGGCTAGCATCAAAAACTACATATCCTATATTTTTAAATGCTCGGATCTGCCCATTAAATCATTATTCTTTGAAATATCAAATCATCAATTTTCAAGGAAAACCAAGGTGTTTCTTGTTCATCTAACCATTACAAAAGATTTGTTATGGAGAAATCATAGAATTTGTGAGGAGTGGATGAACGAGCAGAATCATTTAAATTCAGTCGGAGGGACGGTGCGGTCGCTTGCTTTGTCGATCATTTATGTCTAAACGAATCCTGTATATGTCGGCGTGAGAACAATAACTATTTAAACATATAGAAACATTAATTCTTTTCCGATGTCGGAATAAACAAAGATGCTACAATAAATAGAAACTTCACCTGTTTACGGGTGTTTCTCACCACTGACTCATTGACCGTCAACTAAGCAGTCAACATGGTCAAGGGACCGGTTGAGATCCCTTGGATACGCCGAGCTCACGTGCACTCAACGTGGGACAGCGATGGAGATGAGGACGAGCGAGAGCTTCGAGCAGAGCGTCGGTCCTCGGTCCTCAGTTGGTTCAGAGCAGAGGAGAAGCCTCGGCTCCATGGGAAGTGCTCGGCCTCGGTTGGTCGGGCGTCGAGGGGTAGCCTCGATGCCTCGATCGCTGCTTGGTCTTCGGTAGGTGGCAATGATGCTAGCAGCGGGCGGGATCGTCTTGCGCTGAGGAGTACCCTCAGCGCCTCAACCAGTTCCTTCTTGAACATACGAGAAAACTCGTCAGGGGGGGCCGGACCTTGGTTCCGGCCAAGTCCCCTCCGATGCTTAAGTCAGATCAAGGTCTGATGAGTACCCGACGGGGTAGGTTCGACTCGAGAGGAGATCGATATGCTGACCCTCAGTCCGAGCAGGGGAAGGGAAATAATGGCGAAAGCAAGGTCGTTGATGGATTACCTCAGATTTAGATACCTAGGATTCAATCTCTCTTTTAGTCATCCCTCTTGCCCTTTTATGGAGCTTGGCCCACGTTTGCGCCCCGACCCACGCCCCCTGACTGACTCCCACTCACGCCTCCGAGATCCACCCCGGCGATGGCATCTGCGTGCGTCGTGGGGGAGTCGATTACGGGATTCCTTAATGGTCATTAAGGTTCCGCACCTCAGGGGGAGCGGTTATCCCCAACGGTCGTGGGCTGGTCGTGCGTGTGCCGTGTTACGGTTGATTCAAGTCTGAGATTTCTCGTGGGCCTCGTTGAATGGGCCGCGTCCTCTCGTGGGCCTCCTACCCTTGGTTTGGGCTCGAGCTCTTGGCTCTGGGGCCTCTCCAAAATAGGGGTATCAATTGCCCCCATCGGTCGTGCAGATTCGCTTTAACCGGTTCGGCTCGGACGATGTGACTTCTGCAGATTTTGACAGTCGTGCCAGTCGAGGCCAATTCATTAAATGGAGGCCATCATGAGGCGGCCCGTTCAAACATCTCCGGGTGCGCGATTCGAAGCGCCGTCGGCTTCCAGATACGGCCACGTGCCCCTGTGCGTTCATCTCCGCAACGCGAGGGGTAGTTTCGGGGGGACGATGCATAAAAGGAGGCCGTCATCCATCGGAAGAGGGTTTTGCTTCTCCAATCGTCACCCCCCTCTTCCTTTCTCTTTTCATCGAACCGGGTCCTGTTCAAGCTCCATCCCATGTCCTCTTCTGCCACTGGTTCGGGTCGCCCGGAAGGTGTCGCCGATCCCGATCTGACTTGCGGATCCGTCTCGACGGTGTACCGTCATGGGGGCATGCTCTCAGGGGTGCCTCTCGAGGTTCTGGAGCGGCCTTCGTCTATTTGTGCCACCTCTATTGGGGATCTGCGTACCAGCTATCTTCTTCCCCCATGCTTCGCCCGGGCTCCTGAAATCGACGAGCGGGTCTGCTTTCCTGGTCCTCAGGAAATCGGGGTATACGAAGCGTGCTTTCAGTTCGGGCTCCGGTTCCCTCTCCACCCCTTCATCGCCGAGTTTTTACCAGCTCATAGGGCGGCTTTGTGACAATTCTGACCCAACGCCATTGGGTGCCTTGTTGGGTTTGACGTTCTCTGTGTGCTGAAGGGGATCGATCCGTCCCTCCGACTCTTTGTCCAATTCTACCATCTGAGTCACCATCAGTTGGGGGCCTGGATCTACATCAGTGCTCGGCCAAAGATGAGCCTGGTGCTGGGACTACCGAGCTCTTTGAAGCGTTGGAAGGGGGAATACGTCTTTGTCGCCTTCCCATCGGAGGTGGATTTCCCGGCCCATTGGAGTGTCGCAAGCTCACTGGTTCTTGAGCTGGGCGATCCAACTGACGCTGAGCTAGAGGTGGTTACCACCCTGCTGGCAGTCCCCGTTATGGATCAGAGGATCGACGTTCTTTTTGATGACCTTAATCTGCGGAAGACCGTGTGGCCCATCGGTGAGTTCTGTTGAAGTCCGACGCTCGGAGGAGCAGACGTCCGAGGTCCGTCCGGCCGGTTCTGACCCCTTCTTCTGTCTCCTTGTTCAGGTGGGTTTGCCCAAGGTTCATCTCCAGCCTCTCCCTGAGTCACGGTCCCGGTTCCCAACCCGCGGAGAAGGGATCACGTACTGGAGGTTCAGAAGAAACACCGGGTCTGGTCTTCTGATATTGGTTCCAAGAGAGCGAGGGGGCAAGTTCCGTCCTCCCCCTTGCTGGAAGCCCCGAAGAAGGCACGTGTTCAAGCTGCAGGGGTCGGAGCTCCTCCGCCCGAGGGTCGGGCCCAGTCCTCCTCACCTAAGGCCTTTTGGCCCTGGGCCGGGCACTCGTCGCCACCGCTGAGCCCTCTCCCCGAGGTTTACGCGCGGTACCTGGGTGCGTTCCGATCGGTTCCCATCGATTTACCTCAGTTCGGTGAGGGTTTTCTCTGCCCCCGCTTCCCCATGCAGCTGAAGAAGTCGGTTTTTTTCGACTGCGGAGTGGCAGCACGGCTGGCTGAGAACTGCAGCCTTCCTCTGGACCAAGCGGTGTTGGATGAGGTCAAGGGCGATCGCCTTGCCGCCTTCGTGGTCCAGGCTGGTTAACAGGTGAGGACTCTCGCACACTTCGTTCCTAGTAGCAGTCTTCGTTTCATTCCCGTCTCTTGGTGCAGTTATCCTCGGTAGGGCTTTCGATAAGGCGCCGATTCGTGGCTCTCTCACAAGCCAAGGCCGACGCGGTACGGATACCCGAGGCCGAGGGGGCGACGGAGAGGCAAGCCAACTAGCTGAGGCGTGCGTCAAGTCCCTGAAGACTCAGATGACCGAGCTCTCCGCTGCTTTGGAGAAGTCAGACCTGGAGAAGGCCGGGGCCTTGGTCGAGAAGGCAAAAGGCCGGGGATCGGGTCGTCGAGCTTATGGAGGCCGTCGAAGTAGCTGCCGAAGCTGGTGTAGGTACCAATCTAGTAGTTGCGTCAGATATCCCGGAGCTCACATGCCTCCTGGATGTGGCAGAGGAGAGAGAGAAGGCTCTACTGGTCCAGCTCAATACAAGATCCAGAGAGACCGAGATGGAGAGGGCGGAGCATTAGCGTCAGGTCGCCATCCTTAAGGATCGGATCCGAGAACTGGAAGCGGCGGACCCCGATCGGATTGTCCAGGACGCCGTGGAAGAGTATGCCACGTCTTTTGTGGCCAAGGCTATGTCCGAAGCGTTCGAAAAGGGGTTCGCCTGTTGCCAGTCCGAGATCCAGAAGAGATTTCCGCTCTCGAAGATCAATTTTGAGGAGCTCCGGGTGTATTCCGAAGACGAGGAGGAGGTGCAGGACAGACCTTCTGAGCAGCCAGCCAGCGGTCCCGATGGGGTTCCGGGAGAGACGAGTGAGCGAGGATTTAATCCTTTAGCCTTGTCGCTTTTTGCAGGGCCAGTGCTCAGCCTCTGTATAACGCGTCCCCTCCCTTTTTTTGTTTAGAAATGAAGTTCCTCCCTCTGTTTGTGGCTGCTCATCATCCTTCTTGGGGAGTGTCCCGTTTTTGGGTCTTATTGGCAATTGGTTGGCCAACCTGCTGAGGGAGTTGCCCCGAGTCTTACGATGGGTTGGGTCGATCGGCCGGCTGGGGGAAGCTATCCCTCAGGCTCACAGTTCGATCGACATGCCGACATGCCGGGGGAGTTGCCCCCGGCCTTACAGTCGGTTCGGTCGGTCGGTCTGCTAGGGGTGCGACCCCGAGTCTTGCAACTGACCATTGGGGTTACCTGCTTGGGGAGTTACCCCCAGTCTTACGGTCGACTGGTTACCCGACCCGCTGGGGGGGTTGCCCCCAGCCTTACGGTTGGTCGGTGTCGTTCAGCCTGCTGGGAGGGCTACTCCTAGTCTGAAGACTGGACGACGGACCGACCCGCTGGGAGAGTTACCCCCAGCCTTACGATCAATCCTCTTCGCTGGCTGGCCAGGGGGAGGCCGGGTACCCCCCACCTGTCACCCGGTTGTGTGTTCAACCAGCTAGGGGGTTTGTCCCCTAGCCTTGTGGGTTTCCATCGAGACGTTCATCCAGTGAGGTTTTCCTCACCCCGAGTGAGCTTCTCACAGGCATAAAGATGAAGAGGAGTAGTCTTAAACTCATTTATTCGGATAGATGGAGGGAGGAGATACATTTGCGGATGACCTCACTGATAGTACCTGTGCAGGTGCTCAGCTCCAGGTGTGGGTGAGAACCTTCCCTTCCGAATTAGCTAACCGATAGGTTACTGGTCTTAGGACTTCCGTGATCTTGTAGGGGCCTTCCTACTTAGCCGCTAACTTCCCCTTGCGAGCAATCTCCGGGCTGAAGACCGTCTTTCGGAGGACCAGATCTCCTTGGCGGAAGCTCCCCCCTAACCCGGGAGTTGTAGTAGCGGGCGACCTTCTGCTTCTATCGGATGATAGTGGCCAAGGCCTGCTCCCGTCGCTCGCCTAGGAGCTCCAAGCTGAGCTCCAAGCCCTCAGTGTTCCTCTCCTCGTCGAAGTGCTTTATGCGGATGGATTCCTCGCCTACCTCGACAGGCACCACCACCTCGGCGCCATACGCGAGCATGAAGGGGGTTTCGCCCGTGGCTTGTTTATGGGTCGTCCTGTACGACCAGAGTATCCCCGGGAGTTCCTCCGGTCAGCTCCCTTCGGCATCTTCCACTTTCTTGCAGAGGGGCTCGATGATGCACTTGTTGGCGGCCTCCGCCATCCCATTGGTCTGGGGGTGTGCCACCGAGGCAAAAAGGAGTTTGATCTTCCATTCTACGCAAAAGTCTTTGAACCCAGTAGAGTCGAATTGTTTACCATTGTACGTGACGATGGCTCAGGGAATTCCAAACCTGGAGATGATGAAGTTCCACACGAAGCTCTTCGCATTCTTCCAGGTGATGAAAGCAAGGGGTTCCGCCTCAATGCACTTGGTGAAGTAGTCCACCGCCACGATCAAGTATTTTCGCTGCCCCCGGCCGGAAGTGAAAGGCCCAAGGATGTCGAGTCCCCATTTCGCGAAGGGTACGGGGCTGACTATTGGAACGAGCTCCGACGGGGGATGAGCCGAGTTAGGCGAATCTTTGGCACTCCTGGCACCTTTGGACGTATCTAGTAGCGTCTGATCACTCCTTATTTTACACTTTTTTACCGCATGTTTGCATGCCATTTAGATCGCCCAAATCATGTTTTTCACGATATATCGGTGATATTGCGATGCTTTTCACGATTTGTTGTTTTTGTCGCATTTCAGGTGATTTGGCGTGATTTGGAGTGATCTCGAGATGCGCTTTCTCCAGACGGTCACCGACGACCTCCCCGAGGGGTATTTTACTGTTGGAGGGGAGCGGAAGAAGAACGGACGTCGCAGGAGCGACGAGGAGGCCAAAACAAGCAGTTTGGGCATGTTTTGTGTCCCACTCGGCCGAGTGAAGGAGTCACTCGGCCGACCAGCGAGACACTGCTCGGCCGACCAGATCAGACACGATTCATACGTGCACTCGGCCGAGCGACGGAGACCACATCGGCCGAGTGACGAGACCCCGTCCGCCTGAGTGGCGCCCAGACGAAGCCCTTCAAAAATCGCCATGTTACTGTTTTTCGGCTGCCTGAGCTTCAGAAGACCCACTCGGCCGAGTGGATAATCCCGTCCGCCCGAGTACCATGAAGCCATCGGCCGAGTGACGACAACTCACTCGGCCGAGCCGCTCCCGAAGTGAAGACCCCTGAAGATCGATACTTACTGGAAAATTACAGGGTTTTCACTCGGCCGAGCGACTTTTGTCACTCGGCCGAGTGCGACGCGCTGCCTGTAGCGAAAATTGCGGAAAACAGGCTACGCAGGGGTATTTTGGTCACAGTTTTTGGACGATTTTGGGGGCTATTTAACCCCTGTTTTTACCCTAGTTTTGGAGAGCCTCTCTCTTAGATTTTTTGCAGTTTTTTAGATTAGCTTTTTAGTTTTATTCTTGTGATTGAAGAGGAAAAAAATTGGATTTTTGTTGGATTAATTGAAGAACTCCATTGGTTTGCTTTTCTCTTCTCTAAAAATTCTATTTTTATTGAATATCTCAATATTGTGATGAATTCTATTGCTTATTTCATTGATTATTTTTGTGATCTTGCTATGAATTGTGAGTAGTCGCCACGTCTTGGGGCGTGGGGATGAACCCTACAAGCCCTATTTCATAATTGTGATGAATTGTTAGGAATTTTGCTAGAATTGCTACTAGGGATTAGATTGGGATCAATTTACTACGGATGGCTAGGAATTCACATCGATTGGGATTTGCAAGAGATTGGATCCCAATTCGATAGGAAACCCTAGAAATCCGAATTGGGTTGGATTCGAATTTCCGTAGTATCGGTTTGCAAGAGATTGGACCGATACTAGGGTTTCCGGTTCCAATTCCGTGCCAATACCCGTTTGCAAGAGATTGGACGGGTAGGAACTATCCCAAACTAGGTCGTGGACCGAGTTTGTAAGAGATTGGGCTCGGTGCGCGATTGAACGATGATGTTGATCCTAATGCTAGCTTCCCTAGGCTAGGGTTTGCAAGAGATTGGACCCGAGCCTAGGATAGCTATAGACCGGCAACAGCGCGAGAGCGTGAGCTTGGTTCTACATTCAGTTGCAACTAGTTCATCCAAAATCTTATTCTAGCAATTTTGATACCAATGAACCACTTTTACGAAATACGGTGAGTAGCGGGAATTCCCCATTCCCTAGACGTTCTTTATTTGATTTGATATTTCCGTACTTTGTCTGACGATTGTGACAGGATCACCAAAGGCAAATTTCTCTCTTCTTAAATAGCCAGGTTGATCGGAACAAGCACGGTCATTCGTCCTCCCTGTGTTCGATAACCCGCTCGCTGCTACACCGTGCACTTGCGGTAAAACTACAACCGTTCTTTTGGGTTACATCCCGGAGCGATCAAGTTTTTGGTGCCGTTGCCGGGGAGGCGATTGCGTTTGATCTTACCACCCTAGCTATTTCCTTTTATTATTATTATTATTATTTCCATTCCTTCATTTTTACCTAACCCTTCCACGGTACTAATCATTTCTTTGAAACTCTGTTTTCCCTGTGCATGTACACGAGATCTACGGCGGACCCTGAAGCTATATTATTTGATCCCGAGATCGAACGTACCGCGCGGAGACTTAGAGCGGAAAGGAGACAAAATCCGGAAGGGCGGTTTATGACCAACCCGGAAACTGCGGACCAATTAGCGGCAAGGATGGCGAGGATAATTTCTATTCGAGATAGGCTTCGGCCTAAGACCTCTTCTACGACCTCATCCATTGCCGTGCCGGAGTTGGCGGTTGACAAGAACTTCGAGCTAAAGACTGGACTAGTGTTTCTGATGCAGCAGGATCCATTTCATGGGAATGCCCATGAAAATCCTCACTACCACATCCAATTATTCTTGTCGAAGTGCGCCACATTTCAGATGCCGGGGGTCTCCATCGATGCCATCAGACTGCGTCTCTTTCCCTTCACGCTAAAGGACAAGGCACTCTATTGGTTGAGGACGCAGGCTGACGGAGTCTTCACCTCTTGGGACGAGTTGGCAAGTGCATTCATTGACAAGTTCTATCCGCCATCCAAGACGGTGAAGATCCGGAGCGCTCTCATGTCCTTCAAGCAAGGACCCCAGGAGACGCTCTATGAGGCTTGGGAGCGTTTTAAGGATTTGCAGCATCAATGCCCGCATCATAGCATTGAAGATTGGGAGCTAGTTCATAGCTTCTACAACGGTCTCCAACCGGGGACCAAACAAATTATTGATGCCGCGGCGAATGGTGCTATCTTGTCAAAGACTCCCGAGGAAGCTACGGCCCTAATTGAGGAGATGGCCTCAAACAACCAACAATGGGGCGATGAGCGAGGACACTCCACGTCCTCCTTGAAGCCAACTAGTATCTATGAGGCGAAGGCCGTAGCGGAGCTTACAAGCAAGTTTGATTCTCTCCACAAGGTAGTGGAGAGTCTGGAGAAGTTTATCACGGAGCCCAAAGGAACCCCTTCCACCTCCGCTCCAACGAACCAAATGTGTGATTGGCAAGACCAATCTCAAGCCATGTATGCGGGAGGAGAGCAAGGAGAAGGATCCTTGGAGCAAGTACAATATGTCGCGGGGAACCAAGGATATTGGGCCAATCCGGCCACAAGAAATCATCCTGGATTCTCTTACGCCAACAATGAAGGAGCTTTGAACCCGCCACAACAACTACTTCAACAAGCTCGACCACCACCACCCCAACAACAACACTATCCGCCGAGCGGGCCTCCACAACAAAATTTCCAACCGAAGCAACAAGTTCCACCATATAGGCCGCCCGGATACAACCAAGGGTGGAGGAATCAAAATCAAAACCCTCCACAAGCTCAACAACGATCCGACTTCGAAGCTAGAGTGGAGGCGTTTATGGTCGAGCAAAATAAGGTTAATGCTACCTTGAAGGCGGGGCAAGACTCTCTTAATACCGTTGTGGCTCAAATATCGGAGCAATTGGCGTTGCTCAATCGGAACACTCAACGATTGCCGGCGCAACCCGAGCAAAACCCACGGGGCAACACCGGCCACATCAATGCCGTAGTTGTTGTTACTACTAGAGGCGGGAAGGATACCTCCCCCGCTATGATTCCTACCGAGGAGCCCGTGGAGGAAAGCTTGGAGCCGATTGAGCCAGTAGTTGAAGTTGATAAGGAGAAAGAGCCACAAGAAAAGGAGAAATCTAGAGCGGAGCAATTGATTGAGGAAAGGCGTTTCATGCCACCGGTCCCATTTCCCCAAAGGCTCGCTAGAGCGAAAATGGAGAAAAGGCTAGCAAAGTTTCTCGAGTATCTTAGAGGAGTTAGCCTCAACATTCCCTTCCTCGACGCCATCGTGGAAATCCCCACATATGCTAAATTCTTAAAGGACTTGATTTCGGGGAGAAAGAGGAAGGAGAAGATTATGCTAGCCGAGGAGGGCTCTTGGTTCACCAAGAGAGAGAAGGAGCCGGCCAAATTTAAAGACCCGGTGAGTTTTCGGATCCCTTGCACCTTGGGCGGCGTCCCTCTTCAAAAGGCGTTGGTTGATCTAGGGGCTAGTGTGAGCCTCATGCCTCTCTCCATGTTCTTAAGGCTAAACACCGGGACGAAGTTGAAACCTACCGACATGCGGATACAATTGGCCGATGGGCGAATAACAAGGCCGGTAGGGATCGCCGAAGACATCCCGCTACAAGTCCCGGGAGGAATATGCTTGCCATGTGACTTCGTGATCATGGACGTTAAGGAGGAGGGAGATACTTCATTGATACTTGGACGCCCGTTCCTCGCCACCGCCGGTGTGATTGTCGACGTGCGAGAAGGTACACTAACTTTGAACGTCGGCAACATCGAGGTGGAGCTTCACATTCCTAAGGCAATGAAACACATGCCTTACCACGAGGAGCTTGACTACATGGACCTCCTTGATGAGGTAATTGATGAAGCGATCCCCCACTCGATTGGCGCTCTTTTCGATGAGGATTTTGATGAAGGCCCGGATTTAGAAAAAGATGAGAAGATAGATGATTCCCCCGACCTCTCTGCTGAAAATGATGAAGGCGACGCTGATGTTGCAAGGATTCGAGAGCTTTGCAAGCTCTCGAAACAAAAGTCTCCGAAGAAAGCTCCGCCGCTACGAAAATCGGCGTCACCGATGAAGCCGTTGACCGGAGCAAACGCTAGCTTGGGGGAGCCTCCCCCCAACACTATTCGAGACGAGAGACCACCGCGGGAGAACACGCCACCGCAACTTCCGAATCCAAGCGTTCTCCCCGGAAAGTTTGATGGGTGCATCTCATATGCACCAAACATCCCGCATTAATTGAAAATCATAGGGGGTCGAGCTCACGACCTTAAACGAGCGCTTGTCGGGAGGCAACCCGACGGTTATTGATTTATTTTTACTTTTTCTTTATTTTTGTTTTAGAAATTTTTAGTGTTTTGAGTCGTTCGCCCAAAAATTTTGTGATAACGGGTCCTATTTTTCTTGACAGGAGAGGAGATAGGTAAATCCATAATGAGGAGGATGAACGAGACGACGAGGAGCGCCCCAGGAAGACGCTCGATGCTTAGGAGTAAGATGAAATCGACTGGAGGAAGAAAGACGGAGTTTAGAGCCCAAACGAAGACAAACAGCAGAACACAAGGCTCACTCGGCCGAGTATACTAGTCACTCGGCCGAGTACACAAGTTCGTACGGCCGAGCCGCTCACGAACGAGGGAAGTCTGATGTACCCAACTCTCTGTTTATTTTCCTGATTTCAGTATAAATGCTACTCGGCCGAGTATATATTTTCACTCGGCCGAGTAAAACGGATACACTCCTAGGGCGAGTCTTGCCGAGTAGCTTGAGCCACTCGGCCGAATGGACTTACTCCACTCGGCCGAGGCTGGCAAAGCCACTCGGCCGAAGCGATAGCGGGGAGGAAATGTCCATTGATCTCGCTCGGCCGAGTGACCTACTCACTCGGCCGAGTCATAACTTTCACTATATAAGTGGCCGAGGGGGGCACGTTTTTCGAAACGCAAAAACCCAAATCGCGCCCGACCCTTCAGCTCCCCTCGCCCGCTCGCCTCGCTCGCGCCCCCACTCGCCCGACCGACCGTCGCCGTGCCGCCGCTCGGCCAGCCACCACCGGCCGAGCAACCGACGCGCCTCGCCCGAGTCGCCGGCGGCGGCCGCCGCTCCGACCACCTCCGGTATCGCTTATTTCGCCTTTTTCTCCTCTTTTTGTGTATTTTTCGAGGATCCATGTGTTAAACGACCCCCAAACCCAAATTGATTTCTATATCTATCTATTATACCCCTAATGCCCCATACATTTTGAATATTACTCGCTGATATCTCCATTTCATGCGCAGGTTGTTTTTGGGAGCTTAGGGGAGCCCCGGGGAGCTTCTAGGGACTGATTCGGGCTTCGCGGAGGCGCTGACTTCGCACGCTTCCATTATCTTGCACTCGCGGCGTGTCTGGGTATACTCCTTCCATTCTTTTGCACACGCCGCACTTTTTACACTTTTCGGCTCGCGCTCGGGGCCGATATGCCGCCCCGGACACGGCCGCGGTCGAAGAGAGCTTCCGCCAAGTGGAAGCGGTCGGATGATGCCAGCCCCTCCCACGAGTTGGAGGACTCTCCTCCACCTTCTCCCACACACCCCATCCACCCAGCACAGCCTGCAGGCCCCGCACACCCTGCACAGCCTGCAGCGCCCACACAGCCCGCACAGCCCGCACAGCCACTCCCCGCCGCTCCACAGCCACCACCTCCGGCTCCACTGGTCGGGCCGCTCGGGATTACGTTCCGAGACGACGCACACCGCACCGTCTTCGAGCGTATCTCCCAGCGCTCGATCGTACCCTCCAGGTTTGCACACCTTGCCGACCTAGGACGCCTGGGGGTACTAGAGGGGATGCTCACGTTGTACGACAACGTGGGCTGGCGAGATTTCTTCCAGGTGTCGGCGGACACGTTTACCCGCCCGACACTTGAGATTCTTAGTTCGATCGCCCGGACCGACGAGGGATGCTCGTTTCGGTTCATGGACCGGGAGTGCCAGGTCACTCTCGATATGATGAGAGCATTTTTCTCGTGGCCCGCTGTTCCCGGAGCCGATCGCGGTTACGGCCCCACCCATATCCCCCCACCTTCCTTCGACGCCGGTGCCTTCTGGGCCCGGATTACGGGTCTTCATGCTGCCTTTGACCCTAGTAGGGCCAAGGCCTCGGCCATTGTCCATCCCTGCCTCCGTATTGCTAAGCGCCTTATGGCGACGACCTTTTTGGCCAGATATGAGCCGGGCACGATGTCTACGCCGGAGCTCTACATGCTCTACGCGATGACACGTCCCAGAGCTCTATCTAGGGATGGCGATGAGCTGGTCCCCGCCGTCGTGATTGATGTCGCGGCTTGGTTTTTGGACCGCATCATTGTATCGGTGGGCGCTCGCTCACCGATATGCTGCGGCGGCCTGATCACCTTGCTTGCCCTTATGACCGGCGAGGACTTCCCTGACGACTTGCAACGAGTACCGGGCCCCACTTCTTTATCGATCGATGTTATGGCCCGGATGAAGATGCTTCGTCCGCACGGTGAGCGTCACTGGGTCTGGTTGCACGGCCCTTACGGTGCCGATTACATGATTCTTCCGAGCCCAGCTCAGACTCAGATTGCACCAGCCCACGTTGACTGGCTCCCTGCGATGGATGTTCTCATCCCCGCTGCTTACGTGCTCGAGGCCGAGGAGGCCGAGCAGGCCCACGCTGCCCACGCTGCCCATGCTGCCCCCGCAGACCCTGTCGCCCCTGCCGAGCCTGCTGCCCCTGTTGACCCTGTGGCCCCTCAGCCTATCCCTAATGTTTCCGCTGCTCCTGACACCTCTGTCCCCACCTCTGTCGGTGTCGGGAGTACCTTAGCTGAGCCCACCTCCACCACCTCCGCGGCTGTCACCACCCCCACTGGCCCTCTGTCTGCTGAGCCTGTTTCTTTTGCCCCACCCGAGCGCTGATCGGTCCATATTTTACACCTTTTTTTTGCATATTTTCATGCCATTTCGATCACCCATATCACGCTTTTCACGATTATTCGACGATATTACGTTACTTTTCACTATTTCTTGTTTTTGTCGGATTTCAGGAAATATGGAGCGATCGGGAGCAAAAATGAGCTTAAAGGATTTGCACCCACTTCGGAGTGTCAACCATGGCTCTTTTGAGGGTTATTCTGCAATGGAAGACGAGTGGAAGAAGAAAGAACGTCGTAAGAGCGACGAGGAAGCGAAAAAATGGAGATTGGGCATTTTCAGCATGCCACTCGGCCGAGTGAAGGAGTCACTCGGCCGAGCATTGAGACCCAGCTCGGCCGGCCAGATCGGACACGCAACAGAGATGTATCAGCGTGCACTCGGCCGAGCATCGCACGCCCACTCGGCCGTGTTCGGAGACTCCGTCCGCCCGAGTGGCACCCAGACATCGGCGAGCCAAAATGTCCAACTCTCTGTAATCCGTCAGTCGACTACGAGCTCTGACTTGGCCGAGTTCCAAAAGCCCCTCGGCCGAGTGACATTTGCCACTCGGCCGAGTGATGCCGAGGACACGAAGCGCCCAGATTTTCAGACATCCTCCAACTCTTTTGAAATCTTCTATCATTCCAGTGGGTAAATTATTTTTTCTCATATTTTTTATGGATAGTAGACTTCATGACGATTCCAACGCCGCCAAGAACGCGCAAATCGGAGGTCGGATGAAATCTGGGGAATTTCTGCAAGTCGATGCTGCAGTGCTGGAATTTGCATGTCAGTGTCACTCGGCCGAGTGACATTTCCACTCGGCCGAGTGACCAGTTTTTGACAGTTTTTGACAGTTTTGACAGAGTGCTGTTTTCTGAAGTTTCTGCAGGAAAGCTCACTCGACCGAGTGAGATTTCCACTCGACCGAGTGAGATTTCCACTCGACCGAGTGAGATTTCCACTCGGCCGAGTCGTAACTGGCGCAGATTTCTGGGCACGCGCAGATTCAGTTTTGGGCCCAAATTTCAGGGGCTTTTTAGGCAGTTTTGCTAGGGTTTTTTGGGGGCTATTTAAGAGGGTTTGTAGCCGTCATTGAGGGGGATCCCCATTATGTTTTCTTAGGTTCCAAGATGTTTTCTTATTGATTATTTTAGAGGTTAGGCCATGCCCTAGGCCCCCTCTTGGATCTAAAAACTTGTATTTGGATTGAAGATCTTCATCAAGCTAAGTATTTTGTCCTTATTATTTGAATCTTTGTATTTTCTATCTTTTTGTATGCAAGCAATGATTTTTATTGATTCTCATATTGTTATTGCTATGCTAGAGTAGATTAATTGTTCTAGGGCTTGGGGATGAACCCTATGGATCTAATTTTAGATTTGTGATGAATGAATTCCTAAATTGCTAGAATTGCTAGGAGGTTAGGTTGTGATCGATTTATTACGGATAGCTAGGGATTTCCATCGATTGGGGTTTGTAAGAGATTGGATTCTAATCGATGGGAAGGCCTAGATATTCGATTTAGGTTTACAATTGGGTTTCTCTAGATTTGGTTTGCAAGAGATTGGACCAAAGCTAGGATTTTTAATTGTAAATCTATACACCTATTTGTTTGCAAGAGATTGGACGAATACGAACTATCACAACCTAGATCGTAACTCGAGTTTGCACGAGAGTGGGCTCGAGGGGCGATTGAACGATGATGTCGATCCTAATGCTAGTGGCTTAGGTTAGGGTTTGCAAGAGATTGGGCCCTAACCTAGGTTTGCTATAGACCGGCAATAGCGCGAGAGCGTGAGCTTGGTTCTCTATTCAGTTACGACTAGTTCACCTCAACGCAAGTCTAGTAATATTGAGATTCACTATTCCCAATGATGCATGACGATCCGTAGTGGGGATTCCCTAGCCCTAGACTCTTTTATTATATTATATTTGAATCGATATTTTACCCAACTTCTTTATCACCGACACCGACATCCACCACCATTTCCATTACATCATACCATACACATCTCCACCAATAAAACATTCGTAGTCAAACCAACCTAGGATAGATTGGAGCCGACACCACCTCCTCGTGTTCGATACCCGCTCGCCACTTGACCGTGTGCGTGCGGTAAAACTACAATCGTTCTCCGAGTGTATATCCGGGGCCGATCAAGTTTTTGGTCGTGCTCTTGGGTTGCATTTTGGAGCGATCAAGTTTTTGGCGCCGTTGCCGGGGAGGTGTTTCCCGTTGGGTGCCAATTTGTCACAATTAGGTTGATTAGATTACATTGAAAAAAAAATCAAAAAAAAATCAAAAAAAAAAACAAGAGAAATTTTTTCCCACCACCTGCTATTATTATCTTTATCTCTCTTTGTACCACTGACGTCTTTTCCAGGTTGTTTACTTTGATTGATCAGGTACAGTTGTTGCAGCGATGGTGCTTCCAAAGAAAATGCGAGCGGGCTCTATACAATTCTATATATATCTCGCTGCATTCTATCAGGCTGATGGAGAATCCTTCGGGGAAGCCTTGTCTAGGTTTGAAGGAATGTTAGAAATGTTCCAGACGGAGTCAGACCATGAGTGGAATGACTCCACGCTATTTGATATCTTCACTAGAAGGCTAAAGGGACCCTCACGTGAGTTTTTGAAGAGGATGCAAGTGGGGAAGTTCAGTGATCTACAGTTGGCAGCAGCCTTGGAGCAAATGATAGATGATGCTCGATCTACCGGTTCACTAACCGTTGCGGTAAGTAAACCATACGACCAAGTATTCATCGATTTTGTTATGGCTAATGTCTCTAGTGCAGGTACCATCATAGATGGAGTGTATGCTTCACTTGAAGGTGATCATATCCACCTTTATACCATCAACACTCCACAAATAGAGACATCTGAGTTGCCAAAGGAGGACACGTACACGGACCTATTGAGAAACATTGTCGACATAGTTCGAATTTCCGGTCCATTGACAATAACGGCAGGTGATCCTTTTGAGCTTGAATTTCAAAACTTTATTACTCATTGTATCTCTTCCACAGGCACAATTGATGATGGAGTCTACGCTCTAATTGAGGGGCACAAGACCCACTTTTATACCACGGTCAAGATACATGAGCCCATAGAGCCACCTGCACCTACTATTGAGGAGGCCAAGCCATGCAATCGGGTGACTCGAGCTCCAGGAAAGAAACAGAGAAGGAGGCATGAAAAGGAGATGATGACGTTTACATTGCCTTCTATACATGAGGAGCCTGAGGAGGATGTCCATGTTCAGCTTGGGGGAGAGTCAGCTTGTGCCATCGTCGCTCCCCCTTGTCACCCACATGAGCCAGAGCTTGCTGTTGAGAAGGCCTTACATGCGGAGCCAAAGCTTGTCACCGGAGAGGCCGTGCATTGGGACGTGGACACATCCATTCATGAGGATCCCGAGCATTACCCTCCTCCTTTCGAGCTACCGCAGCCGCCTCTACTTTCTACAGAGGCTGAGCATCCCTCAGAGGACCACCCTTCCACTTACGCCGAGGACAATCCCACAGAACTTATGGCTCCCCTTCAGGGGGATCTCTTTACTCCCTCGCCCTTTGCATTTGATTCCCCTCCCGTATATGATGCTTGCTATGATTCAGATTTTGACGACTCATTGCACCTTTTGCAGGATTCATGTACATACGATCAAGAGGTACGATGGGACGTACACGAGGAGGAGAGCGAGGAGTTAGCACCCATGGATGCTATTAATTATGATCAGGAGGTGCGATGGGATAAGTCTGACGATGATGAGGAGCTGCCTGATGAGACCTACGCTTATATGCCCGAGCTACCTGAACAACCTGAGGCGAACAATGTGGAGTTGATCGATGTGGTACACGAGAGTAGAGATTTATTTCCAGGGAAGTGTTGTCAACCGTTTTTAATTTTAAATACTTATGTTGATGACCCTCTTTGGAATACATTTATTTTGGGGAAGAATTATCCACATCAGATTGATGCGGCTTATCTCTTGCAGGGTACAGGTGGAGTCCTTGGAGAGATGCTGGGAGCCGCATTGCTGGAATCTGATGGAGTCCGTGGACATGTGCGCCTGGCAGAGCCACGGAAGGAGCAGTTGGAGCAATTTCCTGCAGCAGCAAAGATACTGGATCTGCCTTTTGATATAGGTGATATCAATCCAGTAGTGTAGAAATTTTTATGCTTTGAATAAACACGAATCCTCTCGACAGCGAGAAAACCGTATAGATTTGCTTGAATAAATATCACCTCATATGACGGCAACAAAAATTTTTACACCCCAAACCCATTATATATATTAATTGCCCTCTCCATATTTTGATGTGTCACATCCTTTTGCTCACCACATTCGAGCAGTTCTTTCAAGTGAAACCTTACTTTCTTATTCGTTTGACTTGATCACGCTTTGCAAAGCCATGACATTTTTGGTCAAGTCATTTGAATAGGATTGTTTGGTATAAGCTTGGGGGAAGGCGCTCTCATGCATCATTGTATGTGCATGTAGTTACATTAGGATTTCATGTCATTCATTTCATCATATTTCATTCACCCCCTTATTATTATCGTTGTTCCTCATATTCTTTAATTATTATCACATTGAGGACAATGCGAAGTTTAAGCTTGGGGGAGAGTGCATTTCCATTCCATTTAGATGCATTAGTTGCATTTTTACTTTATTTTAGGGTATTTAAAATTTTTCAAAATTTTTACATCATCTTTTTGAATTTTCCATCTTATTTTCCTTTTATGTGTGTTCATGCATCATGTTGTGTGCTTGTTTTTCTTTTCTTTCCTCTCTTTTATTTTTTCTTATTTCTTTATTTTCCTTTCTCTTCTTTTGCTAGATGCGTTCCTTATGATGATATCTCTTATTGCTTAAGTAGCCATCACGATGCTTATTATTCCTTGCCATGCTACTTAGAATATTCCATAGTCTTGCTATTCACATGTGCTTGCAAATCTATTTCTTTTGATGATTCATTTACATGAATGCATGATATTAATTGAAGCTGAATGTATGGATTAGTGTTTAGTATGCTTTTGTTGGAAATGCACCAAGATTCACGCATCATTAGTATATCTGAAGCATCAGTTTTATTGTCTTATTCACCTCCTGTTGCATGCTTGATATGATTGTGCGCTTTACCGCTTGACTTCACTTTTCATTGAGATGATTGAGAATATCCATGCTTACATATTAGTTTTAGTTGAAGTATTATTTTATTGAACTGTTCGTGCACATCTTAGAGTGAACCGAGTGCTACATTATTTCCTTCTCCACAAATATCTTTTATTCTCTACATGTCGCTTGAGTTCACCTCCTAAAGCTACTTATATCTCATCTATTTCCCAAAAATCCCCACAAAAGAAAAAGTTAGCTCCAAAAGTCCAAAAAGCCAAAAAGGAGCCAAAATCCAAAAAATACAAATCATATAGCTCCTACAAAAATCCAAAAAGAAAAATAAGAAACAAAGTCCAAAAGAAAAAAAAATATTTCTCTATCTCATTATTGGAGCCACAAAATACTTGGGAAAACCAAGGCAAAAATCCCATTTTCCACTATTATATTCCTTTGGATGCGACGCCTCAAGCTAAGCTTGGGGGGGTGAATTCATTTGACCATATGAGTGAGTATGACATTAGAGTGGAGACGTGCATGAATGGGAATATTCGATAATGCTTAGACTTTGCAAAATATATTAGATATGGAGATTTTTCATGATTTAAAATAAATATGTGAATGCCATGACTTTTATTCTATTCTCTATTGCATGCTTGGTGTGTATCTTATATGCTTCATTTATAACTTTTGATTGAAAAGTGCATCGTCAACATTTGTATATTAAATTCTATGAAATACGTGATGTGGATATGAATTAATTGTATGAATTTAGAGAGTCCCTCTTATTGTTCTTAAAAGCTTGCAAGTACCATGTTTATGAAAGATATGAAATCCTTATAGCATGTGATTTGTATTTTCCAAGTCATCGTGATGTGTAGCTTATGGCTTGAGATCTGAGAGTATAATCTAGCGACCCCTTCCACTTCGTATTCTTTTATTTCATTTCCCTTATTTTTCATCTCCCGAGTTCGTCTTTTTACTTATCTTCCTCGAGGACGAGTAAGAGGTAAGCTTGGGGGATTTTGATCGGTCCATATTTTACACCTTTTTTCTGCATATTTGCATGCCATTTCGATCACCCATATCACGCTTTTCACGATTATTCGACGATATTACGTTACTTTTCACTATTTCTTGTTTTTGTCGGATTTCAGGAAATATGGAGCGATCGGGAGCAAAAATGAGCTTAAAGGATTTGCACCCACGTCGGAGTGTCAACCATGGCTCTTTTGAGGGTTATTCTGCAATGGAAGACGAGTGGAAGAAGAAAGAACGTCGTAGGAGAGACGAGGAAGCGAAAAAATGGAGATTGGGCATTTTCAGCATGCCACTCGGCCGAGTGAAGGAGTCACTCGGCCGAGCATTGAGACCCCGCTCGGCCGGCCAGATCGGACACGCAACAGAGATGTATCAGCGTGCACTCGGCCGAGCATCGCACGCCCACTCGGCCGAGTTCGGAGACTCCGTCCGCCCGAGTGGCACCCAGACGACGGCGAGCCAAAATGTCCAACTCTCTGTAATCCGTCAGTCGACTACGAGCTCTGACTTGGCCGAGTTCCAAAAGCCCCTCGGCCGAGTGACATTTGCCACTCGGCCGAGTGATGCCGAGGACACGAAGCGCCCAGATTTTCAGACATCCTCCAACTCTTTTGAAATCTGCTATCATTCCAGTGGGTAAATTATTTTTTCTCATATTTTTTATGGATAGTAGACTTCATGAAGATTCCAACGCCGCCAAGAACGCGCAAATCGGAGGTCGGATGAAATCTGGGGAATTTCTGCAAGTCGATGCTGCAGTGCTGGAATTTGCATGTCAGTGTCACTCGGCCGAGTGACATTTCCACTCGGCCGAGTGACCAGTTTTTGACAGTTTTGACAGAGTGCTGTTTTCTGAAGTTTCTGCAGGAAAGCTCACTCGATCGAGTGAGATTTCCACTCGACCGAGTGAGCTGTCCACTCGACCGAGTGAGATTTCCACTCGACCGAGTGAGATTTCCACTCGGCCGAGTCGTAACTGGCGCAGATTTCTGGGCACGCGCAGATTCAGTTTTGGGCCCGAATTTCAGGGGCTTTTTAGGCAGTTTTGCTAGGGTTTTTTGGGGGCTATTTAAGAGGGTTTGTAGCCGTCATTGAGGGGGATCCCCATTATGTTTTCTTAGGTTCCAAGATGTTTTCTTATTGATTATTTTAGAGGTTAGGCCATGCCCTAGGCCCCCTCTTGGATCTAAAAACTTGTATTTGGATTGAAGATCTTCATCAAGCTAAGTATTTTGTCCTTATTATTTGAATCTTTGTATTTTCTATCTTTTTGTATGCAAGCAATGATTTTTATTGATTCTCATATTGTTATTGCTATGCTAGAGTAGATTAATTGTTCTAGGGCTTGGGGATGAACCCTATGGATCTAATTTCAGATTTGTGATGAATGAATTCCTAAATTGCTAGAATTGCTAGGAGGTTAGGTTGTCATCGATTTATTACGGATAGCTAGGGATTTCCATCGATTGGGGTTTGCAAGAGATTGGATTCTAATCGATGGGAAGGCCTAGATATTCGATTTAGGTTTACAATTGGGTTTCTCTAGATTTGGTTTGCAAGAGATTGGACCAAAGCTAGGATTTTTAATTGTAAATCTATACACCTATTTGTTTGCAAGAGATTGGACGAATACGAACTATCACAACCTAGATCGTAACTCGAGTTTGCACGAGAGTGGGCTCGAGGGGCGATTGAACGATGATGTCGATCCTAATGCTAGTGGCTTAGGTTAGGGTTTGCAAGAGATTGGGCCCTAACCTAGGTTTGCTATAGACCGGCAATAGCGCGAGAGCGTGAGCTTGGTTCTCTATTCAGTTACGACTAGTTCACCTCAACGCAAGTCTAGTAATATTGAGATTCACTATTCCCAATGATGCATGACGATCCGTAGTGGGGATTCCCTAGCCCTAGACTCTTTTATTATATTATATTTGAATCGATATTTTACCCAACTTCTTTATCACCGACACCGACATCCACCACCATTTCCATTACATCATACCATACACATCTCCACCAATAAAACATTCGTAGTCAAACCAACCTAGGATAGATTGGAGCCGACACCACCTCCTCGTGTTCGATACCCGCTCGCCACTTGACCGTGTGCGTGCGGTAAAACTACAATCGTTCTCCGGGTGTATATCCGGGGCCGATCAAGTTTTTGGTCGTGCTCTTGGGTTGCATTTTGGAGCGATCAAGCGCCCGCCGACCGTAGTTGAGTGCGGAGAGCCCTCTGTCTCCACTGCTGCCGTATTTTCCGAGAGTGTCGTGGCGTCTGTCCACACTTCTGTGCCACTGACCTCTCCGGCCGCCTCGCTGCCTCTTTTATATTCTTCTTTCGTTGCTGCTGCCTCCACTTCTCACCAGCCGGTGCCCCGGCCTCACACTGAGGCCAGGCCCACATTTGCGAGCGCAGCACCTTTCGTTCCCATCCCCGCTGAGCCCGTCACATACGCGACCCGAGTACGCCAGCCTCGCCCTGCACAGCCCCGACCGGTGCGTCCCTCTGCACCACCTCCCCCCGACACTGTACTTCAGAGCATTCGTGCTCTAGAGGGGGCGGTGAGTGGCCTCAGAGGCGACCTTAGGACCCTGTCCTCCACCGTCTCTGCGATGGCTGGCCGCTTTGACCTGATCCCCCAGATTCACTACTGTCTTAACCAGGTCCTGGAGCGTCTCCCCCGCGTACCACCACCCACCCAGCAGGTTCCCACCCACACTTCCACACACACTCAGCCTGCTACCACTTCCACACCCACACCCGCTCAGCGGCCTGTCCAGCCACCACCACCACTTCCGCCTCAGGACGGAGACGGCGCAGCACCACCTTCTTAGGCACCCTTGATGCCATCGATTATTCCTGCCGTTGTGCTGCCCGTTTCTGCTGGGTCCTGTTGCACTTTTGCCCACCCCCCCTCCCCTCACTTATTTTGGGTTTCTCATTCAGACCATATACTTATATATCTTTTTTGGGAGAGAGGGAGAGTTTTTGGTGACACACTTATATATCTGTATCACTCCTATCTGTGCATGCATCATGTCCGCATCATATTTTCATTTCTTTATTTTTCTTTTTATTTTCATCTTTTTTTTTCATCATGCATGCATCCTCACTTGCCCCTCACTTTACTTGTCTCTCGGTGTGCCCCACTTTGCACATTGAGGACACTGTGCCATTTAGCTTGGGGGAGTGAGTTCTCACGTTCTTTTTCGGTTTGCCACCTTTATTTCTAGTTTTTCACGCCATTTTTCGCTTTTGCACTTATTTTCATCATTTTTCTTTTATTTTACCATGCATCACATTTTCTTATTTTTCTGTGTGCCGCATTGTAAATAGTTCTATTTTCCCTTTATCTTTATTTCTTTCTTTTTCATCTCATGCTAGAGATGACTTTTCTGTGATGATGATGACGTGGAGTCAGCTTATTCTATATGCATGCTTTATTTGTCATGTCTTAGATTTTATTTCTGATATCATACGCTATGACTTGCCTTGCATCTAGAGATAGTAACCCACACTTTTTCCACATGAAGATGGATGAAATTTTATTATTAGCTGAGTCTGAATATTCATATGTATGCTATCACAGAAAACACACCAAGATTCACGCATTGAATGCCTATGTCTGGAGTACCGATTTCTTTTCCTATATCACTTCTATATGCATGAATTGTACATTTCACTTCAGGATGATTGAATGATGTTAGCTATGATAAATTTGGATTAGTTAGCTTTTTTGTGATCGAAACTGAGTAGATTAGATTACCCTGCTGAAGTTGTCGTGCATGTCTTATAGAGTGAACCGAGAGATATATTCATTTCTTTCTCCACAAATCTTGAACATCATTTCTCTACTTTTAAAATCATTGGTGAATCTCCCCTTAGCGATTCTATTATATGGCATTTCCCCCGCTATTAATTCCTAGCTCCAAATTTCTTATTCAAAAAAAAGAAAAAAAAAAGAGAAAATATTCCTGTATATCATTATCTCTCTTTGAGTTGGGATCGTTGTGTATATATGCTTTTGCAAAAAAAACAAAAAAAAGAGAAAAAGAAAAGAGGAAAAATCCTCAATAAAAGATCCCATCTCACTTTCTTTCTTTCTCTTCTCTTTTCATTGCTTTTGGAGCTTTCTAAAAATGGGGATGTAAATATTTTTTTATGCCACCACGCTTATAGATAAACTTGGGGGAGGGGATCCATTGATGTGTGAGAGAGTGACTACTTGACGTTGCACGACAACCTAGGCTAAGTAATATTCTATACTCGGTGAGATTATTTTTAGCTTTACGAAATCCAGAAATCTAAGCCTAGCACTCATTTCATGAAATCCATACTTTTCTATTCTCTCTATTCTATAGTGTGATACTCTTATACTCCTGATAGAAAGCATTCAATTGAAAAGTGTGTGATCTGTGATTTGTATACCGCTTTAAATGATTCAGACGATGTTAATTATAAAATTATTCTGTTTTTCATGATTATATTGTTGTTCGTGAGTTTTCTATTTCTATTTGCACTATTATACTATGATATCAAAATAAAATTCTCTGACATGTGTTTTTCATTCAGTGCATGCTATATGAGTAAGCGGAACCCACGTCCTGAGGAAATGATCTAGCAGCCTACCTCTTCGCTTCTTTCTTTCTTCTTTATTTTTATTTCGTTTTTCACTCTTCTCCGTTTTTCATTTTTCATTTTTTCGCCGTTTTCGTTTTCTGAATCCACCGGGTTCGCCTTTTACTTATCTTCCTCGAGGACGAGTAAGAGGTAAGCTTTGGGGATTTTGATCACTCCTTATTTTACACTTTTTTACCGCATGTTTGCATGCCATTTAGATCGTCCAAATCATGTTTTTCACGATATATCGACGATATTGCGATGCTTTTCACGATTTGTTGTTTTTGTCGCATTTCAGGTGATTTGGCGCGATTTGGAGTGATCTCGAGATGCGCTTACTCCAGACGGTCACCGACGACCTCCCCGAGGGGTATTTTGCTGTTGGAGGGGAGCGGAAGAAGAACGGACGTCGCAGGAGCGACGAGGAGGCCAAAACAAGCAGTTTGGGCATGTTTTGTGTCCCACTCGGCCGAGTGAAGGAGTCACTCGGCCGACCAGCGAGACACTGCTCGACCGACCAGATCAGACACGATTCATACGTGCACTCGGCCGAGCGACGGAGACCACATCGGCCGAGTGACGAGACCCCGTCCGCCCGAGTGGCGCCCAGACGAAGCCCTTCAAAAATCGCCATGTTACTGTTTTTCGGCTGCCTGAGCTTCAGAAGACCCACTCGGCCGAGTGGATAATCCCGTCCGCCCGAGTACCATGAAGCCATCGGCCGAGTGACGACAACTCACTCGGCCGAGCCGCTCCCGAAGTGAAGACCCCTGAAGATCGATACTTACTGGAAAATTACAGGGTTTTCACTCGGCCGAGCGACTTTTGTCACTCGGCCGAGTGCGACGCGCTGCCTGTAGCGAAAATTGCGGAAAACAGGCTGCGCAGGGGTATTTTGGTCACAGTTTTTGGACGATTTTGGGGGCTATTTAACCCCTGTTTTTACCCTAGTTTTGGAGAGCCTCTCTCTTAGATTTTTTGCAGTTTTTTAGATTAGCTTTTTAGTTTTATTCTTGTGATTGAAGAGGAAAAAAATTGGATTTTTGTTGGATTAATTGAAGAACTCCATTGGTTTGCTTTTCTCTTCTCTAAAAATTCTATTTTTATTGAATATCTCAATATTGTGATGAATTCTATTGCTTATTTCATTGATTATTTTTGTGATCTTGCTATGAATTGTGAGTAGTCGCCACGTCTTGGGGCGTGGGGATGAACCCTACAAGCCCTATTTCATAATTGTGATGAATTGTTAGGAATTTTGCTAGAATTGCTACTAGGGATTAGATTGGGATCAATTTACTACGGATGGCTAGGAATTCACATCGATTGGGATTTGCAAGAGATTGGATCCCAATTCGATAGGAAACCCTAGAAATCCGAATTGGGTTGGATTCGAATTTCCGTAGTATCGGTTTGCAAGAGATTGGACCGATACTAGGGTTTCCGGTTCCAATTCCGCGCCAATACCCGTTTGCAAGAGATTGGACGGGTAGGAACTATCCCAAACTAGGTCGTGGACCGAGTTTGCAAGAGATTGGGCTCGGTGCGTGATTGAACGATGATGTTGATCCTAATGCTAGCTTCCCTAGGCTAGGGTTTGCAAGAGATTGGACCCGAGCCTAGGATAGCTATAGACCGGCAACAGCGCGAGAGCGTGAGCTTGGTTCTACATTCAGTTGCAACTAGTTCATCCAAAATCTTATTCTAGCAATTTTGATACCAATGAACCACTTTTATGAAATACGGTGAGTAGCGGGAATTCCCCATTCCCTAGACGTTCTTTATTTGATTTGATATTTCCGTACTTTGTCTGACGATTGTGACAGGATCGCCAAAGGCAAATTTCTCTCTTCTTAAATAGCCAGGTTGATCGGAACAAGCACGGTCATTCGTCCTCCATATGTTCGATAACCCGCTCGCTGCTACACCGTGCACTTGCGGTAAAACTACAACCGTTCTTTTGGGTTACGTCCCGGAGCGACCAGCGTCACTGACCAAGGTGGGCCAATAATACCCTTGTCTCAAGATTTTCTGGGCAATCGTCTTGCCCCCGTGGTGATTTCTGCAGATCCCCTCATGCACCTCCCGGAGGACGTAGTCAGCCTCCCGAGGTCCGAGGCACTTGAGATAGGGGAGAATGTCCGTCTTCATCCAGTGCCTTTTGTACAGTGCCCCTTCATGGATCACGTACCGGAGTGCCTTTCGCTCCAGGGACCGGCGCTCGTCCAGGTCCGTCGGTACTTTACCACTGGAGAGGTATCGAACGATCGGATCCATCCAAGTGGGATCATCGTCAATAACCATTACCTCATTCTCCTCCGTGCTGGGGGACCAGAGATTCTCCATGTAGATGGCGCGACACAGCTCCCCGGACGAGGAGGAGGCCAGCTTGGATAGAGCATCCGCGCGGACGTTCTCCGAAGTGGGAGGTGTAGGGTCTCCGCTTGCCTGAACTTGGACAGCTCTGCTTTGGTCGAAGCAAGGTAGTTCTGCATCACCACTTCGCGCGCCTCGTAATCCCCCTGTAACTGGTTGAAGATGAGCTTCGAATCGATGAGTTGGCATACGGACTTGGCTCCGAGTTCTCTGGCAAGCCTCAAGCTGTTTATTGCGGCTTCGTACTCGGCCACGTTGTTAGTGGCCGGAAACTCGAACCGAAGCGCGTACTCGATGATACTTCCCTCAGGGGATCGGATTACGATGCCTACCCCACTCCCAGCCCGGGTTGCTGACCCATCTACATGGACTACCAATGTATCATGGTCCCCTAGGTGGCTGGTAAACATGATGTCAGTCGAAAGGAAAGACAAGGGTTGGAGGGTTACCGCGGCCGTGCCTTCTTCCCCAGAAGGATGTCCTCCTCATATGGTGCACTCAGCAATGAAGTCTGCCAGGGCCTGCCCCTTTATGGCCGTGTGCGGATTAAATCGAAGGTCGAACTTGCTCAGCTCCACTCCCCAGTTCAACATCCTTCCCATCCGATCGAACCTTTTGAGGTTCCGTTCGAGTTGAGAATCAGTAAGGAACTGTATCGTGTGGGCTTGGAAGTAGGGTCGGAGTCTCCGGGACGAGAGCGTGAGGGTGTATGCGAGCTTCTCCATGAGCGTGTACCGTCCCTCCGCGTCCTTCAGGACCCGGCTGGTATAATACACCGGCCCATGTACTCCGTTGTCCTCCCTGATCAGCACCGAGCTCACCGCCTCATCTGTACAGGCCAGGTAGAGGCTCAACGATTCTCCTTCCCGTGGCTTGGAGAGGAGCGACAGACTACGAAGGTATTCCTTGAGCTCAGCAAATGCCCGGGCGCAGTCCTCATCCCACAGTACCGTCTTCCTCTTGTCGGCAGGTTCCACGAGTGCTTTCCTCAGGGTCTTGAAGAAGGGAAGGGATCTCTCCGCCGACTTGGATAAAAAACGCCCCAGAGCGGCGATATGTCCATTCAGCCTCTGCATCTCTTTGATTGTCGTCGGTTTCCGCATGTTGATCAATGCCTCGATCTTGTCAGGGTTGGCCTCGATGCCGTGATTCGTGATTATAAACCCCAAGAATTTGCCAGATCTTACCCCGAAAGTGCATTTTGTGGGATTGAGCCAGATGTTGTGCCTTCGTAGCCGTTTGAAGGTTTCTCGAAGGTTGGCGATGTGATCTTTGGGTCTTCTCGATTTGACCAGCATGTCGTCCACGTAGACCTCTAGGTTCCTACCTATCTGGGAGTCGAACACCTTATGGACCATTCTCTGGTAGGTTGCTCCGACGTTCTTCAAGCCGAAGGGCATCTTCTTGTAGAAGAAGGTCCCCTTGTCCGTCGTGAAGGACGTCTTCTCCTCGTCCCGTGGGTCCATCTGGACTTGATTGTATCCGGAGTAGGCGTCCATGAAGCTGAGCCATCTCATACCCGGATGCGTTGTCCACGAGGTGATTGATGCGGGGCAGTGGGTAGCTGTCCTTGGGGCAAGCCTTGTTGAGATCGCTGAAATCCACACACATCCGCCACTTCCCGCTGGACTTTTTGACCCTCACGACGTTGGACAACCACTCCGGGTACCAGACTTCCCGGATGAAGCCGACGTCGAGGAGGCGTTCGACTTTCTCGAAGGCCGCCCTCCTCTTCTCGCCCCCAGGTTCCGCTTCTTCTGCCTGACTGGTTTGAAGTTAGGGTCGGCGTTCAGCTGGTGCATGATCACCCGAGGATCCACACCGGGCATGTCATCGGGCGACCATGCGAAGACGTCAAGGTTGGCCTTTAAGCACTCGACCAACTCGCCTCTCAAACCAGGGGTCAGTCCGGACCCGATGGAGACGAACCTCCCCTCGACATTCGTTGTTGAGTATTGGTGTTTCATACCAATCTTATTTTGATGATGATCACAACATTATGTTGTTGCTAATGAATCTCATGTTTTAGTCTCTCAGTTTATTTCAAGGATATCTTTCTTGGAGACTAATCACTTGGTGAAAGGATGGACATCATGTGAAGAAGGGCCATAGTTTGGACTCAAGGAGTGCCAAAGCTTGGAGATGGTGGAGAGCAATCAAGGCATCAAGATTGAAGACTTAGACTCTTTGAGAAGAATTGTAATCCATGTAATTTACTTTATTGATTTCTATCTCTTTTTGAGTCTAGGTTATTTTAATGCCTTGTTAGATGGTTTACTCATACATGCATATGCATTTAACCATCTTAGTGAGCCTTAGGATTATCATAGAATCCAACCCAATAGGTTCACTCTGTCCAAAGACTCATTTGGAGTCTCTGGCTTTCCGTCAGTCGCCTGCTGAAGGAAACATAGTTGACTGGGTGATTTACAGTCGCATTTATATCCTTCTACAGTCGCCTGACATGCACAGCTCAAGTCAACATTTCAATTGACTCAAATTTGAGCTTTACGCACATTCGTCTGTCGATCAGTTTACAGTCGCCTGTATTTTTACAGTCGCCTGGAGATTGGTCATCAGTCGCCTGTATAGCGTAAGTGCATTCTCTGCATCTCTCTGTTGTTCTCTCCATTTTATACTGCAGACGACTGATGAAGAATGTACAGTCGCCTGACTATTTGACAGTCGACTGTAATATTAACATCGGTCGCCTGTGCGAAGAATTGGAGAAAGAGTGCAGCTCTCTGTTTCGTTCCATCCCCTGCAGCAGTCGTCTGCTGAAGGATTAACAGGCGCCGGTCCTGTTTGTCAGTCGACTGTATTAATTTCGTCAGTCGACTGTCCTGGCTCAGATTATAGCCGTTGGATAATTTCTTGCTGTTGATCAGTCGACTGTCTTTCGATCAACAGTCGACTGTTCCTGTCGTTTTCACCCAGTTTCTAGCCGTTGCAGATTTGTTCATTTGGCTGTTTCTTTGGGTTTTTGGGCTTGATATAGGATTCCTATATATATGAGTGTGCTGCCATCACTTGAGAACTCTTGACAACACTTGATAACTCTTGATTCTATAGAAAATCTCAAGAGATCAATAAGCTACTCTCAAGCTCCCTCATTTTCCTCTATTGAGCACTCATCTCTCTTCATGTATTGAAGTCCAGCTCAAGGAAAATCATCCAAGTGCTTTCAAGCTTATTCCAACACTTGGAGATCCTCTTCCATGCCTTGCATTCATTCATGTGTAAGCATCTCAAGGCATAGGTAAGAGTATTTACTTTACTTGGTGTAATTTATCTTCCTATTTCTCTTTGTGGGATTAGGATACTCTCTTTGTGGGAGTTTCTCTCTTTGTGGGAGGTTGTCTCTTTGTGGGACTAGGGAATTCTCTTTGTGGGAATTAACTCTTTTTGTGGGAGTTCTAGTGTCCTAGTGTAGGGCTAACCCTAATTCTCTGAGTGGGAGTTAGTGATTCTCTGTGTGGGAGTATTGATCCTCGTGTAGGATTGGTTGGGTCCTTGTGTAGGGCATAAATCCTCTTTGTGGGGTATATCCTTGTGAGATTTGTATTTACTTCTCTGTGTGGGATTATAGTGAATATTGGTATGGCTAGATGTACCCAAGTTTGGGGAACCAGGGTAAAACTTTGTGTTTGCGTTTGGATTGATTGTGCCTTTTAATTCCTCTTGCATTTATAATTCCGCATTTGCAAGTGAAATTTTATCTGGACAATTTTATTGCCATTACACTATTCACCACCCTCTAGTGTGTGTTGTTAGTAATGCAAGGGTTAGACGATCCCTACAATTGGTATCAGAGCGAGGTTAAAGCATACTGCAACGATGACATTCAACGCCTCATCTGCGTCTCATGAAGAAGGTCACTCAACCGTTCGACCCCCGCTCTTCAACGGAACCAACTACCCGAGTTGGAAGATCAGAATGATGATCTACATGGAGGGTCAAGACCTATGGGACTTCACAGAGGTGCCATTTGAGAAGCCCACTACTCCTGCGGTTTCAAGGACAAAGGCGGAGAAGAACTCGATCAAGTTCAATGCGAGAGCTATGAATGCATTACATTGCGCTCTCTCTGCTAATGAGTTCAACCTCATCTCCATGTGCAAAACGACAAATGATATTTGGCACACCTTGGAGATTTGTCATGAAGGGACAACGAAGGTAAAGAAATCTAAACAAACTGTGTTTAGATCTAAATATGAAATGTTTAAGATGCAGGAAGGCGAAAGCATTTCAGAAATTTTCACAAGGTTCACCGATATCGTGAACACTTTGGAGGGACTCGGGAAGACGATTTCCCAAGAGGATCGTGTAGAGAAGATCCTTGACTCTCTCACACCTCGTTGGGAGTCAAAGGCCAACATAATTTTGGAGTCGTATGACACGTCCAAATATACCGTTGAGGAGTGCATTGGAAATCTCATGGCGTATGAAGTAAAGCTTCAACACAAGAAGGAGATTCAACCAACAAAGCCCGAGAAGCTAGAGAAGCAAAAGAGGGTTGCATTCCATGCCAAGGAGGAGCCAATCAAGTGGAGGAGGAAATTCCATCGAGAAGCTCCTAGTGAAGAAGATGAGCAAGAAGATGCAAGTGGAGAAGAAATTGAGGAGCTTTTCGACCAATTCAAAGCATTCCTCAAATGCAATCAAGGTAAGTCTTTGTCAAAGTTTGCCTCCAATTCTAACAAGGTTCCTACTTGTTACACTTGCAGTGGAAAAGGTCACTTGTCCACCGAATGCCCTTCCAAACCCAACAAAGAAACTTACAAGGGAAAAGGGAAGAAGCATTGGAAAGGACGGTCCAAGTCCAAAAATCACAAGAAGGGACTTGTCGGGACCTTTGATGATTCGAGTGTGGACACTTCGAGTAATGAAGAAGAGGATACAGAGGATGGTGCTCACGCATGCTTTGTAGCCATTGATGGTCCTACACCAATCCCCTCCGGATTAAATGAAGAAGAGTTGGATGCTTGGCTTGACGCATACAATTCCTATGAGGATTCGTGCCTCATGGCTATGGAGGAGAAGTCGTCATCAAGCTCTTGCAAGGATGATGATGTTGTTGTTGAGACCGAGGAGGAAAAGATCTCATACGAGGAGCTCAAGATCAATTTTGACTTGGTCTCCGAAAAGGCTAGTAAGTGCATCAACTCTTACAATAGATTAAAAGCAAAATATAAGATTGCTAAGAGTAGATTGCATGAACTAGTTATTGCAAGTGTAATTCATGATGAAAGGCATGTGTATGACACTTGTGAGAGAGACACACTTCTCTCTCAAGTTAAGGAATTGAGCCTTTCTAATGAAAAACTCGTTGCTCAAAACCTTAGCTTAGAAGCTCACATTCAACAACTTACGTTGAAATGTGAAGAGGAATCCCGGAAGCTCATAAGCTTTTTGTATTCTAGGGATTCACTCCATGATTTGTTGGAAAAACAACATCCGGAAAATCATAGAGGAGGTTTGGGTTATATTCAAAATGTGGTTCCCAAACCCACCTCTAATTCCTCTTATGATGCAAATACAAGAAATATTGCTAAAGCACCTAAGAAGAATCAACATGCTTTCTTGTACAACAAGAACACCAACAAGAAGCATGTAGATCACAAGGTGATGAGGAAGAACGAAGAATCTTCATTTTTTGCTAAGAAGCAAAATCATCATTCTTTGCATGCTAAGAAATTTGTTTCTACACCTAAGCATGCCACATCCTTCCCTCTTGCAAAGGCAAAACCCTTGCCTAGGAAATCCTTGAGATTATGGATTCCCACTAAAGTTAGTGTGCAAGAGAGAGATAGTTACATCAACTCTCTAGTTAGGGATGTGATCACCTCGTGTGATTACGTTAGGAAATCAAACTCCTCTTGGGTTTGGTTACCTAATGTTTAGGTTCCTCACACATATGCATATTGCATGGGTATTGTGCTTCTATGTTTATTTTAAGCATACCCATTGATTGTGTGTGTTTCATGATTTTGAAAATATTTTCAAATTTATTTCTTTTCATGAAAATGGGGACCTTGGGGTTCATTGACATGCATGCATTTTTGATCCATGTGTATGTCAATGTGGGAGTTATTATATGATATGTTTAAATTAATTTAAGACATATTTTAACTCTCATTTCAGAGGTTATTTGAGATCATTATTTACTTTTGGTTATTTTGGGTCTCAAACCAAACCTCTTGTTTATTGCCAACATGTTTCATGTTTCATTGTTTCTGGCAATATCCTTGTGTATCTTTGAAGCTTGATTTTTCCATATCTTTTGCTTTGATACACTTTAGGCCCATGGCTCCATTAATTATGGTATTAGATCCTAGAAGTCAAAAGTTGACCATTTCTATTATCTAGGGGGAGCAACGGATAGTGAATTGATACCCACTAAATTTTTAAATTTGGTATCATACATATCTTTCTTTTCTTGCATATTGTCACATCTTGGTTAAGATGACAAGGTGGGATATTTTTTGATGTCCACCTTTTTGACGATGTCAAGGGGGAGAGATATATGCATTATGTAATCATATCTATAGGGGGAGAGATATATACATATGCATATGGGGAGAGATATCTCCATAGAGAGATATATATGGGATTAGATAAACCATTCTTGTTCGCATGCTTTTATTCTTTGCAATTGGTTTATGTAATCCATGCCTATTATATGCAACCATGTTTTTAATTGGTATTTTGAGTATTTACCATTGTGTAGCTCATTATGTAATTGGTGCATATAAGTATGGGGAGATCATTAGCATTGTGCTTTATTTTTTATGATTTACATAATGTGTGTCATCATCAAAAAGAGGGAGATTGTTGAGTATTGGTGTTTCATACCAATCTTATTTTGATGATGATCACAACATTATGTTGTTGCTAATGAATCTCATGTTTTAATCTCTCAGTTTATTTCAAGGATATCTTTCTTAGAGACTAATCACTTGGTGTAAGGATGGACATCATGTGAAGAAAGGCCATAGTTTGGACTCAAGGAGTGCCAAAGCTTGGAGATAGTGGAGAGCACTCAAGGCATCAAGATTGAAGACTTAGACTCTTTGAGAAGCATTGTAATTCACGTAATTTACTTTATTGCTTTCTCTCTCTTTTTGAGTCTAGGTTATTGTAATGCCTTATTAGATGGTTTACTCATACATGCATATGCATTTAACCATCTTAGTGAGCCTTAGGATTATCATAGAATCCAACCCAATAGGTTCACTCGGTCCAAAGACTCATTTGAAGTCTCTGGCTTTCCGTCAGTCGCCTGCTGAAGGAAACACAGTCGACTGGGTGATTTCCAGTAGCCTGTATATCCTTCTACAGTCGCCTGACATGCACAGATCAAGTCAACATTTCAATTGACTCAAACTTGAGCTTTACACACAGTCGTCTGTCGATCAGTTTACAGTCGCCTGGAGATTGGTCATCAGTCGCCTGTATAGCGTAAGTGCATTCTCTGCATCTCTCTGTTGTTCTCTCCATTTTATACTACAGACGACTGATGAAGAATGTACAGTCGCCTGACTATTTGACAGTCGACTGTAATATTAACATCGGTCGCCTGTGCGAAGAATTGGAGAAAGAGTGCAGCTCTCTGTTTCGTTCCATCCCCTGCAGCAGTCGTCTGCTGAAGGATTAACAGGCGCCGGTCCTGTTTGTCAGTCGACTGTATTAATTTCGTCAGTCGACTGTCCTGGCTCAGATTATAGCCGTTGGATATTTTCTAGCCGTTGATCAGTCGACTGTCTTTTGATCAACAGTCGACTGTTCCTATCGTTTTCAGCCAGTTTCTAGCCGTTGCAGATTTGTTCATTTGGCTGTTTCTTTGGGTTTTGGGGCTTGATATATGATTCCTATATATATGAGTGTGCTGCCATCACTTGAGAACTCTTGACAACACTTGATAACTCTTGATTCTATAGAAAATCTCAAGAGATCAATAAGCTACTCTCAAGCTCCCTCATTTCCCTCTATTGAGCACTCATCTCTCTTCATGTATTGAAGTCCAGCTCAAGGGAAATCATCCAAGTGCTTTCAAGCTTATTCCAACACTTGGAGATCTTCATCCATGCCTTGCATTCATTCATGAGTAAGCATCTCAAGGCATAGGTAAGAGTATTTACTTTACTTGGTGTACTTAGTCTTCCTATTTCTCTTTGTGGGATTAGGATACTCTCTTTGTGGGAGTTTCTCTCTTTGTGGGAGGTTGTCTCTTTGTGGGACTAGGGAATTCTCTTTGTGGGAATTAACTCTCTTTGTGGGAGTTCTATTGTCCTAGTGTAGGGCTAACCCTAATTCTCTGAGTGGGAGTTAATGATTCTCTGTGTGGGAGTCTTGATCCTCGTGTAGGATTGGTTGGGTCCTTGTGTAGGGCATAAATCCTCTTTGTGGGGTATCTCCTTATGAGATTTGTATTCACTTCTCTGTGTGGGATTATAGTGAATATTGGTGTGGCTGGATGTACCCAAGTTTGGGGAACCAGGGTAAAACTTTGTGTTTGCGTTTGGATTGATTGTGCCTTTTAATTCCTCTTGCATTTATAATTCCGTATTTGCAAGTTAAATTTTATTTGGACAATTTTATTGCCATTACACTATTCACCCCCCCTCTAGTGTGTGTTGTTAGTATTGCAAGGGTTAGACGATCCCTACATTCGTGACAGGGATTAGCTCCAGCTCCTCCCCCAGAGTAGGCCTCGATCCGTACCTCAAGTCAAGCGAGGCCATCGGATTATCGCGTTGCTCGACGGGTTCCCCGTCTGTCAGCTAGTAGTATATCTTCGGCTTCCCTGTGTCACCCTCGACCTGTCCGATCCCCCAGGGGGTCTGGAACCTGATGGTCCAGTGGAGAGTCGAGACCACCGCTCCGACGGCGTTGAGGAGAGGTTGTCCGATGATCCCGTTGTAGGCTGATCCAATCCTCAGCGCCACGAACTCCATCATCAGGGTCACCGAGTCAGGCGGCTTCCTGAGCGTGACTGGGAGGCGGATCGCCTCGACGATGGGGGTGGAATGACCGGTGAAGCCTACCACGTGCCCCGAACTCGCTTCCAGGTCTTCGTCACGCAGCCCCATTCTCTCCAGAGTCGACATGAAAAGGATGTCGCATGAGCTGCCAGTATCGACGAGCAGTCGCATCACCATGGATGTGTCGATGACAGCGGAGACCACGAGCGCTTCGTCCGACCGCGGTTTCTCCCTCGCGGTCCCCCCGCAGGATGGGACGGGTGGGGATGTGTCTCCGGCCCCCACATCGTAGACCCCCGCGCGACCGGACCGGGAACAGCCAGAACCCTGGGACCGAGGCATGCGTCGGTCGGTCATGTTTCCTCCTCACCGACCGCGGTACGGCCCGGGTGCCAATATCGTGGTCGCAGCCTTCTTTCGGTGCGGAGGGCAAAGCCGTGTCATTGCTGGTGTGGTTGTTTTTCGTGGGTGTTAGCTCATTCCCACAGACGGTGCCAGATGTTTACGGGTGTTTCCTCACCACTGACTCGTTGACCGACAACTAAGCAGTCAATGTGGTCAAAAGACCGGTTGAGATCCCTTGGATACGCCGAGCTCACGTGCACTCAGCGTGGGACGGCAATGGAGTCTAGGACGAGCGAGAGCTTCGGGCAGAGCGTCGGCCTCGGTTGGTTCATAGCAGAGGGGAAGCCTTGGCTCTGTGGGAAGTGCTCGGCCTCGGTTGGTCGGGCGTCAAGGGTAGCCTCGGTGCTTCGATCGCTGCTTGGTCTTCAGTCGGTGGAGATGCACGCTAGCAACAGGCGGGATCGTCTTGCACTGAGGAGTACCCTCGGCGCCTCGACCAGCTCCTTCATGAACAGACGAGACAACTCGTCCGGGGGGGGCAGACCTTGGTTCCGGCCAAGTCCCCTCCGATGCTTAAGTCAGATCAAGGTCTGATGAGTACCCGGCGAGATAGGTTCGACTCGAGAGGAGATCGATACGCTGACCCTCGGTCTGAGCAGGGGAAGGGAAATAATGGCGAAAGTAAGGCCGTTGATGGATTACCTCATATTTTGATACATGGGATTTGATTTGTCTATTGGTTGTCCCTCTTGCCCTTTTATGGAGCTTTGCCCACATTTGCCCCCTGACCCACGCCCCCTGACCGACTCCCACTCACGCCCCCGAGATCCGCCCCGGTGATGGCATCTACGTGCATCATGGGGGAGTCGATTACGGGATTCCTTAATGGTCATTAAGGTTCTGCACCTCAGGGGGAGCGGTTATCCCTAGCAGTCGTGGGCTGGTCGTGCGTGTGCTGGGTTGCGGTTGATTCAAGTCTGAGATTTCTCGTGGGCCTCGTTGAATGGGCACGTCCTCCTCGTGGGCCTCCTGCCCTTGGTTTGGGCTCGAGCTCTTGGCTCTGGGGCCTCTCCAAAATAGGCGTATCATCACCCTTTTTCATATTTGAACTCTAAACTTTTTTTTGGCTATAACTTCTTCTACACACATCCAAATTATGTGTTCTTTATATCACTGTAAAGCTTTTGAAATATCCTACCAAACCATATGAATTTCCTAATTTATTTTTAAGTAATCAATTTTATAAATATTATTTAAATTTTCAGGTTTGTGTGTAAGGACAGTAGATTTCCTGGGGTTTTTAGTAAAGCCCGTGAAAAGTCCATCATTTGCTGTCATTTTTGTAAAGCACCGAGAAAAGTCCGGTATTTACCGGTGTTTTTAGTAAAACACAGGGAAAAGTCTGGTATTTATCAGAGTTTTTATAAACACCAGGAAAATTCTAGCATTTGCCGGCGTTCTTATAAGCGCCGGCAAATGTCGAAACACCAATAGACATTTGCCGACGTTTCTTTAAAGTGCGGACATAAAAACACCGGCAAAATTCAAATTTTTCCTAGTGTGTATAAAGTCTTATTTGTAGGATCCGTGGAATATGTCTTGCACTATTAGGCAACACACACTAAGTGGGTAAATAGTGTAATGGCACTGATAAAGTTAATTATAAATTTCTTGCAAATGCGGAATTATAAAGCAAGAATGATAAGCAATCCACAAGAGACAACAACACAATCGCAAAGAGAACGATGTATCCTGGTTCGGCAAATGCCTACTTCAATCCCACACTCTTTCCAGAGTCTTGTGGATGTTCCACTATAAAGGCTTTTCCAAGCCAACCAAATACAATACACACTTTTCCAAGTGCCACACTATTCCAAGATCACTCTTTTCCAAGAGCCTATCTTTTCCAAGATAACACACAATATTTTCCAAGATTGCAAACCATATTCCAAAAGTATCACCTCTCTTTCAAGATAGAACACTAAAGCTAGATTTCAACAAATGAAACAAATAAACAAATAAACACTTCGTTTGCCTTAATTAAATGAACTTACTAAACATGAAGTGCAGAGGTAATGAAGTGTGGATGTCCAAGTGTTGGATATAAGCTTGATGCACTAGTGGAGTTCCCTTGAGCTTTGGAGTTCAATGCAATATGAAAGAAGCTCTTGAGGGAATCCTTGGCACAAAGTTTTCCGTGGCCAATAGTCCGTTATCGCCCACGGATTTGTCCGTGGCCAAAAATCCGTGGCTGAATACCCTTTTTCTACCAGTGTTCGATGCATCTATGACCACGAACAATTTTAGACTTATGCTTTAGATTGTCAAAACATTTCATATAAATCGTGATCCCCATCTCGATATATGTTTGACCTTGCATTAAGTCTCATGACTTTATATAAGTACTAATATAGACAAAACATATTCAAATAAATGGTACCAAGTAGCATACTATTATTTGAACAAGATGTTTCATTACAGATAATTGGCAACAGGGGCATACATATCTCAACATATCCTTAGTTCGGGTGGTGACAGGTGATACCCCAAGCTCGAGCATCGAAGGGCGAAGACTGATCACCGAGCACCGAGCGACAGCGAGTGGCAGGTGAAGACTAGGCTCAAATGATTTCGGGTGGTGGGCGAAGGCCACGACGGTTCCCTATGCCCGAGTCCTCTCAGGCCAATTCACACATCATTCGAAAAAATGAAGTAGCATGAATCCCCCCATTAAAGCTACGATACCAATGATGGAATTTAATAGAAGATAAACTCATACCTTCGTAGCGGAATATGTAAGGATTGAGAGGAGGAATTACGATGCTTCAATTATTAGGCTTGGAATCATGTATGGAAACCAAAACGTTTCTTCACCACCAAGATTACCAATACCTATCTTCTCTTTTTGAGATGGTTTGTCGAAAAGAAAGAACGTATCTCCCATGAAGACAAAGATGTGTATATATATAGGAGTAGGGGGAAAGTTATTTAGCGTTGAAATCGTTAACATTGTAAAAAAACGTTGGAGCTCTCCAACGGTATGGTAGTAAGGATTACAAATTTACATTATAACCACTTATCTTATTAATTATCCCACAAATGTTAATTAAAATTTCATTTAAGACCATCATCCTTTAATTATAACTGTACTTCCTCGGCTTAAACCCATCGTGGGCAATGGGCATACCCAATTCCAATACTACATTTTTATTATTGTGATCACTCCTATATTACTAATTATTTTTCACTGCATTTTATTGAGTTTTGGTTGTTGTTAATTTACACTAATCTTAACTATTTAGCAGTGTAGTTGTCCATCGTCCAGGGGACCCAACACAACTAAACTTGGTCTCACTGGTGTGCCTATGGAGCTCACTACCATGATGACACTGGTCGAGTTCGTCATCGTGACTAGGCTTGAACTGGCGATCTACTTGCTTCTTCACGCCACCTCCTATGACACTGTTAGTTGACATGTGGTTCGATGGTTGTGGTAACGTTGCACCCACACCCTAGAATTGCCTCTGCTCTCCAACAGAACAAACAGCATGTGATTTTCCTTTCGAACGCAATGCACGTCAAGTGATTGAGGAATTACTGCTGCGAAGTCCCAGTCCAAAAATATATAAAACAATTATATCCCTGTTATAATATATCGAGATAGGAAATAATCTCAGATCGGGGGTCGTCATGGCACAAGTCATGGCTCTCTATATATTCACTTCATAATGGTATTAGGAGTTCAAGGGACTCCTCACTAACTTAGTAGGGAGTAATGGTGAGATGATGAGGGGAGGGAGGCCAAAGGCCTCCCTCAACTCACAACACTCCCCCTCATCTCTCCATTACCTTGGGTTAAGCATATGAATACTTCAGGATTCAGTATACTAATGGGGTGAATACTTCTGGATCCAGAGTCATTGTGGTTGCCTCGTTAAAACCTTAGCTGTGGAAAACCCAGTGGGAAAAACCAGCAGCTTAAGGGAAAAGAGTACAACTATCGATGGACTCCCCCTGATCTGTACAAACTTCATGCTTGCAGATATCCTATGTATATATACAATCATCTCCTATTTGTCTATACATCCATCATGTTCTGAAAGCAAATACAGTCATCACTCATCTATACAAGTTTCACTCATCTAGCGGCTATTGGAAAGCAATGGCGCTCTGGAGTGGAATGATCTTCAAAGTTGGTAGATGACTCCACTAATTTATTCTTTGAATCAGTCTTCACTGTGTCTGCAAGGTACTGCTGGACCTGGCTCAGTGTTTTCAATACTTGCTTCTTGGATGATGAGCTTCTCAGAAAATATAGACTCTGGAGGATGATGTGTAGATCTTTAGAAGGCGGCCCGCCTTTTGTGTTTTAGTCATCACGATGATCTTTATACCTGCATATGCGATATATATTCCTTGACCCTTGGAAGTTGCGCAGAAGCAGCTTATCCTTGGTCTAGTGGTGCTCTCCAGGACAACACTGTATCTGGTTAACAGCTTTACTGCAAACGTTCTATCAAAGACACGTGCAGTTGGCCATATAAAGAAGTGTAACAAGTACACTACAGATAGGCTCTTCAGGACCAAGGATGTCCTCCCCCTCTTCCAGCGACTGGAAGGTGTCATAAATAAGCACCTATTTTTAATAGGCTGCAAATGGACATCATTCTTCATAAACTCCAGGTGTATGAAGAATATTAAGGGGTTCCACCACGAAGGTGTTTAATATGTAAGCCGTGACAATACCTTCTTATACCTAGGTTTTCTATTTCCAATGTATGCTTAAAGCTATCTGATATCTCAATGGTCTCTGCAGGAGATCCTATTAGCTTTAAGTCGACAACATGTACGACGAATATCACAAATCCTGTCAACGATCTTTCGCAAAAGATACACGGGCAGAATATTGCTTAAGATCAACTAATGATCTTTGTAGCCTTTATGGAGAAAATGTTTCTACGTCTCTCTTTCATCTCTGGGGGGGTAGAGTATACCCTTCTGGAAGTTTTATATAGATCTCTATATCTATATTGCCGTATATTTATGCAGTCACAACGTCCATGAGCTGCATCTATTGGCTTTTTCATAGAAGTTTAGGCTTAGTAGGAAAATGATCACTTTTCCTTCATTTCAATTTCTTATGAAATCCAACTTATATTCCACAGGTTTTACACATTCAGGTGTATGGACTACTGGTCCAAAGATTTTGCTTTTCAAGAGTGAGTCCAGCTCTACTCTTATTGCCTCGTCCCACTTTGGCCAATCTAGGCGTTCATGCTATAGAAAAGTGGGTTGACGTCATCGTCGTATTCAGCGACGTGAACGACAATAGCGAAAACAAAACCGTCGACGACGACTGTGCTATTTCTGTCCAGTACCCCTCCAGTACGTACGTAATATAATGATTTTTCTCCTGTTGTTTCCTCTGCCGGAGAAATTAGGAGGGGAGAGGTTACTGGTCTGAGCTCAGCATCCTGTGGATGGATCATTTTAATATATCCAGGAATCTTCCTCTTTCGAGGAAAGTTTTATATTTTTAACCTGGCGGGCGTCCTCTTTTCAATTGAGGTATAACCAATTCTGCTGCCGGTGGATTGCATCCATCTTTGGAAATGTCAATCCTAGCTGGCGTGTTGGCAGCAGGGACGTGTGAACGAACAATCTTCTGATTGTCCGTAAATTTATCTGGTAATTGATGTACTTTAGTCTGCATGTGAAGGATTTTCTAGATCTCATCTTCATACAGAAAAAGTATGCGGATCATAGCGAGATTAGGACATTTGTGTCCCATTATATGGTCTCAGAAGCTTCAGGCTTCTTTAGACTGCGTGCCTATTTCAATGAGACTTTGCTCATCAAATTCACATTTATCAAGACTTGGTGGTAAACTATAAGCAAGCGGCATCAGCAATAAGATATGACCACAAGCGGGCCGTATCGTGATAAGCGATGCGGAATGCAGTGTGTTGGTCCCTAAATATCAACAGGCAACTGGGATTTAATAATGGACTTGAAATCCATTGGAGTCTCTTTACCAGAGACTCTGATAACCCATTCTGAGTATGAACATGCTACATGATGTTCAATTTCAATGCCAGTTGCTTGGCAGAAGTCTTCAAAGATATGTGTAGTGAATTCACCCACATTATAAGCTTTGAGAAAGCTATGTTGCGAGTGAATATAAAGGCACACATAAGACCATCTAGTAGATGCATCAGTCAGTACAATGAAGTACCGAAAATAGGCGTACTTGAGGGGTGAATAGGCCCGCAAAGGTCACCATGGCTGATAACGTGTTATAATATATCGAGATAGGAAATAATCTCAGATCGGGGGTCGTCATGGCACAAGTCATGGCTCTCTATATATTCACTTCATAATGGTATTAGGAGTTCAAGGGACTCCTCACTAACTTAGTAGGGAGTAATGGTGAGATGATGAGGGGAGGGAGGCCAAAGGCCTCCCTCAACTCACAACAATCCCATATATTTACTTAATTACAAATCATATTATTACCTTTTTTAATAATAGACTTCATTTATTTAGGGTTTTTAGCTTAACCAAGTTTTTTCTTTAAATATAGATGTTGTAGTTGTAGTGACTGAGCGACTCGATCTTGACCAATCAGAGGATACCAGATGATTAAATAATACCATATTTTTAAAAATAAACTTTAATACTGAAAAATTTCTCTAGAACAGATATTCTCGACATGTTGTTGAGGTATCCCAGACCGCGCAAGGGAAGGAGGAAGAAAACCGACAACAAACAAATGAACCCCCCACCAAAAATCAAAAAAAAAATTGTATACATGGATGAAGAAGTGACTTAATGAGAACCATCTCGGTGGGTCAAGAAAAAGCAGCTGCTGTGGGCAATCAAATTAGCACCAAAGATTATCCCCATAATCAAGCTCAAGCAGATCATGCAGCTCGTCCCATAAACCCATCACTGTTGTACTTCCATCCAAAGTCCCATCAGATGCCTCATTTTCCTCTTCCTTGTCCTGATGCAATATCGACACCGCGCTAGCCCGAGTTGTGGTCGTCGACAACGCAGGAGAGTGGTGCTGCTCAGGAGACGGGAAGTTAAGCTTCGCTCGGGCTCCCCTGAACTCAATGGCCGCATCGTCGTAGGCCCGCGCAGCGTCCTCAGCCGTGTCGAACGTGCCCAGCCACTTCCTCGCCGCCCGGCGTGGGTCCCGAATCTCCGCCGCCCATTTCCCCCAGGGCCGCTGCCGGACTCCACGGTACCTGCAGCTCTTCGCTTTCTTCCTCCTCGTCTGCCGCGGTTTCAAGCACCCTTTTCTCGACGCCGCAGTTTCAGTTGTCGTGATTGGTCCTGAACACGCATTTTCGGCGAAGAAGTCGCAGCCGAGGCAGCCAAGAATGCCGCATTGCAGGCAGTAGCTCTCGTCGTGAACGACGCCGGTGGCGGCTGCTGAGACGCATGCATCATCAGCGCCGTCGGACATGACGCAGACGAGGGCGGAGACGATGGCCAGGTTCTCTTGGTGGCAAAGCGGGAAGAACGAGTGCGCCATTTGATCTCAAGTTGTTGAGTTGGCGTCTTCAAAATTTGAAGGGGAGCATGTATTTATAGGAAGGAGAGTGGACTTGGCTGCCACCGACAGCTGGAGAGTCCAAACACGGATAGAAAACGGAGTTGACCGTTGAAGACAGTTGGATACCTTAGCATACGACACACAGCTGTAAGTGGCCTTTTTTTTTTTTTTGATACGTCGGAAAGAAGCAAACTGACGGTTCAGTGTGCCCTTTCTGCTCAATCAAAAGCTAATAAAAAATAGGTGGACCCCTGACCCCGGTTCATATGGACCAATCATCCGGCCGGTGCACAGGAAATCATCGGAAAACAACAGCTGTCACTTGATCGCCCTTCAGTGTGGACCCCGCACCCCACTTCTTTGGACCAGTCATCCGAATGGAAGAGATATTAGCTAAAAGTAGCAAAACATTGGAAACGTGGATATTTTTTTTTCATTTATAGTAAACTGTCTTATTCCATAGAAATGTATAAGGTCTGCATCAAGGATCACGTTTGGTTTGTATCAGTTGTTTACTTAAGCGCGTGTACAATATGCGTGATAGAAACAGTCGTTGAGGTTATGGAAAGTATCGGAAATGCCATAAGGCGATGCCACGTCTTCTGCTGAAGCTGCCTTAATTGGTGTAAACCCCCCGTGTTTGGTTCGAATTTTCATGTGACGTAAACTCCTATCTTTTAGGAAATTCGGATTCTGATTTGGATTTGGATTTGTGTTGGAATATCCTACTCTTTATCGGATTCGGATCCGATACGAATTTTATCTTGACTCGCACAATTATTATTATGTTATGAATAGGCCCACGAGGCCCATTGGGTATCCGGTCCATCATTGAAAGCTATAAATATGAGGGTGTTGGCTCTTAACCCCCTACACCTATTTCCCTATATTTCCCTTCACAACACGTTATCAGCACGATCACGCTCGTTGGAAAAGGCGACGACGCTCGAGGAAGGAGATCCATCAACCGCTCAGTTTTAAGAAGATCGTAATCTTCTCAACGGGGAGCGAAAATGGCATCCTTCACCAACCGTTGACTAGATTCCCTTGTCGAATCTAGAGGTAAATTCAAAACTTTTTAGATCTAAACTTGTGTTTCCCGTAGATCTGCATAATTTAAGATCAAAAAGTTTGAAAACACGGTAAAAATCACATTTTTATTTAGATCCGCATGTCTAAAAACAATAAAAAATCGTTTTTTAGAGATCTAAATATTTGAAAAATCCGTTTTCCCCCCCCTTGATCCATATACCACACATCCAAATAGGACAGAACGGCGGTGCTTTATCAGCGCCGCCCTCGGGCCAAACGCCGCGGCGGTCGCGGCCCTGTGCCGCCGCTGCCTACAGGCAGTGGCCAGCCGTCGCGGCGGCGCGCCGCGGGCCCACCTAAGGTTTTCCGGAAACCCTAGCCCTTAACTGGCCAAAATGTTTTTAGGGGAGGCCCAATTAACCCTAATGGGTTGTTTTCATGGCCCAAAAATCCTGAAAATTAGCCCATTTACACAATAATTTTTCTTTTTTATTTTTGGCCCCAAAAGCCCAAAATAATTAAAGAATTTTTTTAATTTTCAAATAAGGGTTAAAGCGGAAAATAAAACATTAAAAATATGGATCAAAGGTAAAAAGTTTTTCAAAAATAATTTTTTAGCACGTCACACACTATTTAGATTATTTTTTAATCTTTACATGCATGTGATATGATTATCTGCGTGGATATGCTATTAGGCTATGTTTTTAGGGATCAGCCAGGTTTCCGACATCTTTACTTTTCTGCAAATTTTTTTCCTTTTGAGAGAAATTTGTAAGTGAGGATATATATGTAATAAGAAGACCGGAGGACACCAAAAAGGAGCTGAAGGCGTATGCACAAAGAAGAAAGGGGCTTCTCTTTGAAGTTCCCGAGTTGTATTTACTTTTCATGTACCTTTTGATGTAACTTTCGGACTGTCTTTTTCTGTTGATGTCGGCTGGCTAATCCCTATAGTCCTAATTTATTTTCATTGCTTACACATTAAATGTGTGGATGTTAAATATTTCATGCTATTTTAATGTTAAAAAATGTTAAAAAGCATGCGTGGATGTTAATTTTTCGTTAATAATTCACGTTATGAAAATGTTAAAAAGCATGCGTGGATGTTAATTTTCCTTTAATAATTCATGTTATGAAAATGGTAAAAAAATACGTGGATGTCTATTTTTTTTACAGTTTGATAATCCATGCTATTTTTTATATTGCTAGATCATCCAGACTTGCGAATGTCGATTTCTCGGTCCTGACGGCTGATGGGTCGAACTACTTGAGTTGGCAGTTGGACCTGAAGTTCCATTTGCGATCTTATGGGTTCAGTCTGACACCCACTGAGAAGGCAACAACAAGTACTGCCACAGCTGAAAAGGATGTTTCTAAAGAAGCACCTCATACAGAAGAAGTTTCTGAATTACTAAAGGCGAAAGCCATTATCTATATCAGGAAACATTTAGACTCGACCCTGAAGGACGAGTATCTTACTATAGAGGATCCTTACGAACTGTGGGACGCACTTGAGGAGCGGTATAGTCATCAGAGGGATGTCATACTCCCCTGTGCACATTACGAGTGGACTCACCTCCGCATACAGGATTACAAATCTGTAGCGGAGTACAACTCAGCATGTTCCGTATCACCTCACGACTGAAGTTGTGTGGTGAGACTATGACTGAGAAAATGTTGCTGGAAAAGGCGTTCACGTCTTTCCACGAGAAGGACATGATCCTTATGCAACAATACCGTGAGAGGAAGTTCACGAAGTACTCTGATCTGCTGTCATGCCTGCTAATGGCTGAACAGAACAGAGATTTGCTGGTTGCCACTCACAACCTGCGCCCTCCTGGCTCCGCTCCACTGCCACCTCCTGCAGAGGCACACTTCCAGTCTTCCCAGAAGAAGAAGATGGACAAGAAGGCTAAATTCCAGAAATGGAAAGAACAGAAGAAGCAGAAGAAAGCCACTCCCCAAGCTCATCCTCAGAACCAGAAGTTCGTGGAAAAGAAGCAAAAGTGGACGTCCAAATGTGGTACTCCCAAGAAAGACTGGGAGGATAAGTGCTCCAAATGCGGAATGACGGGCCACTGGTCCAGAATCTGCCGCACCCAGAAACACCTACAGGACCTCTACCAGGCAAGTCTCAAGCCTCGCGCTGAGACAAACCTGATAGAAAGCGCAGCGTTGCCAGAGACCTCATGGACTCCTGAAGATTTCATGGGAGACGACAATATCTAGCTATGGACCATAAACAATTGTTATTGTTAGCAATGTATCTTCCATTTATGCATCGTATCTAGTTTTTTTATTATTCCATGTCAAACATTTTTGAGCATTTTAAATGAAAGTAGTTGTCTTATTTTCATATTATTTACTGCTTAAATGTCATTCTTAATATATATATATGGATTCAATTTGCCTAGTGGACAGTGCATCGACGCACTCGATCCTTCAAAACATAGACTATTTTACGAGCATAGGTATCTACTCTGGTCCACTGAGAACAATCTCAGGACCAGCTAATATAATCGAAGGACCAGGGGAAGGAATCATTTTGCTCCTGGTAACACACAAATCACACTTAGAAATACGTTATACTCCCCTAAATCTATCCGAAACCTCCTAAGCTTTGAATATATCCGTTTAAACGGATATCACTTAGAGATGGTCGAGGAAAATGAAAGGGAATACTTGCTTGTAACGTCTCTTACAAATAGTTCAAAAACCATTGTGGAACGTTTCAAGGGACTCCCCTCGGGACTCTACCAAACAAGTATACAAACTCCAGAAACATCAATGGCGGAGCACCTGCAGTGCCCCCAAACACCAGAAGTCCAACTCTGCCATAGTAGACTGGGACACCATGTATCTGTTATGATGTACCGCATCATAAAAAGCTCAAGGGGTATAGACTAGAAGAACCTGAAGATTCTTCAAAAAGGTAAATTCCCATGTCCACCCTGTTACAAGAGTAAACTAATTACGAGACCCTCTCCACTGAAAGTGGACCTGGAGTCTCTAAGTTTTCTGGAAAGAGTCCACGGAGACATTTGTGGGCCCATACACCCATCAAGTGGTCCGTTCAGGTACTTTATGGTCCTGATAGACGCATCTACAAAGTGGTCACATGTGTGTCTACTGTCCACCTGTAACCTTGCACTGTCTAAGCTTTTAGCTCAGATAATCAGGTTGCGGGCCCACTTCCCCGACTACCAGATAAAGAAACTTCGTCTGGACAATGCGGGGGAGTTTACATCACAAGTCTTTCTAGACTATTGCCAAGCACAGGAAATTGAAGTCGAACATCCTGTAGCGCATGTTCACACCCAAAAAGGGTTAGCAGAATCTCTAATTAAGAGACTGCAATGGATTGCTCGTCCATTATTACTTCAATCCCAACTGCCAGTGAATGCATGGGGTCATGCAATTTTGCATGCTACATCTTTAATAAAATTAAGACCTTCTGGAGGTCAGTCATCTTCTCCAATGCAACTAGCACTTGGAGCCCCACCAATTGTCTCACACTTGAGAATATTTGGTTTTGCAGTATACATCCACATAGCACCACCACAAAGGACAAAGATGGGTCCACAACGTCGCCTATGCATTTATGTTGGGCTTGACACCCCCTCCATAATAAGATTCCTAGAACCTCTTACGTGAGACGTTTTCAAGGCACGTCTAGAAGACTGTGAATTTGATGAAACATCATTTCCAAGACTAGGCTCACAGACAAAGAAGCCCGAAGCTTCAGACTGTATCACTTGGGATACAAAGACATTATGTCACTTTGATCCGCCCACAAGCCAGTGTGAGGAGGAGGTCCTGAAGATTCTCAATATCCAAAACACTGTCCATCTCTTGCCGGACAAATTTACTGATAACCAAAAGATTGTCAGATCACACGTCCCTGCTGCTAACACTCCAGCTAGGATTGACATACCGCAAAATGGATGCAATCCACCTGCAGCAGAAATGGTTGGTCAAAAAGAGAGGGCGACCACCGGGATCCAAGGACCAAGTCCCTTGAAAGAGTAGGACCCTTGGCAATGGTAAACAAATACCACCACATGATGCTACTATAAGTCCTGCTACCCCATCTCTTCCAAACTCTCAAATAGAGGAAAAACCGGGAGAAAATGAAGTTTCGATACACTATGTACGAACTGGGGAGCATTGGGACAGAAAGAGCACAACCATAGATGACACATTTGCGTGTAATATTGCCATCAACGTCGCGTACTGCGACGATTGATATTGAACCATGCTCTCTGACAGAATGTCAAAGCAGAGATGATTGTCCAAAGTGGAAAGCGGCAATAGGAGTGGAGTTGGATTCACTCACCAAATGCAAGGTCTTCGGACCTATAGTCTAGACACCAAAAGGTGTAAAACCTGTGGGTTATAAATGGGTATTTGTTAGAAAATGAAATGAACAGAATGAGATCGTTCGCTACAAAGTAAGGCTTGTAGCGCAGGGTTTTACCCAACGTCCATGGGAGGATTTTGAAGCCACATACTCCCCGGTCATGGACGCGATCACCTTCCGATTCCTCATTGGCTTAACAGCCCAAGAGGGTTTAGATATGCAGCTTATGGACGTAGTGACTGTATACCTATATGGCAACTTAGACCGAGACATCTATATGAGATTGCCTGATGGTTATTCCTTACCTGCATCACTAAAAGAGAGACAACGTGACATCTACTCAGTGAAACTGCAAAGATCATTGTATGGTCTAAAACAATCCGGAAGGATGTGGTATAACAGACTGAGCGATTTCTTTGCAAAACAAGGATTTACAAATGACACAGTCTGTCCTTGCATCTTCATAAGAGCAAAGACAATAGGATTTGTCATTATAGCAGTCTATGTAGACGACTTGAACCTCATTGGATCTCCTGAAGAGATCACCGAGATTGCTAGAAGCTTGACAGAAACCTTCAAGATGAAAGACATCGGAAAGTCAAAATTCTGTTTAGGTCTTCAAATCGAACATCTTAACGATTGGATCTTGTTACATCAGTCAACTTACACATCGAACTTATTGAAAAAGTTTCAGATGGATAAGTGCCACCCCCTCAGCACCCCAATGGTCGTCAGATCATTGGATGTGCACAAAGACCCCTTACGGCCGCTGGAAGAGGGGAAGGAAGTACTAGGCCCTGAAGTGCCTTATCTAAGTGCTATCGGTGCACTCCTTTACCTGGCTAACTGCACTCGCCCTGACATAGCATTTGCAGTAAACTTACTAGCCAGATATAGTGCTACACCTACACAGCGACACTGGGCCGGAGTTAAGCATCTTCTGCGCTACCTCCAAGGGTCCATAGACTTAGGTCTATTCTACAGGAAAGGGGCATCAACTGGTTTAGTTGGTTATGTTGATGCAGGATACAGGTCCGATCCTCATACAGAGAAGTCTCAGACCGGATACATGTTTACCTATGGCGGCACTGCCATATCCTGGAGATCTGTAAAGTAGACCATGCCAACCGTCTCATCCACTCACTCAGAACTTCTAGCGATCCATGAAGTAAGCAAGGAGAGTTTTTGGCTACGCTCTGTGATCCAGCACATTCTCACCTCCACCGGCCTGATGACCGGCGTACTTGCACCTACTCCTCTCCATGAAGACAATGCAGCATGTATAGCCCAGCTACAGGACAGCTACATCAAAGGCGACAAGACAAAGCATATCTCCCCCAAGTTCTTCTGGACGCACGACCTTCAGAAGCAAAAGCAGATTGAGGTACAGAAGATCCAATCATGAAATAACTTGGTGGATTTGCTTACCAAATCCCTGCATTGAGGTGACAACATTTTCTACACACATCAGAATCAAGCAAGGTTTGTGTCTACACGTTCGTTAAGAAATGATCACACCATGGTGATATTTTTCTACTTTTATTTTGGTGTAAGATTGTATTTATGAATAGCTTCACTTAGAAGATATTTCTGTGCTTAATGTTTCAAATGATATTGTGTACGATGTGATCACTACCCGAAAGTGTGATCAGATTGTTTTTCTTCTTTTTATTATAAAAGAGGGTGAAATCTTCAAGGATTTAGGGTCGAAGCAGAGGCAAGAAGCCTAGGCAGGGAGCCACTCCTTTGAAAATTATTTCATTACATACTCTGTGTTTTAGGATTGGTTGTTTTACGCTTGAATTTTTTTAATCTGTGCCATACATTCTATGCATGCCCCCCTCTAGGATGTTTTTCATTTGAGAGAGATCGAAGCCGTTCCTCCAGGTGTGCCAAGCTCAATACTATTGCCCCATAAATAGAACTATCGGGGTCCCTGATAAGTTATGGAAAAGCAACATGCAGACCAAAGAGGGAATCTGATACCACTCTCTGAGTTACACTAGGTTAGCTGTGTGCCGCCTAAACTCAAAGTCCTAAACCCTAAGTGCGATGACTCATCCTAGACCACCTTTCCCCCTTTGCCTCGGAGATCAGCCATCCTTGCCACATGAAGGGCACCTAAGTCTTCAGGAGGAGAAGGTTTTTGATGGTTCCTGTTTACGGTTGTTTTTTCACCAGCAAATCGATAGTATGGAGGGTGCGGGGTCAACGCGTTCAAAGGGGACATGCGGGACCCACGTGTTGTTGCGGTAGCCATGTGAGACGGAGATGGCCCGGGTGGTCGATCGATGACGCGTTCGCTTGAGCAGGAAGGTGCCGTTCCAATCTCCGGCGGGCCAAGGGGTAGCCTCGGCGGGACGACAACTTCCGTGATCGGTAGAAGGCGGGGTCGCTCGGTGAGGGGACGCGCAGATCTTCGCGTCGGCTAGCCGAGGGGTGGCCTCAGCAGAGCGACTATCTTCTGATGGTGGAGACGAACGGGCTCGGGGGCGAGGGCACTCGGCTCCGGCTGTGATAACGCTGAGGGGTAGCCTCGGCGCCGCAGGATCTCCTGGACCTGAATGGACGAAGGAGCTCGTCAGGGGGGTCGGACCTTGGTTCCGACCGAATCCCCTCCGATGCCAAAGTCAAATCTAGTCTGAGGGATGCTCGGTGGGATCGGGCTCGGTTCACGGAGAGACCAAGCCACGATCCTCGAGCCGAGCTATGGAGGAGAAATATGTAAAGGCGGAAGAAGGTGTAAGTATACGATACCATTGCTGTAGATCACGAAGATCCGACCCCCTGTGGTGATGCCGCCCTCCTCCTCATATAGGGGAGTCCCCTAGTCATGGGCCATGATGAGATATCATGGGCATTATTGATGAGGGCGTGCTAATGGGGAATGTTGACCCCAATAATCGCCACGCTTTATGGAGAGATGAATGCCATGAAGGCGGTCCATGATTGGCGAGTTTATTTCCATGAAGGCGGATGCCATGTTTGGCGAGCCATGATGGCTGTAGAGATGGCCATTTAAGTCGGACCATTATTGGCGAGAGTGATGGTACTTGGCGGTTGTCATATTTGGCAAATGCTTCCTTGATTTGGGCCCCGATTTCCTCCACTGTGGAAGTGGGCATTCGTCATGGGTGGAGAAGCGCGGCCCGCCCATGAGATCCTTGGGCCGAGGCCCCAAGGTCATAGTAGTCTGGTTGACCAGTCGTAGTTGACTTGACTCTTCCGGGCCCGGCCAAAATAGTCCTATCAACATGCCCCCATCTTCTGAGCTCTACCATTGTTGAGGTGGAGGTCGGGAGATGTAGTATAATGGGGAAGAAGTTGCACTCTCTGCAAAACTTTGGTCCGTCTTGCGGAGTTGGCTAGGGACGATAGATCGTCAGCCCGAGATTCGTTCGGTTGCGGGGGGTCGCCCATCGACTTACGGCCGACGAAGGAGATTCGTTCGGTGGCGAGGGGAGTTGCCCCTCAACTTACGGCCGACGAAGGAGATTTTTTCGATGGCGAGGGGAGTTTCCCCTCGACTTACGGCCGACGAAGGAGATTTTTTCGGTGGCGAGGGGAGTTGCCCCTCGACTTACGGCCGGCGAAGGAGATTTGTTCGGTGGCGAGGGGAATTGCCCCTCGACTTACGGCCGACGAAGGAGATTTGTTTGGTGGCGAGGGGAGTTGCCCCTCGACTTACGGCCGACGAAGGAGATTCGTTCGGTGGCGAGGGGAGTTGCCCCTCGACTTACGGCCGGCGAAGGAGATTCGTTCGGTGGCGAGGGGAGTTGCCCCTCGACTTACGGCCGGCGAAGGAGATTTGTTCGGTGGCGAGGGGAGTTGCCCCTCGACTTACGGCCGACGAAGGAGATTTGTTCGGTGGCGAGGGGAGTTGCCCCTCGACATACGGCCGACGAAGGAGATTCGTTCGGTGGTGAGGGGAGTTGCCCCTCGACTTACGGCCGATGAAAGAGTGAGTCGGCTAACCGGGGGAGTTGCCCCGGCCCTTTGTTTGTTCGGTTGCGAGAGGAGTCACCCTCGACTTACGGCCGATGAAAAAGTGAGTCGGCCAACCGGGGGAGTTGCCCCCGGCCCTTCGACTGATCCGTTCATTTGGTTGCGAGGGGAGTTACCCCTCGACTTATGGCCGACGAAGGCATGAGGACCTTGTGAAGACGTTCGAAGATTCCAGGGTGGCGCTCTGCAACTACTTCGTCCAGCTCGGGTGGAAGCTCGGATGGATGCAGGAGCTGTTCGGCAAGCGGAGACCAAGCAGCACGGTCAGAGGAGCGGTCTGGATGCTCGAACTCGGACGGTGGTGCTTCTGCCAGATCGGCTCGAACACGGTCGGAGGAGCGGTCTGGATGCTCGAACTCGGACCGTGGTGCTTCGGCCAGATCGGCTCGGCCACGGTCGGAGGAGCGGTCTGGATGCTCGAACTCGGACGGTGGTGCTTCGGCCAGATCGGCTCGGCCACGGTCGGAGGAGCTGCTTGGTTGCTCAGACTCGGAAATTTTCCTCGCATCTTGAGGTGATGATTATCTCTCAGGTTTGATCATAGGGATGAGCGGCGGCAAGCATCTCCCCGGTCAGGCGACTCTTGAAGCTGAGATGCTCAAGAACCTTGAGATGCCTCTCGAAGTGTTGATGACGGAGTGTCCTTTGGGGGTGCTTGTACTGGTCCGCTTGGAAGGCAGTACTGGTCCGCTTGGAAGGCAGAGGTTTTATGTCATCACCTCGGTTTCTGCTCCGTTGCCGTTGAGTGATCTTGGAAGGCGGAGGTAGTCAGTGTCCCCCCGCGCACATTATCCTTGCCCTCTCCGCGGCTCGGTTTTGCCCAGAAAGGTGGCAAACTCGATCCGTCGGAAATTTCATCAAGTTGGCGTGATTCAACAGGCTCGGACAGAGGTAGGTCTGCTAGCTCGGTTGGTTCAACAGCTCCGTCACAGTGGGGATAACTTTGTAAGCTTACCAAGGTGGCTTGGCGTTGAGACTCAGATACTTGGCAAGGCGGTCGGACTCGTTTGGTCGGCCTCCTCCTGGGTCGGTTGAACTGGTGTGGTCGGTCTCCTTTTGGATGGGGCGGCTTCGTCTAGACACAGCTCCAGTTCCATTTCCAGCTTCAGCTCCAGCCCCAGCTCTAGCTTTTGTCTGGATCGTATCTCCCGCTCCCGTTCCAGTTCCAGCTCCGGCTTCAGCTTTTTGTCTGGATCCTTGCTCCTGCTCCAACTCTTGTCCGTTCGGCGGCTCGACCAGGGTAGCTTGGCAGGGGCGGCACAACGATGGGAGCTCAGTCAGGTCTTCTTCGATTGGAGGCGTAGCAGTTTGACGGGTTTGTTGGATCTGGATCGTAGCCTAGAGGGGGGGTGAATAGGCTAATAAAAATATTCGTGCAACCCACAAACAATCCCACGTAGTTATAGGCACAGACAAAGCAATAAAATAGCAATCACAGAATGCGCACAGATATACCCTGGTTCGGTCGTCCCCACGACCTACTCCAGCCCCCGAAAGCAAATACTAGATAGATATGTAAACCTGTACAGCTACAATGAGTCAAGATCCCAAATCTACCCTCACCTAGCTCGTACGCACACCACGTGCTCTACACTATCAATCTAGTCAGATGCTCTCCCTCCGTGACGACTCCCAAGTCGTCAGGTCCCCAAAAAGTAACACAAAAGGTAAATAGTTTCCCCTAACAGAGATCGCTACACAAATAACACAGATATACAGTAAAAAGTTTAGGGATGCTCAGATCGTGTCTGTGTAGTCGTTTCTGCCAATAAGCACGGGTCAGATCTGAATCTGACAAGATATCGTAGTCTCCTCTCTCTTTGCAACTCAGGTCTCAATCTCCACTCAATTAACGCACACGAGAGGACCTTTGTTTTCTGAAAAAAATGTTGCAGTATTCAATTATATCAAGGCCGGCCTCTTCTCTTCTTTTTCTTTTGCCCCTCCTTGATTACATGCAAATGCCTGCAAGAAGACAAAATAAGTGAGGCATCACAATTTCAACCAAAAAAAATTAACAGATGAACCCATGAGGATTTAATTGAAATAAAACTTTGGATGTGCTCTCTTTGAGATTTTCTAACTCCTGGAGATTAGATAATTTTAAAGTGAGGAGCAAAACAAATATTCGGCATGTGAGCTTTTAATCACAGAGGGAAATGAAATTCAAAGAGAGCACATTCAAAGGGAACACAGATATTCGGCCTGTATTGCTTTTTGCTTTTGCGTCTTCTCTTCACGTGAACTTGCTTGACCTGCACACAAAAAAACAATATGATTTGTGCATCTGTGTGAAGTTCGGCCTTCTTCCCTTTTGTGCGTGCCCTCACAAATTTGTGCATAAGCTTGCGAAGAAAACTAAGTGCGGCTGTAAGGGTTTGAGTTTTCCAATGAAAAAAGGTTTTTGGCCTCCCTCCGATGATTTCGCCCAACGAAAGAAAAACGCCCAGCCCTGTGAAGATTCGGATGTGCTAATGTGAAGAGAGAGGCGCACCAAAAAGAATATCTCGGCTGCTTGGAGAATTTTTTTTGCCCTTGGGAATTTTTAATCAAGAAAATAGGATGTGGCAAAAAAAAAACAAAGACCCCATCTTGAGAATTCTCGTCGGCTCAAAGAAACAGATGGCTATTATTAATAAGAGAAGGGTTTGTTTGGCACAAAGTTATTAACAATTTTGCCATCCTACCTTTTGTCTCGTTTGAGCTGTTTCTTTGATGTTGTGCATGTGAGATATTTGATGATCCTGAAGACAACACAAAAAGGAAACGAATAAAGATTACCTTTTTATTTGGTTAACAAGTATATACTATTCTTTATTTAAAGTCCTGCATCCAATTTCATAGGATTTCAAAAACTTTGCAACTGCTCTTCCGTATAGACAAGTTGCTGCTCTCCTCAGTTATTTGGCCGGCTGTGTGTTTCTTTTTTTTGTATTCAAATGCTTGACACACTGCTTGACACACGTCTCACAATTAAACTCCCCATCATAACGGACACGTCTCTTTGTGAATCAATCACAGGCTCTCCATTCCTGAAACACTTAACACACACGTTAAAAACGTTCACGCACGTTTGTTATCATCAAACACGAAGTTCATAGATTGTTGCTACCAACATGGTTCATCTTGGTTGGAATTGGGTCTTCGATTTGAGTCTGGAGAGTCCAGATGATGCCCAAGACGCTAGTCGATGATATCCGAGCTGACGGTCGCCTGGTTTGGTGATTTAGATGACGTTCTGCAGAGATGTAGCTCACATGGGATCGAGCACTGATCGAATTGATCTGAGGGGCTTCGACAGAAGTCAATCAAACTCCACAATGCTCCATCTGGATCTGGATTGATGAGGTCTGAGGTGTTGTAGCTGAACTCAGATAACATCAAGGATGGATCGGAGGCTTGTGTCGATCCTCGAAGAAGCTCGGAAGCCTGGGTCAAGAAATCAACATCTCCTCTGGTGGATGAACAATGACGCCGTTGTTTCCGAGCTCCATGTGAGACGATCGGCAAGTGAGCTCTGTAGAGTATGCGGCTCCCAAGCTCGGCAGGTGGTTACGCGACCAGGGTACTGTTCGGATGTTCAGACAATGGCGGCTCGGAAGCTCGGCATGGTTGATCACCTCCGATGCAAGGAGCCTGGACGAAGGGTCCATGCCCAGAGATGAGGGCTTCAGCGTGGGGTCCTAGATGCTCAGCACGGGGCATGTCGGCCCCGACCTTGGCCCCGATTTGGGTCGGACGATGCATATGGAACCCGATCTCCTTCGGATGAGGCACAGTGACCTCGATTGACAGTGACTGGACATGCATGGTCGTCGACGGTCGGTTGAGATGAGATCAACCCCGGGGAGCTTCGAATGAGGGTTATCATGCTCCTGCGAGCTGGAGGAGGGTCAATCGGAGGCGCGATTGACCCAGGCGAGCTTTGTCGGGCTCTTGCTTGTCGAAGGAGCATCGATCTGAGGTGCGATCGACCCAGGTGAGCTCCGATCTGATCTGGGCTTGGAGGAGCGCCGCTCGGAGGTGACCCGAACCTTGGACAGCTCGTCGGATAGGTTCCGCCCCTCAGGTGGCTCGTACGGAGGAGATCCGACCCTGGGTCATAGCTCGTTTGACCGATCATTTCTCAAACTTGATCAGACTTCGGCGTTGCTTCGGTCGAGCACCGACGTCGGATCAATTCGAGACTTCCCGATAGATCAATCGACGGGCGCGGGCAAACGAGATGATCCCCACCCGATTGTCGAAGCCACGACTCAGAGACCGTTTTGATAGCAGACAAATATCTCGTTGCCGCCTCTTCTCTCTGATCTGGGCCAAGGTGTTGATCGGATCGTAGCCGGATCTGGGAACATGCGCTGATCAGGTCGTAGAGCGCGCTGATGTTCGGTTGGTTGGTCGAAGCACAGGGCGGGTGCACATCCATGTTGAGCTAGGCCGCGGCACCTCGAGCAAGCTCGTTGGCCTTCTCGACGGCCTGAAGTTCTGCGCATTTGGTTCCCTACGCGTAGACGAATCCATCACTGATGACTGTTCTGTCTCTTCGAGCGATCAAGCATCCAAAGTTGTGGTGAGGTTTGTCTGCCAATTTCGCTGCTTGATCGAGAAGGTCCGCGTCTACTTGTGCGGAGCCAACGCCCGTGGCAACATCGCCGTAGCGAGGGCGCAGCAAGCCAGATGCCGGCGGCAAGGATGATAAGACAGGTGATAGCATTATGAGAGTTATTGAGGTAATTATCGAAGATGTGAGGGGTCACAATTTGGGTATTTTGTGTTTTGAGGACGTCTCTTTTAAAAAAAGGAATTGAGGTATAATACTCCCTTGGATTTCTCTGGAGAATTTGTGTAGAATTTCTGGAGAGTTTGTCGGCAAGAATACGTGCTTCGATTTCTTGCGGGCGAAGCCTTGGCCTCGCGACTTCTCTTCGCTTTCGCCTTCCTTCTGAGGGTACGCGTGATTTTGATTATTGGGATGAGTGATCATCGGTGTGGTTGACGACGTGGATGTCGACTCGTTCCCACAGACGGCGCCAGATGTTTACGGGTGTTTTTTCACCCGCAAATCGATAGTATGGAGGGTGCGGGGTCAACGCGGTCAAAGGGGACACGCGGGACCCCCCGTGTTGTCGCGGTAGCCACGTGAGACGGAGATGGCCCGGGTGGTCGGTCGATGACACGTTCGCTTGAGCGGGAAGGCGCCGTTCCAATCTCCGGTGGGCCGAGGGGTAGCATCGGCGAGACGACAACTTCCGTGATCGGTAGAAGGCGGGGTCGCTCAGTGAGGGGACGCGCGGATCTTCGCGTCGGCTAGCCGAGGGGTGGCCTCGGCAGAGCGACTATCTTCTGATGGTGGAGACGAACGGGCTCGGGGGCGAGGGCACTCGGCTCCGGCTGTGATAACGCTGAGGGGTAGCCTCGGTGCCGCAGGATCTCCTGGACCTGAATGGATGAAGGAGCTCGTCAGGGGGGGTCGGACCTTGGTTCCGACCGAATCCCCTCCGATGCCAAAGTCAGATCTAGTCTGAGGGATGCTCGGTGGGATCGGGCTCGGTTCACGGAAAGACCAAGCCACGATCCTCGAGTCGAGCTATGGAGGAGAAATATGTAAAGGCGGAAGAAGGTGGTGTAAGTATACGATACCATTGCTGTAGATCACGAAGATCCGGCCCCCCTGTGGTGATGTCGCCCTCCTCCTCATATAGGGGAGTCCCTTAGTCATGGGCCATGATGAGATATCATGGGCGTTATTGATGAGGGCGTGCTAATGGGGAATGTTGACCCCAATAATCGCCACGCTCTATGGAGAGATGAATGCCATGAAGGCGGGCCATGATTGGCGAGTTTATTGCCATGAAGGCGGTTGCCATGTTTGGCGAGCCATGATGGCTGGAGTGATGGCCATTTAAGTCGGACCATTATTGGCGAGAGTGATGGTACTTGGCGGTTGCCATATTTGGCAAATGCTTCCTTGATTTGGGCCCCGATTTCCTCCACTGTGGAATAGGGCCTTCGTCATGGGTGGAGAAGCGCGGCCCGCCTGTGAGATCCTTGGGCCGAGGCCCCAAGGTCGTAGTAGTTTGGTTGACCAGTCGTGGTTGACTTGGCTCTTCCGGGCCCGGCCAAAATAGTCCTATCAACAGTTCCATTTGAGCATGAGCATCAAACGAAGATCCCACCAGCGACTGAGTAGGCATCCCATGGGGTGTGGCTTAATCAGAGTGACTGGTTGGGTGTGGGTAGACGGTATGGCCCAACAAATCCAAGCACCATGGCAAGCCGATAGCCTCCCCACCATAAACACAGGGTCGCAAGGCCACCTGACTCTAGACTCCACAATGTTCTCCCTGATTGCTCTATCCATGGGGAGATTTTTACAGGCAATCGTGATTCCTCTTACGGTGACATTGCATAACGCTTGGAGGGGATTGCTTGGGAAACAGTGGCTCTAACATGATTATGTTTTGGGAGGAAGCGATGATCACCAAGGAAGTCGAAAAACTTGAGAATGCAGCAAGCAAAGGCAAGGAGATAAGCACAAGTGCGGTTAAACCGATGGCTTCCATGTCCTTTAACTTGCCCTTGGTGAGAATTGGTGGGACAAGATCGTGGATGTCACATCCCTATGATTGCGTTGAGCCAACTGCAAACGTCCAATCCTTTCAAAGCACACCAGGCAGGTGCTAACCGCAGTCGTGCAATACTCACGATCATCAAACTCTCGCACTTTATACCGCCCACAAATCAACATCTACCACATCAGCAAGATATTTACTCGGTATATGGACTTGCCTCTTTGGATTTCGAGAAGAGAGACGGTCGCATCAGTGCTGTCTTTTCAAGTTTCAGGATGAGATGGCTATGTCAACATGTCATAATGAGGGTGCCTTCACCTAAGCATCGTCCTTCAACTTTGGTGCCACCATCTCAAAGTCAAGTTGGACCAATCAAACGAGGTTTGCCGGAGTCTCTTGACCTTTCAGCTTCGGCTTCTTGCCTTTCTACATCTGACCTGGATAGCTCATCGCAACTCGGTAGTGTCAAGCCAGAAGACGAGTGACCATTATATATGACATTTTTTCAATAGGGGGCCACTGATAGTGGCTAAGCTTGACAGATGAGACCTGTCGTGAGTCACCCACATACTTGGGAAGCTCTTGGCCTTGGCCTGAGAGGTCGACCTGACCAAATACCGACAACTCTCTATGAGGACAACTTCGGCACCTGAGGTCGGCCCCCCAGATGCAACACTTTCAAGGACGACCTCGGCACTCAAATGTAGCATTTCAACCGCTAAGCTGTATAAGGACGACCTCGGTACCCGAGGCCGACACCTATACAGTGGCCCTCGTCGGGGACGACATCGGCGCCTTAGGTGTGCTCCTCTCCAGCAGACTCCTACTAGGACAACCTTGGCACCCGAGGGCGGCTCCGTGGACCTCATGATCCAAGTGCATGCCTGCCGAACAGGATCAGCCCATGCAATCAAAGTGGCATGATCTCAGGTGAGTTAGCCGCGCGCTCTCTCTCTCTCTCTCTCTCTCTCTCTCTCTCTCTCTCTCTCTCTCCAGGCTGTTACCAAGAATGGTATTTCTGCCCATTCAAATGCATGCGTAACTGTCGGGCATATTTGGGGGAACCAACTGCACCATCAAATTAGGAATCCTCATAACTCTGTTGATGTGGAGTAACCAACCCTCCAAATCTACAAAAAAGCGGATAATCCTCGTAAACAAGTATTTCTGAATCAACCCACTCATTTACTATACACATGTTATTTCCTCCTCCATCTAACTTGAACTGACTTAAGTATCAGAGTCGAATCGGAGGGCCACCATATATGTTTCCTTTAACGTTCTTCATATCTGCTTCAGGGGAGACGAAGAAGTCTGTTGGCCCGACAAAACCCTGTCCGTAATCTCTATTGCAGATCGAGATACTTGCCTCGGCAGCCTGATCAATGCTCTGTGATATCTGTGCATCAACATAGACTTAAAACTAATGAGTTAAAAATGGCACCATCCGGCCAGCGCAACAGTCAAGGACTATGCTTGAAGTGTGATCAATAAAGCGACTCGTCGAAGTCAGATTGTAACCCGGCCCCTATTGGAGATCAAATAATCATTTTTATAAGTCAATACTACGAAGAGACAAAAATCAGAAGCTTCTTCCTGGACTGTACAAAGTTACAAAGTCCAAACATGTGTCCGTTGATTTGCCCAAAAGAAACAAAAATCAGAAGCTTTGATCCAATTAATCTCACTCATCAGAACTCCAGAGATAGATCTCCATCGTCTAACGGTATCAAATCTTGCAGGTCGTCCCACAACCCCATCATCTCTTTCCCTTCATCTCCCCGCTCCATCTCTTGTTCTTGCTGCTGCAGCTGCTGATGGCCTGCTGTTTGTACAGGAAAGGGGAAGTTGAGCTTCGCCCGAGCTCCGCGGAACTCAATGGCGGCAGTGTCGTAGGCTCTGGCGGCGTCCTCCGCCGTGTTGAACGTCCCAAGCCATTTCCTCACCGCTCTCCGAGGGTCCCGGATCTCCGCCGCCCATTTCCCCCACGGCCTCTGCCTCACTCCCCTGTACATGTTCTTCTTCTTCCTCTTCTGTACTTGCTGCTGCTGCTGGGCGACGCTCGTCTCCGCCGGCGGCCCGGCGAACAGCTCGCAGCCGATGCAGCCTTCGATGCCGCACTGCCGACACGATTCCGCATTGGGAATGTCGGAGAAGACTGATGTTCCAGAGTCGGCGGTGGTGCCGGAGATGACGCGGACGAGGGTGGAGACGATGATCGACGTCTCCTGCTCCCGTGTGAGGCGCGAACCGAAATGGACCGCCGCCATCGCCGCCATCGTCGTCATCGGCGGCGGCTCTTCGTGACTCCGATTCTGTTGGCGCGATTGTTTGGGGGGAGTTTGGGGGGAGTGGGAGCTGAGTTCTCTCGCAGGAACCATTTGATGGACGCTGGTTGGTTGGTCAGAAAACAGGGAGGTGTGTGTGTGTGTATATACAATACAAGGGCGGTGCGCCATCTCGACGTGGACACGGATCAAAAGCGGATTTGGGTCAAACAGTGAACTGGACGGGAATTATTATTATTATTATTATTATTATTATTATTATGCCGTTGGGTTTGGGGTTCGGGTTTCACGTGGAGAATGTGCCCAAATTTGGTTGGGGGTGATGAGCTGGCGCTAGAGACGGGGCACACGTGTGGCGCTGACGCAAGAAGTGACGTCAGCATTTGGTCCTTTCGGAACCGCGAGGAGAAAAGACAATAGCACACGGTTTCGTTGACCAGGGCTAACCAATGAACTGGAATGGGGTCACTCTGGGCACCTAGAACATATACAAAGCAAAAGGGACAAAGTTCAGGTGCCTGCGCCAGCATCTTTCTTTTCTTTTTTTTTATTTTTATTTCACTACTCGACATGGATGACAATGCGTTTCAACCATACACCAATTCCATTTGCACAAAAAGGTGTAGATGGTATGTGTTAGTGACACTTTGGGCTGGGGTCCGCAACAGCTGGGGGCCGGTCAGACCGGGAAGTAGGGGCCCACCGCGTGCGATTTCAAATGCTACAAATTTCTCCAGGTACCGCTCGAGAGCAACTGGGTAGGTCGGCTCTACCAAGCTGCAGGCACATCCCTGATAAGGCCAATCTGTTCTCCCCGACTTAGGTTGGCTCTCTCTCACCAGCAGGGATGACCTCCACGAGGTCTGCTCCCTCTCCCTAGCAAGGAAGACCTCTATGAGGTCTGCTCCTTCAGTTAGGAAAACTCTACAAGGACGACATCCACGAGGTCAGTTTCTTAGCATCAGTGCTCCACAAGAACGGCCTCCACGATGTCTGTGAAAGTTGGCTCAATTGATGCGCTGTAGAAGTATTGGTTCGGCAGCCGAGCTATCTTGTGCAGAGGTAGCTCGCCTGTGATTGGATCCAACCTATCTGACACTGCACAAGTCAAATACGCGGATACCGAGCAATTGGACTTCAACAGTGCATTAGATTCTCGGTGTAGAGGAATGACTGCTCATAGATTGGCAGCTCTACAGTCCGAGCTTCGGGTGGCTCAGATAGCTCGGCTCGGCACTTCGTTTGCTTGGTTTTTGGAGGGAAGCTCAGCAGCACGGAGGGGGCCCACCATAGGATGCACCGTCCTATTTGTTGTAGAGTTGCGATAGGCTTGGAATTCCGTTAAAGTCAGGATTTGTATCTTTTGGGAATCCATCTTCAATGCTGACACCGATTGTACCCTATGGCTATATATAAGGTGTTTTAGACGAGGGTACAATAGTCTGATGGTCCGAGACAAGGAATACAGAGAGAGAATTTGAGCAGCTAATTGTAAGAGCCAACTTTGAGAGATTTGTAGAGAGCTTTTTGGGGAGAATTTGTGTGCTTATTCTTCGATGTGAAGAGAGAAGATTTATATTCATTCTTCCTTTCGTAATAAAGCTCATTGGTGTTCTTGTTGATGTTGATTATCATTATTATTAATATTGTTTATGCCCTAAGCTAATTGTAGTAGCTAGAGTGAATTGTTGGGCTTGGGAGTTGGGCTAGAAATATTAGAAAGTGAGAAGAGAGGAGGGATTTATATTAGAATGGCAAACTTGTAAATACCCAAAAAATCTCTTCTATTCGTTTTTCCTTTTCCTATTCTCTTCTCCCCCAAGCACAGGCCGAAGCCCTTGCCCCTTGCTGCCGACATTCATCTCCCCCCCCCCATTCGAAATTCCCTAGGCCAATTCTTCCCGGTTGAAGCAAGAAAAAGGGGGGGGGGGGAATTGCGAAGAGCTTCCCCTTCTCCTCGCCCCAAACCCATATCCTATCCATTTTCTTCTCCCATGGCCGAATCCCCATTCCCCCTAGGCTGTCGAAATTTTGATCTCAGGCTGAAATTTCTTCTCCTCTGCCACAATAGATGAAGAAATGGAGAAGAGGAAGGAAGGAAAGAAAGAGATTTGGGGGAGGATTGAAAGAGAAGTTAGGGCTTTGGGTTTGAGCTTGGAGATTTGGGATTCATGATGGATTCTTAGTAATCAATGGGGGATTTCATCTAGTTGGAAGGGGATTTAGCATCTTGGATGAGGTAGGAGTTCAACCCTACTCATGTGTTTAATTTCATTGCATTTTGAGAATAAAGTTTGCATTTTTAGGGGTTTTGTTGAAATTTCATAGCATGGTGCATTCATGTGGAATCTAGTTGTACTGAATTATATGTTGAGTATTGGACTCTCCACCTTGATTTTGATTATGATCAAACACAAATCATTGTGACTAACTCTTGTGTTTGCAGTTATATGAAAAGTCACCAATTAGATTCAAGAAGATCAAAAGTGACTACATGTGTTGATTCAAGTGGAGAACTTGGTAGATCAACAAAGGTGAAGCATTGGCTTGAAGAACTCAAAGACTACTTCAAACCTCAAGCCAATGGCATCAACAAATGAATGGAGATTCAATCCAAAGAGAAGATAGGAATGGATGAGTCAAAAGCTTCGAAGACTATGACATTCAAGTCATTCAACTAAAAGACTCAAGAACATGAAGATTTATGGAGATCATCGCCAAATTAATTTGTTCATCTCAAGCGACGTCCCACGACTTCCTCAGAACGCGTGATCGTTGTGCTTGGAGCTTCGTTGAAGCTCAAGGAGTTTTTCATGAAGTCTAGGAATTCGGATTCTCCATGTTGAAGCTTTGAAGACGGTTTGTCGTGTTTACTTTTATGTCTTCTAGCTTCGGTTTAGTAGAATGTTAAGCCTTGAGTAGTACTTGCCTAGAAATCTTCATTTCTATCATATCGTATCTCTAGGATTGCCTTAGAAGCCATTAGAAACTTTCCCGTAGCTTATCGCTTCATTTCTCGGCTTCGTATGCATCTTAGTTGGTTCAAGTAGAAGAACCAACCGACTAGATGACGATCTAATCGGTTGGAAATTCTTCTTGAACCGACTAGACATCATTGCTAACTCAGCCCATTCACTGTTGACCAGTTAGTTGGTTCAAGAAGGATGGTTAATGCATTAAAAGCCAATCTAGTCGGTTGATGATCCTTCTTAGACCGACTAGTTTCAAATCTAGTCGGTCCAAGAAGGTTCACTGACCGACTAGTTGTCAATCTAGTCGGTTGATGATCCTTCTTAGACCGACTAGTTCTTACCCAGATTTCACCATCTTCTCTGTTAACCATCTAGTCGGTCCAAGAAGGTTCACTGACCGACTAGTTGTCAATCTAGTCGGTTGATGACCCTTCTTAGACCGATTAAGCAGCTTCAGAAATAGATCCGTTGGGCATTTAATGCCACGAATTTTGTGACCGTTTTCTCTCTTCCCTATATAAGTTTGTGTGCTTCTAACCAGGGATCTAAGGCTGAAATTAGAGACATTTTCACACCTTTGAGAAGAGCCATTCATTCTCATTTCTAAGCTCTCTCATCTCACAAGAATCTCTCTCTTACTCTTTGAGCACTAATTTCTCAAGAGAGATTCTCATTCCTTGTGAGCTTCTCAAGATAATAGCTTGAATCCAAGTCACCATCTTCACCCTAGCCATCTATTGCTGTCCATCTTGGTGGAGCTAGGGTTTGGTAATCTCATCTTCCTCAAAATCCATTCTTGCCCTAAATTGGTAAGTATTTCTCAAGGCATAGGATTTTGTGGTAAGAAGTTTTATATTTCATTCTTTATACTTCATATTTGTTGTATACTCACGGTGGTGAGAGTGTTGGCTTGATCCCAAGTTGTGGGAGTCAAGATTTCGTTTTACTCTCGGTTTGTGAGAGTGTGCTTAGTCCCAGGTTGTGGGATTAAGGTTTTTGCGTGTTCTCGGGTTGTGGGATACACGGACATCGATTGTAGGTCGATTGCACTTGTTGGAGGTTTTCCACAAGTGGGCTAAAGGAAATCTCTAGCTGTTTGCTAGAGTATCCGGAGGGGATCCGGGTGTTGCTGGAGTAGGGCAACGGTAACAAGTTGGGAAGACTTGGGTGGCACCGAACCAGGGTAGATTGCTTGTTTGCATTGCATTATTGCTTGTGTGGTTGTTCATTTATTGTATTCCGCATTTGTTGGTTAATTAGGGTTTTATTTGGCGTAAATTCCTTATAATTCTATAAAACACTATTCACCCCCCCTCTAGTGTTTGTTCCTCATAGCACAGGGTCACTACATTATATGATGCCATGAATCACTATATTGATGTTTATGATGCAATTGAATGGTTTGTTTCACTAATTTTGTGAATTTGCTTTCATCTTGTTGGAAGCCATATAAATTGCTCTCATTTGGGAATGTTGAGAACTTTATCATTCAACCTTCTTTGATGAAAAATATAAATTGTGTGATAATGAGTCGAGATGTGAAATTGTCTATTTTATATGAGATGTTGAAAGTATATGATGCCATGTCGTGGATCCATGTTGCTCGAGTTTCTTGTTTTATTAATCATGTGAAATTGCTCTCATTTACAATGTTGGAAGATAAATTTTCATTTCCCCTTGCATGACTTGTGGGATTGAAGGGATTTGTGTAAATTAGGTGAAGATGCCTTGAGTATGGAAAGTTGGAAACATTATTATTAAATTTCCCTTGTATGAAAATGAGATTTACACGAAATGAATTGAGAACGGAAATTGGCAATGTGTGGTTGAGTATATGCGGAATGTGGAATGGGTGATTTGGTGTTATTAGGACACGAAGGTGGAGTGCACGGGTATGGACAAAGTTGCCACGGTAGGAGGTGGGTGAAGTCGCCGTGGGCAACCTCTTGATACAATTAGGTGGCTCCACGTTAATAACGGAGTAGAATCATTTGCACGTGCACGCCGGCTCATTCATGGGATCCCCTTGCATTGCATTGCATCGCATTACTTGTGCATCATATGCATCATGGCATCACTTAGCATTTTTGGGTGATTTGTGGTTGTATGTATGTGATGGTTGACTTGTAAGAATGAATGTTGTCGTGGACGTATTTGGTGCTTGAGTGATGGTATGTTGGAGAGTGTGGTTGGTAGTTGTTAGCAAATATTATTATCCTTCTTGTTGTTGTTGTTGTTTGTAGGATCCCATCTTGTGCATTAATTTTCATTTGGGGGCTTGGTGGAATTGTGTAGCAACTTTAAATACAAGATGTTAAATTTTGTTAAGGAGTGATTTCATGAAATGAAAGAAAGAAGGATGTGCCATTGCAATCCCCTTTCTTTTCCGTATCTAAGTCTAGGAATGAATCTTTCATTCTAATGCTTAAGTGACTCTTTCAAGTTATATGTGGCCATTAAAACTTGCATATTTAATCAAGCCCCATAAGTAAATTCCTTAAAATTAGCAATTTTATTCAAGTTGCTTGTAATTACTTGTTTGTAGGAATCTCTACTCATTTTAGAAAGCATTAGTTAGGGGCTATGGCAATACTTTTAGTAGGATCCCCAACGTGTGAAATAAATGTTAAGTTGGATTGTAGGATTAGTTGTAGCATTAATTAGTGCGAAGGGTTGTAGTTTTACTTGAATTCCAAATGGAAGCTAACACCTTTCTTAGTTATAATGTCTTATAAGTGTGAAAGGTGATGCCTTTCACGACTCTTAACAAAATTAGCACTTGTATTGGGATCATATGTTAAGAAACTTGTGAAATTATTAAGTAGTGAGCGCCTTTCCTACGTGATGGGCCAATTTAGGAATGGCCAAGTTGTTAATTGGTTGCATTTTGTGTAATTTGATTAAAGCTAGTAACTTTTAATGCGGGTATGAGCTTATATCAAATAATGGATTCTTATTGTAAGACTTAAATATTGGGAGTCTTTAGCTTGTCTTTAGGGTAAGGCTAGTCACTTCCTTCAGCATTGTGTCTCTTATATGTAATAGATAACATCTATCGAGGCTATCTTAGTTCAGGTTAGTAATTTGAAGTCATTTTGGTATATGTCCATGCACCTTTGTTAAAGTTAGTAGCTTTAGATGTGGACATTAATTTGTGATGAAAGTTATAGTCTCTCTATTGAATCTTAATGTTGGTAGTTTTAAGTTTGAAGTCAAGTTAGCGTTAGTAGCTTTTAATAATGCATTCTTCATGTACCGTTGCTTAAGCTTGTGCCTCGATCTTGAATGGAGACTTGATAGTGTTGCACTTATGATCATGTTGGCTTGTTGTTGCTAATTCCCTTTATGGCGAGTACAACTTTATGTCTAATGCTATATGTCTCTTGTAGTTGCTATTATATTTTGAGTTATGGCACTTCTCCTATGATTCCTTGAGCAAGGATACATTTTGTTTTATGGTTATAGCAGGTTTCTCTTGAAATATTACTTATGTTGTAATTGGGAAAATTTGATAAATACAAGAGAAACTCTGCCGAAATTTTTGTGAGCATTTCAAAAGTATTCCATATCATCCTAAGCATTAGAAACCTAGGTCAGGACTACACCAAAATGCAACTTGCTAACTCTCTTAAAATTTCATGTTTAAATGAAAACCCGTTTAAAGACTTAGTATAAAAGAAATGATGTGACTTGGGTTTCTTTTGGTAGTTGCTAGTGGTGGTATTTGAGATGATGTTATAATGCTAGGTCCAGTTTCCTGTTACCGTTCATTTCTCTTTGTGGTATTCACGTTGTTTTGCAGGTTCTCTGTAGCGGTAGGTACGTGCTCAGTTAGTTGATGTCATTTCCTCGCATTGTCCCTACTATGTTATGCTTGAGTTAATTACGAATAATGCATAGAGCATGTCATTTCTTTGCACCATGTGAGTTGGGTTTGGAATTCCTACTGGGTTACGCTGTGACGTGTCCCCGCTGATATTTCAGGTGTTGGATCATGGAGTCAGAGGCCCACGAGCCCAGTTGGTTGGATTTGAGTGTGTGGATGAGTGAGAGAGAGATTTGGGCGTGTTAATGTACTTGGGTGAGTTTGGGGTTATCTATTGCATATGAGATTTGTAATTGTTGTTGTAATTGAACAGTTTATATATAGATATGTATATAGGTGTTTTGAGTTGGATGCTCTTTTTGTGTTTCTGTGATGTCTGGAATGCTACAAGTACTATCCCAGCAGTGTGCAGTGGACCTGCTTGTGGTTGTGATGTTTTTGTTTTTCCTTCCGTAGCACCCTCCTCTTTGGGAATACCTGATACAGATTCATACTTATCGGGTATCTCAGGGAGCGGGGCGTTACATAAGTCTTCGCAAATATGAGGCTGTTCGAACTATTATGATGTGAAGGAGGACAAGCTTGATGCTAGAGACAAGAAAGACATCTTCTTGGGTTTTAGCAATGGTGTCAAGTGAAATAGGATGTGGTGTTCAACACAAAGGAAGATAATCATGAGTAGTAACGTAACGTTTGATGAGTCGGCATTACTGAAGAAGGAGCATGAACCGATGGTGGAGACCGAACAGACAAAAACAAAGCAGATCTACTTGGAAGTGTCTAAGGTTCCAGATAGCTTGACTACTGATTTAAGCCGACATACACCAGAGGCTGTAGAAAACGTACTCCAAACAGATGCTGGTGATGTAGGCGGTTCAAGCTCGGATGGTGGAGATAGCTCGGCTCCACAGACTGCACAGTCGAAGGACTCCATTAATGTGTTGAGACTGAGGCACGAGATACGAAGACCTGCATGATACTTGGAGATGGTCTCATTCGTTTTTTCTGCTGTAAGTATTGACATACCCACTTCTTACAGAGAGGTGGAGCATTTCGAAAAACCAGAGAAGTGAAGGAAAGTGTTAAACGAGGAAATGGAATCACTGAGGAAGAATGAGACGTGGGATCCGGTGGAGCTTCCACAGGGCAAGAAAGTAATTGGATGTAAGTGGGTTTACACCAAGAAGAACAGAGCTAATGCTAGAGAAGTTCGTTGCAAAGCTCATCTCATAGAGAAGGGATATGCACAGAGAGAAGGCATCAACTACAAGAGGTCTTCTCTCAGGTGGTGAAGCATTGCTCCATTCAGATCCTATTTGCATTAGTAGCTTAGCTCAACCTTGAGCTAGTGCAACTAGATGTCAAGACGACATTCTAGCATGGAAAGCTAGAGGATGAGATCTATATGGCTCAGCCTGATAGTTATGAGATTAGCGGTAGGCTTACATGTTGGCTGAAGAAGTCACTCTATGGGCTGAAGCAATCACCTAGACAATGGTACAAGCATTTCGAACGATTTATGATGAATGATCAAGGGTATGTTTGGAGCCCCTATGATCATTATGTGTTCTTTCGGGAGTTGGATGATGGGTCCTTCATTTACCTTTTGCTTTATGTTGATGATATACTAATCACTTCATCAATTAGAATATAGATATATAGGTTGAAGTCTGAGCTCAGTTGTACAGTTAAGATGAAGGATCTTTGAGAAGCACGGAGGATTCTTGGGATGGAGATCACAAGAGATTGAAGTGGAGGTAAAGTTCATCTTTCACAAAGTCACTACTGGAAGTCCGTGATACAGAGATTTAGCTGTAAAAGTATGAAGCCCGTAGTTACTTCGATCACACCTCACTTCAAGCTCTGTGCCAAGCATTGACCGAACAACGAAGATGAGAAGAAGGTGATGGAGAGTGTACAGTATGACAATGCGGTGGGAGCCTTCATGTATGCAATGATATGTACCCGACCTAACACATGTTGTCAGCATGGTAAAAAGATACATGCACAATCCAGGGAGAGTACTCTAGCGAGTAGTATGTAGGGATCGTCTTACCCTTGCAATACTAACAACACACATTAGAGGGGGGGTTGAATAGTGTAATGGCAATAAAATTGTCCAATTAAAATTAAACTTGCAAATGCAGAGTTATAAATGCAAGAGGAATTAAAAGGCACAATCAATTCAAACGTAAACACAAAGTTTTACCATGTTCCCCAAATTTGGGTACATCCAGCTACACCAATATTCACTATATCCCACACAGAGAAGTGAATACAAATCTCACAAGGAGATACACCACAAAGAGGATTTATGCCCTACACAAGACCCAACCAACCACACACAAGGGTCAAGACTCCCACACAGAGAATCACTAACTCTCACTCAAAGAATTAGGGTTAGCCATACAATAGAACACTAAACTCCCACAAAGAGAGTTATTCCCACAAAGAGAATATCATAATACCATAAAGAGATAACCTCCCACAAAGAGAGAAACACTAATTCCCACAAAGAGAATTAGAGACGACAATTACACCAAGTAAAATAAATACTCTTACCTATGCCTTGAGATGCTTACTCATGAATGGATGCAAGTCATGGAAGAGGATCTCCAAGTGTTGAGATATGCTTGAGAGCACTTGGATGAATTTCCTTGAGCTGGACTTCAATGCATGAAGATGAATGAGAGCTTAGGGAATTAAGAGAGTTTGAGAGTGGCTTATAGATCTCTTGAGATGTTCAATAGCATCAAGAAGTATAAGAGATGGTAGCCCACTCATATATATATATGAACCCTATATCAAACCCCAAAACCCAAGAAAACAGCCAAAGAATCAATTCTGCAACGACCAGAAACTGGACGAAAACGACAGGAACAGTCGACTGATGATCAAAAGACAGTCGACTGATCAACTGCTAGAAAATATCCAACGGCTATAATCTGAGCAGGACAGTCGACTGATGAAGACAGTACAATCGACTGAGAACAGGTCATGCGCTTGTAAATCCATCAGCAGGCGACTGCTGCAGGGGATGGAATAAAACAGAGAGCTGCACTCTTTCTCCAGTTTATCGTACAAGCAACTGATGTCAATAATACAGTCGACTGTCTATTAGTCAGGCGACTATAAAACCTTAATCAGTCGTCTGCTGAATAAGATGGAGAAAATACAGAGAGATGCAGAGAATGCACTTACGCTACTCAGGCGGCTGATGACCCATCTACAGGCGATTGTAACTATACAGGTGACTGTAAATTGACCAGTAGTCGACTGTGCGTAAAGCTCAAGTTTGAGTCAATTGAAATGTTGACTTGAGCTGTGCATATCAGGCGACTGTAGAAGGATCTACAGGCGACTGGAAATCACCCAGTCGACTGTGTTTCCTTCATCAGGCGACTGATGGAAAGCCAGAGACTCCAAATGAGTCTTTGGACAGAGTGAAGCTATTAGGTTGGATTCTATGATAATCCTAAGGCTCACTAAGATGGTTAAATTGAAGGGAATCAAGGAACCCTTAGGGCACAAAAACTCTAGTCCCGTCCTAAGTCGGACGGAACATAGACAGAAAAGAACAGCGGAAGAATAAAACTTATGTTAATCTAATTAACATGCAGTTAAAACATTTTTAACTTAGCCCTAAGGTCCAAGACCCTTAGCCAAGATCTATGCCAACTTGGGATGGATCTGACCATCCCAAGAAGGATCTAACCTACTGCGATTAAATTAAACTAATGCTAATTAAACACATACCCGGAATCTCAACCCTGGGGGCAGGCGAGATGTTCCGCACCGTCTTCCGAGCTGCTCCCGTCCCACGCCGAGCCGCTCCTTGAACTGCTCCCCGAACTGCTCCTTGAACCGCTCCGCATCCTGAGGCGATCAATCCCATGTCGCCGAGCCAACCACGCGCGGAAGAAAGTTTCACGCGAGTGAAACCTTCGCCTAGATTTCGGATCTGAATCCGAACTCCGTCGCGGCTTTGCTAGAGCCCTCAAGAGTAAGGCAGAAATTTATAGGGAGATAGAGAATATTATTTTAGCCTAGATCCGAGCGTGCTCCAACATTTACGAGAGCCGCTCAGATCTAGAACTTGGGACAAGTTTAGAGGAAGGGGCAGACCCCTATTTATATAGGCGGCTGACCCCTCCCCTCTACTCAATTTCCGATGTGGGACTAAAAATTAGAGTTAATTAAATCAAGTTAGTTTGCACTTCACAAAGTGCAAACTTCCGTGAATTTTAACTCACTCACCGTTGAGCTTCAAGATTGATACAACCTATCAATACGACGAGCATTCAACGGTGAACGCATAGGAAAAAACCGTTCGTCAATCGGAGTCCGTTTGACCCCCTCAAACGTATGTCCAAAGATGCACCCAAAGCCATGCTTTTCTGAAATCTGCAGCCGCCAAATTTTTGTCTAGGGTTCTTAACCCATGTGGGCCCCACAATGGGACCCACACATTGCTTTGCTGGCGCGCGCGCGCAGAATCCCAGGCCCACAGTGGGGGCCCGCCTGGGCAGAAGCCCAGACGGCCAGCGCCTGGGCTTGTGCCCAGGCGCTGGCCGCCTGGGCCCGTCTGGGCCCAGGCTGGCCAGGGGCCTGGGCCCAAGCCCAGGCGCCAGGCGCCAGGGCTTGGGCCCAGGCCCTTGGCCTGGGCCCCGCCTGTTGGGCAATAAAATGCCCAGCGCCTGGGCAATTGCCCAGGCGCAGAAACATGTCCCTTTTTTTTTTTAATTTTTGTGTTTCATAAACAACAAAAAATGCATGGGCCTGATTTATTTCTTTGGGTCTGTTTTGGGCTCTCTATTTAAACACTTTTAAATAGACTCATTGGGCTCATTTGATGTCCGATTTGGACGCCGTTCGAACTTGGGGTTTAGACCGAGACATTCCCGTCTTACCCGTGAACTTTTCCTTACGTTTATATAATTAAATATTCTTTTAAACTATTTAAAACACATTTAATCTATTTTGCATCATATGCAATTTAGTCCCTATCTAGGCTTAAATTATCATTTGCATCAAATACAAATGATCCGAGGGCACATTCCTCTACATCTCCCCACTTGCACTCAGGATCATTTTATCCCAAATGCTGGAGATTATTGCAAACATCTTTTGCAATATTTTATCCCTTGCATCAAATGCAATTTATTCTCCCTAACTAATTTCTACCTTTTACTAGACGAAGATCGCACTCTGTGTGAGACCCTACAGCCTGACCCTTACAACAGGTTGGGCTCGAAGCCCTATACGACAGTGACCACGAGCAGTGGTTGCCGTCCCTGCTTCAGGAATCATCATTATGTGGTTGACTCATTGACATGAGTATTGTCGGGACCACCCTGACTGTTTCCGTGATGAATTCCGTAATTATAGTCTCTTCGTCTAAACTATATCGTGTAGATCAAGTCTAGGGTAACGGTCAAATTGTCAACCCCAATAACTTGACTCCGGTTAGTTTCTCTCGATCTTTTAGTCAAAAAAAATGTTGGACTTCTTCCAACATACTCTGGCCAGAGTTTTTACTAAAGACCGAACTAACCCTACGACACTAACTCCCATTTGACCGGGAGAGACGAATCCTCTCTTGGTCATTACTCTCCTCATATGCTTCAAGTGTCACCCAATCAAAGACCTTTCGACGGGGCTTGCCTCGAAGCTAGGTCATTTGATCTAAGTGGCACCGTTCACGCACAGGTTCGTCAAAATGACCTCAAGTCAAAAGACCAACTAGCCTATCATCACTCAGAGTCATCATTGACAGATTGTTCAATATAACCATATGATAACTCTTGTGGATCGTTCAGTGAACTCATTCTCTAATGAGCACCTGTGTCTTGTCAACGACTTCGCCAAGTCAAGCGATCATGAGATAATCGCTACCGCTATACGGTGAAGACTAAGACACAATAGTCTATCCGATGTTTCGATATCCTTGTCTCGAAACATCTACGACCACGAACCCTTTTAGACTTATGCTACAGACGGTCAAACATTTCTCCATGATCGAGATACTCATCTCAATACCTGTTTGACCTTGCATAAAGTCTTAGGACTTTACCTAAGTTAATGTCTAATGTTAACAACATTATAAAATAACTTAGATAAATTATTACCAAACAGCTTACTGTTATTTCGAACAAGATGTTTGTGCTATTCACACATGAAGATAGATAGCCTCGAGGATATCATCTCTCAACATCTCCCACTTGCACTCAGGCCCATTTATCTCGGTATCTCATACCGTTTTTTACACATAAGTTTTCCCGACTTCATGTTGTAGAGCCTTCATGAGTGGATCTGCTAAAACCCGTCTACACTATAGACTTAAGGGTTTCTATGTTTAGACCAACCATTTGAATCTCATTCAAATAATTCATTTGGTCTTTCGGAATCCATAATATTTTAATTTACTTGGATCTTATCCAATTCATCGTACCTTACGATAATCATTTAAATTAGTTACTGATCATTTCAAATGGCTCATATTTATTTCTGATAAAGTATCAAACTCTTTTGATCACTTTGTCAAAATATATGTTCCATCCTTTTGATGCCTCGCATGTAATTTATACGCTCCCACTGACCTTGAAAACTATCTGGCTAATTCATATAAGTTGGTCCGTCTAAATCATATTTAGAAAAATGAACTTATAAGTGAATGCTCCAATTTTCATGGTCAACTTAAGTGTTTTACATCCGAGTTTGGTCCGAGTAGATCTGTGCACATCTACTGGCGAGACAGTTTCAACATAATCCATTTTATAGGAATTAGGATGAAAACCGTTCTCGACCAACATGATGGTACTTCACTACTTTCTTTTCTGCACCAATCTTTCAACGTAAAGATTTACTTGCAGAAAGTGAGGAAATATTTTCCTTGGGTACGTAAACTAAATTCCAAAATTTATTTACGCACATGGACCTATTCTGATTGCATCAAGTTATAAATCGGAGTTACTACTCCGAATTTCATCCCGGAAGTTGACTAAGTCATCATCAGTTATGATGTTTAGCTCGACTCTTCGTCTCACGAAATTCGTAGTAATTATACAACTTCCTAATGATTGATTTAATGAATATCTCATTGATAATTTCCTCACAGGACATTATCAAAACCTAGGCATTACTATATGGGACTTAACCCAGAAGGAGGACTTAACTCAGAGTCACTTACAATGGATCACACCAAGTCTAACTTAGTGTGATTCATACCTTTTAACACACGGATGTGTTTACAGACTTGACCTGAGAGAAAATCACATTTTCTTTTAGTTTCGCAAGATTTTATGTAGCTAAGTATTTGACCATCCGATCTAATCGAATCAATTTAAATACTTTAGTCATTTCGTTCTTTATTTTATCAGACTTGTGTTTCATCAAGAACACGTGTCTTAATAAAATATACGAATAACTTGATTTGGTTAATCTAGAACTCGGGTTCATCAGTATGTACCAGACTGAGTTCGACAACTCATTCTCCGTCTGTCTTACAGATGGGTTTCGGCCATTCTATCTAAGAGGATAAGACTCACAAGTGTCCACAGACTTCATAATACGAGAGGTCAGACCCCTCTTTATGTGACTTGTGAAGCTTAGTCTCTCGATACGGCCTAGTCTATTTTTCCATACAAGTTTGCTACTATCTTGTGTATATATATATTAACATTTAATATATATTTTATCGTTATACATAAATTACTAACGCAAAACATTGCTTCAGAAGCGAGGTGACGACATTCGTCAAATTGTGTTAGACGTCTTTTGTATAACAATAATTATAAAATCGTGACATCAAAATATGTCACATTTTCATTTCCTCTTACTTATGCCTTTACTAATGATAAATTAAACTATTAAACTCGATTGACTTTCCCGGAGTGCCTTCTTCCTTTTCTAAATCACATTTAGATATTTAAATAGCCCAACATAAATACATGGCTACACAAGCGTCTCATGTATCCAAATGCCTGAGAGTTGCAATCTTGAGTGTAGCTCAAGAAGTTGCTTGTCTCAAGATCCGGTGTGGGATACATAGCCTTGCATCGCTCATGCACTCGTATTCGACTCAAACAATTTGATCGAATTCTTGAACTTTGCGGATCAAAATTGTTTTGTACATACAACCTTGAGGGTAGCTCGACAAGTTGTAGGGAGAAACATACTTCGAATATCCTATATGTTCAAGCTGCCTCATATAGAGAAGAGTGACATGTAGCTTTAATTTATTTGTTGGACACAGAACTTAATGAAATCATATTTCTTAAGTCTGTTCTTTAGAAGGTCATTTAATGTCAACGAGAATATAGTTTAATTCCATCAATTAGAATTTAACTTGATATTCAATTAATCAATTAGTTGAACCAGTTAACTTATTCCAATATTATATTTTGATTCCTTCGGTAAACATAGTCTTGCCCTAGTTTTTGCATATGTTCAATATTAAATATAGGTAGATTGGCTTTCATCTATCTATATCCTCCCACTATTTTTACGATCGTTTTAAAGCTTAATAACGAACGATTTAATCGAATTTAAAAAATTAGTGAAAGAGGGATCCAATCATCCCGAACCTCACAACCTTGAGGAGACTCAACAAGTTGATTGGTTCCATGACTGGTAGACTAACTCTTGGTCAATCACATCACATGTGATTCCCTGTCGATTTTTATACCCACAGTCACTTATGATCTTGAGGAGACTCAACAAATCATAATGACTGGTCTAGTCAGACCCTTGATTTCGTGTCCAGATTTGACTTAGATCGATACTCGAGGAGACCCGACGCATCGATTTGGGTCAAGTCTAGACTACATCACATGTATGTTAGAGTTTGTTCCTTAAAGAAAAACAAGTCACAGCTTGAGGAGACTCAACAACTATAATTGTCTTCTTTGAGTTACCAAGCTCCAAAATCAAGGAGGGATACGAATTAATCTTTAAAAAGATTTATAACGCATTGACTAGATATAGTCCAGGGTGTCATACAATCATGATTCGCGACATTGCGGTCCAGCGGAACACAGCCAGGGAATTGACTAAGCCAGGATCACTGCCCCTTGTACTAGCAAGGGTTGACCCCAGAACTCTTAGCCAAGCACATTGACTGGATCATGGTCCATTGAATGAAGCTTGTCATTTTTGTATGTGTGCCATAGACTAAACAGCTTTTATTAACAACTAATTAATCCTATCAACTAGTTGCATCCTTAAATTCAAAATTTTAGGATTTGTTTAATAACTTTTATTAAGTCCTTATCAACTATAAGGTTCACGCGCTATCCTAATCGTTATTAGGATTTTAATAAATTTTATTAACAACGCTAAAAAGCGAAGTCCTTTAATGATTCAATAATAACAATTAAAATTTTCATTAAAGGAACTACCCTAATCAGGAATTAGGTCTTGAAGCATTGTTAATGTTTTATTAAAACATAGCATGTCATTAAAATTCAATTAATAAATTTTAATGATTTCTTAATGTCTAACCTAAATGGTTGTCTTGTGTAATCAAATAAGGGACAAGATGAACTAGCCATTAAAATTACACTAATTTTATTGCATAAAAAAGTGTACTACTATTTAACAATTAAATAGACTAAAGTTTATCGCATAAACAATATTAGATATTTTAAAATCAGTTTTAAAATTATCTTATAAATTTAAAACATCACTTTAAAAATTTTCCATGTTATAAAATTTATCATATACAATTTTTAAACATCTAAAACATTTTAAACTTATCGCATAAATTTAAAGCCTTAAAATCAATTTTAAATTTATCACATAAATTTAAAACACCATTTAAAAATTTTTTCATGTTCAAAATTTATCATATACAATTTTTAAACATCTAAAACATTTTTAAACTTATCGCATAAATTTAAAGCCTTAAAATCAATTTTAAATTTATCACATAAATTTAAAACACCATTTTAAATTTTTTTTTTCATGTTTAAAATTTTATCATATAAAATAATTAAACTTCTCAAATTCTTTTAAAATCATTTTTTAAAAATATCTCATAAATTTTAAATCATTTTAAAAGATTCGGGAAAAAAAATTTTATTTTAAAATTATCTCACAACTTTAAAACCATTTTTAAAAGTATTTAAAAGCATTTTAAAGTTTAATAAAAATCGCAGTGCTAGATCGGCTACGCAAACCACGCTCTGATACCACTGAAGGGAATCAGGGAACCCTTAGGGCACAAAAACTCTAGTCCCGTCCTAAGTCGGACGGAACATAGACAGAAAAGAACAGCGGAAGAATAAAACTTATGTTAATCTAATTAACATGCAGTTAAAACATTTTTAACTTAGCCCTAAGGTCCAAGACCCTTAGCCAAGATCTATGCCAACTTGGGATGGATCTGACCATCCCAAGAAGGATCTAACCTACTGCGATTAAATTAAACTAATGCTAATTAAACACATACCCGGAATCTCAACCCTGGGGCAGGCGAGATGTTCCGCACCGTCTTCCGAGCTGCTCCCCGTCCCACGCCGAGCCGCTCCTTGAACTGCTCCCCCGAACTGCTCCTCGAACCGCTCCGCATCACTGAGGCGATCAATCCCATGTCGCCGAGCCAACCACGCGCGGAAGAAAGTTTCACGCGAGTGAAACCTTCGCCTAGATTTCGGATCTGAATCCGAACTCCGTCGCGGCTTTGCTAGAGCCCTCAAGAGTAAGGCAGAAATTTATAGGGAGATAGAGAATATTATTTTAGCCTAGATCCGAGCGTGCTCCAACATTTACGAGAGCCGCTCAGATCTAGAACTTGGGACAAGTTTAGAGGAAGGGGCAGACCCCTATTTATATAGGCGGCTGACCCCTCCCCTCTACTCAATTTCCGATGTGGGACTAAAAATTAGAGTTAATTAAATCAAGTTAGTTTGCACTTCACAAAGTGCAAACTTCCGTGAATTTTAACTCACTCACCGTTGAGCTTCAAGATTGATACAACCTATCAATACGACGAGCGTTCAACGGTGAACGCATAGGAAAAAAACCGTTCGTCAATCGGAGTCCGTTTGACCCCTCAAACGTATGTCCAAAGATGCACCCAAAGCCATGCTTTTCTGAAATCTGCAGCCGCCAAATTTTTGTCTAGGGTTCTTAACCCATGTGGGCCCCCATAATGGGACCCACACATTGCTTTGCTGGCGCGGTGCGCAGAATCCCAGGCCCACAGTGGGGCCCGCCTGGGCAGAAGCCCAGACGGCCAGCGCCTGGGCTTGTGCCCAGGCGCTGGCCGCCCTGGGCCCCGTCTGGGCCCAGGCTGGCCAGGGGCCTGGGCCCAAGCCCAGGCGCCAGGCGCCAGGGCTTGGGCCCAGGCCCTTGGCCTGGGCCCCGCCTGTTGGGCAATAAAATGCCCAGCGCCTGGGCAATTGCCCAGGCGCAGAAACATGTCCCTTTTTTTTTTTAATTTTTGTGTTTCATAAACAACAAAAAATGCATGGGCCTGATTTATTTCTTTGGGTCTGTTTTGGGCTCTCTATTTAAACACTTTTAAATAGACTCATTGGGCTCATTTGATGTCCGATTTGGACGCCTATTGGATTGGATTCTATGATAATCCTAAGGCTCACTAAGATGGTTAAATGCATATGCATGAATGAGTAAACCATCTAACAAGGCATTACATAATCCTAGACTCAAAAGAGAGAGAAAGCAATAAAGTAAATTACATGGATTACAATGCTTTTCTTAGAGTCTAAGTCTTCAATCTTGATGCCTTGATTGCTCTCCATCATCTCCAAGATTTGGCACTCCTTGAGTCCAAGCTTTGGTCCTTCTTCACAAGATGTCCATCCTTACACCAAGTGATTAGTCTCCAAGAAAGATATTCTTGAAATAAACTGAGAGACTAAAACATGAGAGTCATTAGCAACAACATAATGTTGTGATCATCATCAAAATAAGATTGGTATGAAACACCAATACTTAACATTCTCCTCATTTTTGATGATGACACACATTATGTAAATTACAAAGAATTAAAGCACAATGCTAATGAGCTCCCCCTACTTATATGCACCAATTAAACAATGAGCTACACAATAGTAAATACGCATTCTACCAAATAACATCATGGTGACATATAATAGGCAAGGATTACATAAACCAATTGTAATATACAATATCATGCAAACATGAAAGGTTTATCAAATCCCATATATCTCTCCCCATATGCATATGTATATAACTCCTCATATATAATTACATAATGCATATATCTCTCTCCCTTGACATCGTCAAAAAGGTGGACATCAAATATATCCCCATTTGTCATCTTCACTAAGATGAGACAATATGCAAGAAAAGAAAGAGATGTATGATACCAAATTGAAAATTTTAGTGGGTATTAATTCACTATCACATGCTCCCCCTAGATCATAGTAATGGTCAAGTTTTGACTTCTAGGATCTAATACCAATTATACAATAAATGGAGCCATGGGCCAAAATGTATCAAAGAAATTGATATGAAAAAATCAAGCTTCAATGATACATAAAGATATTGCCAAAACAAATATAACATGAAATATGTTGGCAATATCAAAGAGGTTTGGTTTGAGACCAACAATAACCAATTGTAAATAGTGATCTCAAACATCCTCAAAATGAGAGTCAAATATGTTTTAAAATATTTTAAACATATAACATATTAACTCCCCTATTGACATACACATGGATCTAAAGTGCATGCATGTCAATAAAATCCCCAAGATTCCCATTTTCAGGAAAAATACATACATATGAAAGTATTTTCAAAATCATGAAACACACACACAACCAATGGGTATGCAAAAATATAACATTAAGCACAATACACATGCAATATGCAAATGTGTGAGGAGAACCTAAACATTAGGGAACCAAACCCAAGAAGAGTTTGATTTCCTAACATAATCACACGAGGTGATCTCATCCCTAACTAAAGAGTTGATGTAATTATCCCTCTCTTGCATACTAACCTTTGTGGGAATCCATAATCTCAAGGATTTCCTAGGCAAGGATGTTGCCTTTGCAAGAGGGATGGATGTGGCATGCTTAGGTGTAAAAACGAATTTCTTAGCATGCAAAGAATGAGGATTTTGCTTCTTAGCAAAAATGAAGATTTTTCATTCTTCCTCATTACCTTGTGATCTACACTCTTCTTGTTGATGTTCTCATTGTACAAGAAAGCATGGTGGTTCTTCTTAGGTGCTTTAGCAATATTTCTTGTATTTGCACCATAAGAGGAATTAAAGGTGGGTTTGGTAACCACCTTTGGAGTGTATCCCAAACCTCCTCTATGGTTTGCCGGATGTTGTTTTTCAAACAAACCGTGGAGTGAAACCCTAGAATAAATAAAGCTTTTGAGCTTTTGGGATTCCTCTTCGCATTTCAACGTAAGTTGTTGAATACGAGTTTCTAAGCTGAGGTTTTGAGCTAATAATTTTTCATTAGAAATGCTCAATTCCTTAACTTGAGAGAGAAGTGTGTCTCTCTCACTAGTGTCACATATATGCAAAGCATCATTATCATTTACACTAGTAGATTCTAAGGCATGCAATCTACTCATAGTATTTTTAAATTTAGCTTTCAATTTAGCATATGAGTCGATGCACTTACTTGCCCCATTAGAGACCACGTTGAAGCGGTATTCGAGCTCCTCGTAGGATAGCTTCTCCTCCTCAACTTCCTCATAGTTTTCCTCCTTGCTAGAGCTTGACGAAGACTCTTCCCCATTAGCCATGAAGCACGTTTCTTCTTTGGAGTTGAGCCACGCCTCTATCTCTTCATCACTTGAGCTAGAGGTGATTGATGAAGAATCATCAAAAGCCGTGAAGCACATGTGAGCTCGCTCCTTATCATCCTCTTCTTCACCACTTGAAGTGTCCTCACCGGAGTCATCAAAAGTGCCGACAAGTCCCTTCTTTTGGTTCTCGACCTTGGACTTGCCTTTCCAATTCTTCTTCCCTTTACCCTTATAAGCATCTTTGATGGGTTTGGAAGGGCATTCGGAAGAGAGATGACCTTTGACATTGCATGTGTAACAAGTAGGAATCTTGTTAGAATTGGAGGCAAACTTTGAAGAAGATTTACCTTGCTTGCTTTTGAGGAATGCTCTTAGTTGCGTGGCAATCTCCATGATTTCATCCTCACTAGCCTCATCTTCTCCATCTTCTTCACTAGGAGTTCTTGATGGAATTTCTTCCTCCATTTGATTGGCTCCTCCTTGGCATGGAATGCAACCCCCTTTTGCTTCTCGGGCTTCTTTGGTTGAATCTCTTTCTTATGTTGAAGCTTTACTTCATATGCCATGAGATTCCCAATGCACTCCTCAACGGTGTATTTGGACAAGTCATTTGACTCCAAAATTCCGTTGGCATTTGACTCCCATTGAGAAGTGAGCGATTCAAGGATCTTCTCCACTCGATCCTCTTGGGAAATCACCTTCCCAAGTCCTTCCAATGCGTTCACGATTTCTGTGAACCTTGTGAACATCTCCGAGATGTTTTCACCTTCCTGCATCTTAAACAACTCATATTTAGATCTAAATACGCATTGTTTAGATTTCTTTACCTTCGAAGTCCCTTTATGAGAAATCTCCAATGTATGCCAAATTTCGTTGGCCGTTTTGCACATGGAGATGCGGTTGAACTCATTTGAAGTGAGGGCGCAATGGAATGCATTCATAGCCCTCGCATTAAATTTGATCGAGTCCTTCTCCGCTTTTGTTCTCGAAGCCGCGGGTGTAGTGAGCTTCTCAAATGGCACCTCCGTGATGTCCCATAGGTCTTGACCCTCCAAATAAATCATCATCTTGATCTTCCAACTTGGGTAGTTGGTTCCGTTGAAGAGCGGGGGTCGAACGGTTGATAGACCTTCTTCATGAGACATGGATGAAGCGTTGTATGCCATCGTTGCAGTATGCTATAACCTCGCTCTGATACCAATTGTAGGGATCATCTTACCCTTGCAATACTAACAACACACACTAGAGGGGAGGTGAATAGTGTAATGGCAATAAAATTGTCCAATTAAAATTAAACTTGCAAATGCGGAATTATAAATGCAAGAGGAATTAAAAGACACAATCAATTCAAACGCAAACACAAAGTTTTACCCTGATTCCCCAAACTTGGGTACATCCAGCCACACCAATATTCAATATATCCCACACAGAGAAGTGAATACAAATCTCATAAGGAGATACCCCCACAAAGAGGATTTATGCCCTACACAAGGACCCAACCAACCCTACACAAGGGTCAAGACTCCCACACAGAGAATCACTAACTCCCACTAAGAGAATTAGGGTTAGCCCTACATTAGGACACTAAACTCCCACAAAGAGAGTTATTCCCACAAAGAGAATATCCTAATCCCACAAAGAGATAACCTCCCACAAAGAGAGAAACACTAATTCCCACAAAGAGAATTAGAGACAACAATTACACCAAGTAAAATAAATACTCTTACCTATGCCTTGAGATGCTTACTCATGAATGGATGCAAGGCATGGAAGAGGATCTCCAAGTGTTGAAATATGCTTGAGAGCACTTGGATGAATTCCCTTGAGCTGGACTTCAATGCATGAAGATGAATGAGAGCTCTTGAGAAGGAATTGAGGGAGTTTGAGAGTGGCTTATAGATCTCTTGAGATGTTCAATAGCATCAAGAAGTATAAGAGATGGCAGCCCACTCATATATATAGGAACCCTATATCAAACCCCAAAACCCAAGAAAACAGCCAAAGAATCAAT
>CM061134.1:33304856-33553694 GCA_030789695.1 Scilla litardierei
GGGTTGTCTCATTTCCTGTTTTCATAAAATTACCAAGCTATTGGCCCAACAACATATACCGATTAGGAAAAGAAAGCGGTCTTTCATTCATCTAGCGAGCCTTCAATAAGGATATGGTGAATCTTTGCGTAAATATATCAAACACTTCAATGATGCCATGCTCGAGATGAAAGACGTAAGCTTGGACACCGACACCTCAACCTTTATGAATGGAACCACCAATTTGGACTTTACACATTCTCTTATAACAAAACTGGTGGATAACGTGGATGACAAGTAGAACACTAGAGGAGGGTGAATAGTGTTTAAAAGTTCAACATAAGAAATCTAAATAAGTTACCCCTTTAGATTATTAATCAGCAAATATTACTTGCAAAAATTGAATAAGCAGTAGAAAATTGTAGTGGCCCAGAGTGCCATATACGTAGAGCATATATTTTTGTGTGAAAATAGAGTGCATATCCATGTACTATGTATTGGATATATGCTTGTATACACGTGAGTACATATCTGCGTGTGTTTTATATATAGTTGATTATGCTTGTAATGTGTGCAGTGAATTATGAAGTGGTATAAAAATATTGTGTGAGGGTTAGGAGCAGTACTAGTAATTAGACTTACTATTAGTCTTATAAGTGTTACTAATTGATGTTAATGGTGTATTCTTATTGGTTGCTTGCATGGTTGCCCATGGTTGCTTGTTGAATGCTTACGTATTAGTAATGTGGGTGTAGTGCACATGCATGAATGGTAATGTGATGCATGGATATGTGATGCATGAATGTGGTTGTATGATGCTGTGTGTATGTGTGTGAATGGGGGTGTAAGATTGTTGTAGAGGGGCTAGTATGAAAAGGGATGTGGTTAGTGGCATTGGTGTAATTAGGTAAGGTGTATGTGTGTAAAATAAAGAGCTGGGTGTGCATAGTAAATGGCATCATTGTAATTATAATACCAAGTTAGGGGCAATTATGAAGAAGCTTGGTGCAATGGCACACTTGTAATTAAATGTAGGTGAGTGTGTAAGGTAAGATGACACGTGTAAAGGAATGACAAACTTGTACATAAAGGTGCTTCTAGAGAGAGATATTTATTTAACCATTTCCACACCATTCAACATTATTCTTCTTCTTTCTTCTTCATTTTCTTTTCATTTTTCTTTGTGCACCTTTTTCTTCCCATTATGGCTGAATTACCCATGACAAAAAAAACAAAAACAAAGAAAGAAAAGAAAGGGAAGAACTAAAGGCAAAAGAGAAGAAGGAAAAGAGAAAGGAGAAGAAAAAGAAGATGGTTTGAGGGCTTCATCTTGGATGCTGGGAGGAGCCATGGAGGAGTCTAGGAGAAGTCTTCTAGAGGTAGGGTTCCATCTCCACCTAGGGTTATTGCATGCCATGCTTGATTAATTAACTTAATTCATGCTTAATCATGTGAGGTTTCTTCTTTGGTGTTGCAGGAAATTCGGACAGAATTTCATGCTCATTGTTTGGTTTAAATCTCTTAATCTGGAACTGTTAAGTGTCTAAAAATTTTATGGTTCAAATATTGGATTATTATCTCCAACTTTTATGTTGAGCACATTTACTAATTCGGATTGGGATTAGGGGTAAAAATTCTATCTTTGCAATATGTCTGATTTTTATCCATTCTGAAGACAGTTTGGCAAAACAAAGATAAGTCACTGCACACTTCATAAAAATTGGTGTTCTTGGTCACGATGGAAAGATAACACTGAATTTTACAACTTTTACCTAGGTCAAAATTTCTTAATTCCAACTACAACATGTCCAAAGTTTGTGATATTGCAGCCATGTAGAATCTGTCTGAAAAACAGTTTTGATAAGTCTCACCAAACAATTCACCAAAACTCAACCAGTTATTATGTCTACTTGAAATTTGATTTGTGAATCCAACACTATCATATCTACAACTTTCAATGGAAGTAAAATTCATGTTTTGTGCAAATATTGGAAGAAAACTGCCTCTATTTGTGACTGTTGTGCTGTTTCCAAAAAAACCAGAAATGCTCAAGTATGGGTTTTGGCCTAGTTGTGAAGTTCTATAATTTCCTTGTTACACATTATGAATGACACACAGTTAAACATGTTCTTGTGGCAATACTCAATTCATGCTTAATGAAGTTACTCCTCTTTAACCATGTTCACCTTGTATTTGCATGTTGTTAACCTTATCGTTGAAGTTGCTCTTATTGTTGATGTTGTTGTTGGTATTCAAGTGGAATATTGTTGAGATTGTTGTTGTCCTTATAATGGAAAGGTGGCATGTCTATGGCAAGAATTGAAGATGAGAATGGATGACAATGAAGATGTGAATGTTTACTTTATGCATCATTATGTGATTGTAAAATGCTTAGTCCTCCAAAGTAGTAGGTGGACATGAGGGATGAACTGCTTGTGGGTCCCACTCTCGACGTATCCCAGGAGGCGGGGAGTGGTGGATATGAGGAGATATGAAGGGAAGGGCTACTTTGTTAACAACATTGCACGCTTGTCTTAGTCCATAGCATGTCTGGGGAAGTTCCAATTCCACCCAAACTGAGGGTAAGGTCCAGTCCCAAAATTTTCCTACCCACTACCTAGGTTCCAAAATGCTAACTGATAATCTTACTAATTATATTTCTGTTGCAATTAAGATGATGGACTTGATTATAAACGTAGTTGTAATTTTTCTCATTTGTACCTTTACTGGTTACCTCTTTTACTTGTAGCACTTTATACCATATGCCATGTCATACACTTTACTTGTTGCACGTGCACCTCTTACTCACATTTGTGTAATTTTAGTTGCCAGCCTCTTTACTTTAATGTTGTAGTACTTCTACTGATAGCTCCCTTATGTCATATTTCATTGTTAATGCCATGCCATTTGTAATGCAAATGCATTCATATAAGGACTAGTGGAGTATGGATTTCCTACTGGGTTACGCATTGACGTGCCACATCGTTGACTTTTCAGGTGTTGGTGTTGGAATTGGTTGGTGGCTAGGAGGTGGAGCAGTGGAGTTCAGTGGATGAGTTTAGGTTGGGTGTGAGAGGTGAGGAGAGAGCTGTTGTACTCTTGGGATTCTTTGGGGAGAGCTTGACAATGTATATATGGATGAAAATAGATAATAAAGTTCAGTGTTCTGTGTTTCAGTGTTCTCTATGATTCTATGTGTTTCTATGCTCTGTGTTATTGTTGATGTGAGAACATTACAGGTACTATCCCAGCAATGTGCAGTAGACCTGCTCGTCTTTCTTTACTTCTCTCGCTCGCTTCTTAGGATATCCTGGGGAGCGGGGTGTTACATTTGGTGGCCCATGCAGTTCACCGCACTGCGGCTACGTACGGATAGTGCATGTAATGTTCCCGTTGAGGGTAGTCGAGTCCTAAGGTGGGTAAGTGTTCAGCCTTAGGATAGAGCCCTGACATCAGAAGCTCGAGGTGTAGAGTCCTTAAGGATAGACATGGATGGTTGGATGGATATGTAGATATGTGTATGTGGCTATATGGTTGCTTCAATCTACAAGTATTGTATGTCTATTGTTGAGTTTGTCTGTGTGATATATTTGTGTGTGTGTGTGTGTGTGTGTGTGTGTGTGTGTATCTGTAGCTGTATCTATATGTAGACTCTTAGTCTAGATACTGGTATGATTATGTGACTGAATGTTTGTGTTTTAAAGGATATGTGTTAGTATTTGGTTAAACTTTGTGATGTAGGTATAATAGGGCGATTGTATTGATCGAGATGTATGTAGTGTGTATATATAGAGTATGGATCCATGTATAAATCTCTGTGTCCCACTCATGTGTGAGTGGGCATACTCTGAGTATAATAGTATATTATGTTTATCTATTGTATTATGTATACATATGTGGTGACATATGTGATATGTTTATAGTTCTAAGTATGGTTGTAAGCGCCTGTGCTTATACATGTGTGTGGATGAATATACAATTATATGGATAGCTGTGTGTATAAACCTTGATTTATGACTATCTACTATATGTATATAGATATTTGGATGTACATGTTATGTGTGTTTATAGTTAAATGTACGTGTATGTTGGTATGATTTGTATATTGACGTGTATGGGTGTGTATCCATGCATGGGTAGGTGTATACCTAATTATATGTATCTGCTTGTATAGTATGGATATGTGTGCCTCATCTTTAGTAGTAGGGGTATGTGGTTGTATTGTGTTGCATGACCTTATGTGATGCTATATATATGTGTATGTTTGGATGTATTCTAGGAGACATACATGGCTATACGTCTTCGCCTATGTATAGATGCGCATATGTAGTAGTATTCTAACCCTGTGGGGACTATCATGTTTGTGTATACTTATGTGTATGTACATATGGTACGTATGATTATGTTTGCATAGATATGAGGTAGGTATGTAATAATGTTAGCATGGACATGCGTGTAAATGTGTAAACATGTATGAGTATTTGTATGTGTATGACTGTGATATATGTGTAAGTGTATGCATATGAGTATGCCTTGCTTTTGTTATATCGTATGTATGCATGTGCTATATTGACCTTAATTTCTAAGTCTGCCTGTCCTTAAGTTGACCCTTAGTTGGGAAGTCCGAGGACAGACTTGATTTTTAAGGTGTGTAGAATGTAATGGCCCAGAGTGCCATTTACGTAGAGCCGATAATTTTGTGTGAAAATAGAGTGCATATCTGTGTACTATGTATTGGATATATGCTTGTATACAAGTGAGTACATATAAGCGTGTGTTTTATATGGTTGATTATGCTTGTAGTGTATGTAGTAAACTATGAAGTGGTATAGTAAAATTGTGTGATGGTTAGGAGTAGTACTAGTAATTAGACTTACTATTAGTTTTATAAGTGTTACTAATTGATGCTCATGGTGTATTCTTATTGGTTGCTTGCATGGTTGCCCATGGATGCTTATTGAATGCTTATGTGTTTGAATGCTTATGTATTAGTAATGTGGGTGTAGTGCACATGCATGAATGGTGAGGTGATGCATGGATACGTGATGTATGAATGTGGTTGTATGATGGTGTGTGTAGGTGTGTGAATGGGGGTGTAGGATTGGTGTAGAGGGACTAGTATGAAAAGGGATGTGGTTAGTGGCATTGGTGTAATTAGGTAAGATGTGTGTGTGTATAATAAAGAGGTGAGTGTGCATAATAAATGGCATCATTGTAATTATAATACCAAGTTAGGGGGCAATTATGAAGAAGCTTAGTGCAATGCCACACTTGTAATTAAATGTAGGTGAGTGTGTAAGGTAAGATTACATGTGTAAAGGAATGACAAACTTGTACATAAAGGTGCTTCTGGAGAGAGATATTTATTTAACCATTCCCACACCCTTCTACATTATTCTTCTTCTTTCTTCTTCATTTTCTTTTCATTTTTCTTTGTGCACCTTTTTCTTCCCATTATGGCCGAATTACCCATGACAAAAAAAAACAAAAACAAAGAAAGAAAAGAAAGGGAAGAACCAAAGGCAAAAGAGAAGGAAAAGAGAAAGGAGAAGAGAAGAAAAAGAAGAGGGTTTGAGGGCTTCATCTTGGATGCTTGGAGGATCCATGGAGGAGTCTAGTAGAAGAATTCTAGAGGTAGGGTTCCATCTCCACCTAGGGTTATTGCATGCCATGTTTGATTAATTAACTTAATCCATGCTTAATGATGCGAGGTTTCTTCTTTAGTGTTGCTGGAAATTGGGACAGAATTTCATGCTCATTGTTTGGTTTAAATCTCTTAATCTGGAACTGTTAAGAGTCTAAAAATTTTATGGTTAAAATATTGGACTATTATCTCCAAATTTTATGTTGAGAACTTTTACTAATTCGGATTGGGATTATGGGTAAAAATTCCATCTTTGCTATATTTCTGATTTTTATCCAGTCTGGACACAGTTTGGCAAAATAGAGATAAGTCACTGCACACTTCATAAAAATTGATGTTCTTGATCACGATGGAAAGATAACACTGAATTTTACAACTTTCAACTAGGTCAAAGTTGTTGGATCTGGATCCTAGCTTAGAGGGGGGTGAATAGGCTAATAAGAATAATTCGTGCAACCCACGAATAAGCACACACAGTTATAGCAGCAACAGGGTAAATAAAAGGCAGACACAGAGTACACAGCAGATTTACACTGGTTCGGTCGTCCCAATGACCTACTCCAGCCCCAAAGCAGAACTAGTATTGAATAACGCAATAGGTACAAAACCACAAGTTAGAGCACGCTCAGAGCACCCTCTACGTCTCTACACTCGCCAGGCTCTCAGTACCCCACACACTGTGTTTTCTCTCACTATCAATCCTAGTAAAGCTTTCTACCAGCTAGTCCCAAACTAGCTGGGTCCCACTTGTCTAGTCCCAACTAGACAAGTACCAAAATACTCACACAAAAATGGGTAAAGTTTCCCCTACAGAGAACGTTACACTAAGACACGAATAAAAGAGTTTAAGGGTTTAGAAATGCTCAGTTTGTGTCCGTGTAGGCGTATCTGTCAATCAGCACGTCGTCAGCTCCAATCTGACTCAAACGGTGTTTCAATCTGACTCCTGGATTGCAAAATACACACTGGTCTGTGTGTAAAGAAATTCAGTTCAATTCCTTATAAAATGGCCGGTTGTGCGCTCAGCAACTCCTTTAATAAAGCGGTCGATGCGCAGAGAAATTCCTTTAATAAAGCAGTCGGTGCGCAGAGAAATTCCTTTAAAATCCCAAGCCCACGTCAGGCTTTGAAATCCGTGCTTCAGCAATTTTTGTGTTGCGATCTCTCTTGATCAAGCGGCTCAATGCGAACTTGAATCTGGGCCGTTCATTCGTTTTCGTAACGAAGCGATTGAGTTTTGAGATCGCCACACCAGCGTTTCACGTAATCTCTGACTTTGACTATCGCATGCAGGCGGGAGATCTTCTCCAACTTACGACGACGAATACTCGACGCTCCGACTTCGGCAATGTTCAGCGGCGAGAGAATAACGACGGTGGGCGCTTCGGGGATCTCCGACTTCTTCTTCACGGTGAGATGTGTTGACGACAAGCGGAGGAGTTCGACTGTGAAGGCGGCTTCTCCGATGACGTCAAGCTTTTGAGCGTCGGGTGACTTTGCTTCGACTCCTCCGGTGACTTCGGGCAAGCGGCACTCGGTCTTCGTACGACGGCGTGAGCGTGAACTTCTCCTATGATGGGTCGACGGTGTTCTCTCGACTGCAGATGTCGGCGGGGCGATTTCCTCTGTCTTGCGAGAACGTCAACGGCGAGACTTTGGGGACGGCGACGACGACTTCTCCACGTGCTCATCGGTCTTCTTCTTCGCTGAGACGACGGCGACAAACTTTTCTCGTCGTGCAGCTGCTCCGTGGAGAGCCAGACTTCTCCGATGCTTCGATCGGCACAGGTTGGTGACGGGCTCCTCTTTGGCGTGCAGCAGATCTGTGATCCTCGACGGCGACAGGTGGGGTCCGGCGCTTGGTTGCTGCAGTCGACTTCTTTGACGAGCAGCGATGGCGGTAGGATTCTACGATGGCAGGCGACTCCTCCTCGACGGCAATAGCACCCTCCGGCGATGCTTCACACAGTGACGACAGCGGCTTCTCCGGCATGGCGGTGGCTAGCGATGAAGATGATGGTGCGAGGAGGAAGTTGCAAGGTACAAGAGGAGGCTTGCTTTTTGGGAGGGATGTTTGCAGCTGTAGGCGGTGTTTTTTTTGAAGTTTGGCCGCTCTAAGTATTTTGAAGCCTCTCTCTCTTTTTTTTGCGTTTGTTGCCCTACTTTTTATTGCCGTGCACTCTCTAATGGTTTTTGTAGGCCGCTTCTTTTCAATACTTTTCACAACCCTAGTAGAATCCGATGAAGGGTTTTTATACCAATAGGACAAGGGTTTTTAGGGTAATGCGGCTAGGATAGGGTATTTGAATAAGATATGAATTGGGGTTGAATTGAAGTTTGAAATAGGATATGAAATTCGTATGGAATTTGATTTGAACTAATTGGGAATTAATTGATCTTGGGATAAGGAAATTAGCTTGCCCAAATCGCTAATTGATATGAGCAAATCCATGGCGATTCTCTCCATCTTGGACCAAGTCCACTTTGCCTTAGACAAAGCACTCTATCTCACCCAAATAGCTATATGAACAGCAGTTTCTCAAATAGCGAAAGATGTATCGTTTCGCCAATCCTGAAACACACTAAGCACACACGTCAGATATAATGACACGTTTGTCATCATCAAACCAAGATCCTAGATCGTTGCTTCCAACAATCTCCCCCTTTTGGTGATGACAAACCCATAAAAGATTTGAGCAATAAGTATGGGTGTGTGAAGTGTGTTGAAGGGTGTAATGCAATATGAATCGTGGAATGAGATAATCAAGTATTACAACATAGCACAACATTATTGCTCCCCCTTCTCTCAAGCTCCCCCTTTAACAAATAATACCGACAACAAACACCCCTTCAACAAATAATACCGACAACAAACACCCCTTCAACAAATAATACCGACAACAAAATAATACCGACAACAAACAAATCTTTCATTCTCTTTCTCCCCCTTTGGAATCACCAAAAGTGGATGAATGAAGTCACAAAAGTATTCCATGCAAAAATAAACCATTATTAAATGTAGCGTGCAATTTGCATGAGTTTTCCACAAAATAGGCAATCCAAGCTCATAGGAGTTCATAACAAGACTTCTCCACCTTAGTGTAAGTGTAGTGATATAGACAATAAAGTACAAGAGGAGATTCAATTTCAGAAAATCAACCAAATCAATCCGCATTTTCCAATTTTTCATGAATATCACTAGGATTGATTTTTCCCACCTCATCAAAGATGAGTTCAAGTTACCGAACCCCAAAACATAGCCTAAAAGGACTTTTAAATGTGGGGTGGCATTGCTTGACAAGTTATATACACCAACGCTAATGATTACCCATGTAGCATAAGTTGGATACTCGTGGGTTGTGTATTAGCCATGAAGTGTATCCATTTTTCATACGGAGCACTTATAGTTTTTGTTTCAATTCTTTTGTGCTCAATTTTAATTCATGGCTAAACACTTCATATCCCTTAGAAAATTCAGAAATTAATCATTCCTACATTCACTTTCCATTATTCTTCAAAAGAAACTCCAAAAGCACTAAAAAGTCAATTATCGTGCAAGTGCAAATGTAGGTGTAGAAGTCAAGTTTAAAACTTATGAGACATGTCATGGCTACTAAAAAGAATAACATCATGTTCATGTAGCTACAACAATAATGAATTAACTTCTACAAGGGATAGATTTGATCATTCATACAATACCACTTAAGATAAATCATAAAGGGTATTCTTTTAAGGTCATTTTTTTTGGTTTTTCAATTTTTTTTTCAGAAATAAAAACATTAAAAAATCATGCAAGCAAGCACACAAAACAAAATAAAAACAAGCACACAAAACAATCTATGAAGGTATGCAATGAAATGCAAAGAGGGATAAAAATTATACCTTCTCGTCGCTATTTGACGAAGGAGCTAGAAATAGAATGAGACTTTAAAAATTTGCTCCTCGCCAAGTCTCCATCACACCTACAAGAAAGGTGTTAAGTGTGACCTTGGAATCCAACAAGGTCCACGAGTGTTAGCCATTAAAGATTTAGGAACCCAAACTTGTTTAAACTTGATATTTGTGTTCCTAAATTTACAATAATATGAAGTGTGGCCTACACTATCACAAGTAAAGCACTTCGCATATTTGTTCTTTGTAATAAAGGATACATTGGGGAATTTCTTGAATTTTTGCTTTTCAACGTTTTTCAGACCAAAACCAAGTCCTCTTCTATTATTGCCATATAATTGATTCTCTAAAATAGTGTCCAACGATTGTTTTCCCATAGAGAATTTCTTAATGGCTATTTCAAGATGAGAGACTTTGGTTTTTAAATGTTTATTTTCTTCCAAAAGCATCGTGCATTTACTAATAAAAGCTCTCTTGTTTTCCTCTTCCTTCTTTTCAAATTCAATCATTTTTCTTTTAAAGTCATTATCCAACATGCAGAATTTATCATTAAGCTCTCTAATCACATAGTCTTTTTAAGTTTCGAGCTTAATCAAATCAAGTTTAAGCATGCTAATTTGGTTTAATAATGAGGAACAAGAAATACAAGGAGCATTTTCATCAAAGCTTTCTTTCTCCTTCTTCATGACTTCAATAGTAGACTTACATGCATTAAGTTCAATTTTAAGTTTTTCATTCTCTTTAAACACCTTATCATCTCTAACTTGCATGTCATCGTTCTGATTTTGGAGACATTCAATAGTGAACTCATGATCTACTATTTGATTTTGCATTTCTTCACAAATTTTAAGAAGTTCAGCTTTGCTACCTGACGGTTTCTCATCTTGGATCCCCATCAAAGCCATGCAAGAATGGGCTTCATTTTCCTCCTCGCTTTCAGCTTCGCTATCCATATCCCATGTTAATACCTTCGCTTTTCCTTTTCCTTTAGCAAGCCGAGCAGTTTCATTTGGGCAATCCTTCATTAGATGTCCTCTTCCCTTGCATTTAAAACATTGCATTCTATCAGTAGATTTCTGATCATTAAATTGCTTGGAAGAATTATTAAAGTTAGAACGATTAAACCTGGGTGCCATTTCGTTTCTCCCATGCTTGGCCTTGATGAACTTTCTGAAGTTTCTCACCATTAGCGCTATGTCGTCATCATCATCTTCACTTTCGTCAGCTTTCAGAGCAAGGGGCTTTATGGCTTTCTCTTTCTCCTCAGGTTTCTCTCTTGCTTCAACATTTTGCAGTTCCAACTCATGGGACATCAAATTACCAATAAGGTCCTCCACCTTCAATTGTGACAATACCTTTGCTTCCTGGATGGCGGTGACCTTTGGTCTGAAAGAGCTTGGCAATGCTCTTAGGATCTTCCTCACTTGATCGAGGCTATCATATGGCTTTCCAAGCGAGCTAGACTTGTAGACTATGTCGGTGAACCTCGCATACATCTCTGATATGCTCTCTGATGGTAGCAAGCGAAATCCCTCGTACTCTGCACTCAAAAGAGACAGTCTAGACTCCTTTACCTATGACGTTCCCTCGTGCGTCACCTCCAAAGTATGCCATATTTCCTGCGCAATTAAACAATGTGAGATTCTATTATATTCAGATTTATCAAGTGCACAAATGAGAGCATTCATAGCTTTAGCATTTAAAGAATAAGATTTCCAATCATTATCATCCCATTTGTCAATTGGTTTTTCAATCTCAACATTTTCTACTTTAATAACAGGCAGTTTATATCCTTTTTCAATTATTTGCCAAGCTTTATAATCAACAGAAATAAGGTAGATTTTCATCCGATTTTTCCAATAAGCATAATCACCTCCATTAAATCTAGGAGGACGGGAAATAGACTGACCCTCAGCAAAACACTATTCATATGGTTATTCATGGTCAATCCTAGGCTAGATCCTAAAACCTGCTCTGATACCACTTGTTGGATCTGGATCCTAGCCTAGAGGGGGGGAGGTGAATAGGCTAATAAAAATAATTCGTGCAACCCACGAATAAGCACACGCAGTTATAGCAGCAACATGGTAAATAAAATACAGACACAGAGTACACAGCAGATTTACCCTGGTTCGGTCGTCCCAACGACCTGCTCCAGCCCCCAAAGCAGAACTAGCATTGAATAGCGCAATAGGTACAAAACCACAAATTAGAGCACGCTCAGAGCACCCTCTACGTCTCTACACTCGCCAGGCTCTCAGTACCCACACACACTGTGTTTTCTCTCACTATCAATCCTAGTAAAGCTTTCTACCAGCTAGTCCCAAACTAGCTGGGTCCCACTTGTCTAGTCCCAACTAGACAAGTACCAAAATAGTCACACAAAAATGGGTAAAGTTTCCCCTACAGAGAACGTTACACTAAGATACGAATAAAATAGTATAAGTGTTTAGAAATGCTCAGTTCGTGTCCGTGTAGGCGTCTCTGTCAATCAGCACGTCGTCAGCTCCAATCTGACGCAAACGGTGTCTCAATCTGACTCCTGGATTGCAAAATACATATTGGTCTGTGTGTAAAAAAATTCAGTTCAATTCCTTATAAAATGGCCGGCTGTGCACTCAGCAACTCCTTTAATAAAACGGTCGGTGCATAGAGAAATTCCTTTAATAAAGCAGTCGGTGCACAGAGAAATTCCTTTAAAATCCCAAGCCCACTGCTGGCTTTGAAATCCGTGCTTCAACAATTTTTGTGTTGCGATCTCTCGTGATCAAGCGGCTCAATGCGAACTTGAATCTGGGCCGCTCATTCGTTTTCGTAACGAAGCGATTGAGTTTTGAGATCGCCACGTCAGCTTTCACGTAATCTCCGACTTCAACTATCGCATGCAGGCAGGAGATCTTCTCCGACTTACGACGACGAATACTCGACGCTCCGAATTCGGCAATGTTCAGCGGCTTCGAACTCATCGGTGAGAGAATACTGACGGTGGGCGCTTCGGGGATCTCCGACTTCTTCTTCATGGTGAGATGTGTTGACGACAAGCAGAGGAGTTCGACTGTGGCGGCGGCTTCTCCGATGACGTCGAGCTTTTGAGCGTCGGGTGACTTCGCTTCGACTCCTCCGGTGACTTCGGGCAAGCGGCGCTCGGTCTTCGTACGGCGGCGTGAGCGTGAACTTCTCCTATGATGGGTCGACAGTGTTCTCTCGATTGCATATGTCGACGGGGCGATTTCCTCTGTCGTGCGAGAACGACAACGACGAGACTTTGGGGACGTCGACGGTTACTTCTCCACGTGCTCGTTGGTCTTCTTCTTCGCTGAGACAGTGGCTGCGAACTTTTCTCGTCGTGCAGCAGCTCTGTGGAGAGCCAGAATTCTCCGGTGCTTCGAGCGGCACAGGTTGGTGACGGGCTCCTTTTTGGCGTGCAGCAGATCTGTGATCCTCGACGGCGACAGGTGGGGTCCGTCGCTTGGTTGCTGCAGTCGACTTCTTTGACGAGCAGTGGCGGCGGCAGGATTCTACGATGGCGGGCGACTCCTCCTCGACGGCAATAGCACCCTCCGGTGATGCTTCACATAGTGATGACAGCGGCTTCTCCGGCACGGCGGTGGCTAGCGATGAAGATGATGGTGCGAGGAGGAAGTTGCAAGGTACACGAGGAGGCTTGCTTTATAGGAAGGATGTTTGCAGCTGTAGGCGGTGTTTTTTTATGTTTGGCCGCTCTAAGTATTTTGAAGCCTCTCTCTCTCTTTTTTTTGCGTTTGTTGCCCTACTTTTTATTGCCGTGCACTCTCTAATGGTTTTTGTAGGCCGCTTCTTTTCAATATTTTCCGCAACCCTAGTAGAATCCGATGAAGGGTTCTTATACCAATAGGACTAGGGTTTTTAGGGTAATGCGGCTAGGATAGGGTATTTGAATAAGATATGAATTGGGGTTGAATTGAAGTTTGAAATAGGATATGAAATTCGTATGGAATTTGATTTGAACTAATTGGGAATTAATTGATCTTGGGATAAGGAAATTAGCTTGCCCAAATCGCTAATTGATATGAGCAAATCCATGGCGATTCTCTCCATCTTGGACCAAGTCCACTTTGCCTTAGACAAAGCACTCTATCTCATCCAAATAGCTATATGAACAACAGTTTCTCAAATAGCGAAAGATGTATCGTTTCGCCAATCCTGAAACACACTAAGCACACACGTCAGATATAACGACACGTTTGTCATCATCAAACCAAGATCCTAGATCGATGCTTCCAACAAAAGTTTCTTAATTCCAACTACAATATGTCCAAATTTTGTGATATTGCAGCTATGTAGAATCTGTCTGAAAAATAGTTTTGATAAGTCTCACCAAATAATTCACCAAAAATCTACTAGTTATTATTTCTACTTGAAATTTGATTTGTAAATTCAGCACTATCATATCTATAACTTTCAATGGAAGTAAAATTCATGTTTCGTGCAAATATTGGGAGAAAACTGCCTCTGTTTGTGACTGTTGTGTTGTTTCCAGAAAACCAGAAATGCTCAAGTATGGGTTTTGGCCTAATTATACAGTTCTATGATTTCCTTGTTAGACATTATGAATCATACATGGTTAAGCATGTTCTTGTGGCAATACTCAACTCATGCTTAATGGAGTTACTCCTCTTTAACCATGTTCACCTTGTATTTGTATGTTGTTAACCTTATTGTTGAAGCTACTCTTGTTGTTGATGTTGTTGTTGGTATTCAAGTGGAATATTGTTGAGATTGTTGTTGTCTTTATAATGGAAAGGTGACATGTCTATGGTAAGAAGTGAAGATAAGAATGTATGGCAATGAAGATGTGAATGTTTACTTTATGCATCACTATGTGATTGTAAAATGCTTAGTCCTCCCAAAGGAGTGTGACATGTGGTTTGGGGGAACAAAATTAGTAGGTGGACATGAGGGATGGACTGCTTGTAGGTCCCACTCTCGACGTAGCCCAGGAGGCGGGGAGTGGTGGATATGAGGAGATATGAAGAGAAGGGCTCCTTTGTCAACAACATTGCACGCTTGGCACAGTCCATAGCATGTCTGGGGGAGTTCCAGTTTCACCCTAACTGGGGGTGAGATCCAGTCCCAAAAGGCCCACTACCTAGGTTCCAAAACGCTAACTGATAATCTTATTAATTATATTTTCCATTGTAATTAAAATGATGGACTTAATTATAAACTTAGTTGTAAATTTTCTCATTTGTACCATTACTGGTTACCTCTTTTACTTGTAGCACTTTATACCATATGCCATGCCATACACTTGTTGCACGTGCACCTCTTACTCACATTTGTGTAATTTTAGTTGCCAGCCTCTTTACTTTAATGTTGTAGTACTTCTAATGATAGCTCCCTTATGTCATATTTCATTGTTAATGTCATGCCATTTGTGATGCAAATGCATTCATATAAGAACTAATGGAGTATGCATTTTCTACTTGGTCAAACGTTGACGTGCCCCATCGTTGACTTTTCATTTGTTGGTGTTGGAATTGGTTGGTGGCTAGGAGGTGGAGCAGTGGAGTTCAGTGGATGAGTTTAGGTTGGGGTGTGAGGGGTGAATAGAGAGCAGTGGAGTTCAGTGGACTTGGGTATCTGAACCAGTGTATTTACTCATGTTTGCATTTGGTACTCATGTTCTGTGTTGCAATTAACTATTGCTTGTGTTTATTTTCGCTGCATTTTCTTTAGCAAGATAATTGTTTGTTGATTAAGTTTAATTTGAGTAACATCAATTGTAAACTTAAGGTAGTATTTCCTGATGAAATTCTTAATATTTCTTTGGACACTAATCACCCCCTCTAGTGTCTACTTGCCATCCAAAGGGTCCCAACAAGTGGTATCAGAGCAGAGTACTAGGATGGCATCAACAAGCAATAACACCAATGACATCTAAGTCACGCCTCCACGCTCCCAAATACGGAGATACGTAGCTGACCAGGTCGTCGTACTATTCATATTTTGGGCTTTGAGCCCTTATATCTAAATACTACTAGGCAATATTGTGGTTAAATTAACTAATTATGCAAGCCACTGCAACAACACTGGAATAGTACAAAGAAAATAAAGTGCTCCAACAAAATTTAATCCACAGTACTGAAAATAAATACAGAACTGAACATACATAATACTAAACAAAGTACTTTATACATACATCATCTGTACAAGGGGGTACAAAAGTGGGGTATAACAAAATAAAGAGAAACCACCAACACAAAAAAGTGCGAAAAGGTGTCCACACCCAGTACAACACACCCACTAATCTACACAAGGAAAGTCCAACTGGATGAAGTCGTCCGCAGGCTCTACCTCTGAACTGGGAACTATCTCTGGTGGCAGGTCCTGCACAGGCTGCTGCTCTGGTCCTACTCCTGAAAACCACAAAGGGGCACGCCAATGCGTGACCCAGTAGGAACTCCTAACATCGCTAGTAGGATCCAGTTTTAGAACAGGTCCTTCTAACTAGTCATCTATCTATTGGTGACACTATAATCACAGATATAATGCATAAATTTAAAGAAATGTGACATACAAGTACTGAAAATAAAGAGGAACCAAGGAATAGATATTTTAGATTAAATTAGTTAAAAATTCAGGTGTTTAAATAATATTTGGAAAACTCAAGAAAATTGTAGTACGCTAAGGAGCCGGACTTCACACAGGGTGGGTGAAAAGTGGTACCTTAACCAGCGACACGGGCACTGGAGGAGCCTCTCGTAACAGGCCCTTACGGGAGTGAGACACATCTCGGTTTTTATCGGGACAAACGGAGAACCCAACAATTACCGAGTGGTGCATCATGAGTACACCACCGGCCTCTCTAACTCTAGTCAATCCCCTTACTGAAGTGACAAGCGAGTGACAAATCTATCATCTGCCCGATCCTTAACACCTATAATTTACATGCATTTCTTCCGAACCCGTGTCTGGAGTCTCACCCATTTTAGAATGGATTGAACGCTTCAGACATTTAACACTCTGCCTCACTCTTAGTTTATGAATCAATTTCTCGTTACCTTCATTTTGGCGGTCTCAATTACCGCATTCACAATTTCTTATTTCTTTCGTTATTTTGCCGATGTCGTGTTTCAACAACAATCATAGAACTAACATAAAAAGGTTAATCTAAACATCATATTGGCATGAGGTTGAAAAGGAGTATTAGCACTTAACATTCAACCTTTAATTCTAGCATGAACATCTTAGCAAGATATTTAATGATACATAAACATTAATCTAAGCAACATGACACTTAGCATTTCTCCACCTAATTTTTAGCATGAAACATGGCACATCGATATTAACATGAAGTTATTGACATACTACAAATTGACAACCTCATAGCAAAATTGACATGCTAACAATTAACATGCTAACATAATGTGGCAAATTGATATACTAGCATATCCCAAGCTATTAACAAACGAAGCTACTAGAATTTTGCATACCAACAAATGAGCTACTAACATATGTCATAAATAAGCTACTACATATGGCAAGTATACTAACACATAGCATACTAACATATTGCATAATAATATATTTGCATTCAAATTATGGCATGCTATTAACATATGACTTACTAAAAATGAGCTATTACATATGTCAATTACATTAACACATGTCATACTAAAAATATTGCATACTAACACATTAACTTGGATGCATAGTACAATTTTATCATGCAACTTATCCAATTCCTGCAACAACTTCAAACCTAGCATTCTAACTAGAGTTGGTAATCTCCCACGCAATCTAAAATTCAACCCTAACTAGGATGTTAAAAGATCCTACCTTATTTGATCCTTCAAAAAAATTCCTTGGCCCTTCTTCTCATTGAAGAACTTTGAGCTTTTCCTTTTCTCAAACTTCTTCTTCTTCAATTCATCTTCAAAAATTTTTGGACTTGGAGTTTATTGTTGTAATGAGGATCTCTTCTTTGTGTTTTGGTTTTTGATGGTGGAAAGGGGAGGAAAGTGAGGTGGTGGGATGGTGAAGTGCTGGTGGGAGAGGGGGAGCAAGGAGGGGAAGGGAGGAGCTAAGGGTGGTGCAAGGGGTGGTGCAAAGGAGGAAGAAAAAACACCAAGGGTGTTCGGCCAGAAATTGGGAGAGAGGGAGGGAAGAGAGTGAAAGAATGAGAGATTATTTTTGTTTTTTGGTTTAGTTTCTCCTTTTTCCTTCTTTTTTTTCTTTTTGAAAATTTCTCCATCCTCCACCTCATTCCCTTAAACCCTCTTCAAATAACATGTGGGGAGAGTTAGGTAAGGATTAACATGGCAATGACACCTATGAATGGGTTAGGTGAAAATTAATCTCCAAATGACACGTAGCATGAAGAGGTGCATGGCATGAAAAATTATGATTTAATTTTTAAATAAATAAGAATACATGCATTAATACTTGGTATCTTCCATTATACATGTATTTACTCATGTATACTTCATTTAATAATTAAAAATGGTGAGTTGAAATCATTTAAAAATAATTCCTTCACCACAAAAATTATGGAAAAATATGTAAGGATTACCAAAAATTATACGCACACATATACGCCCAAAATACTTTTTTTTTGTTTTTTTTGTTTTGTTTGTTTTTTTTTTTTGACAACCCAGAAAAAATCCCCAACCCCCTCCCCCGCCTTTGGCTTTTTTAGGAGGGTAAGGTGAAAGCCCGTCCGAGACTATGCAAACTGGGGGGAAACCGCCGTGCCCCCAACGGCCCCCGTGTAAGTCCGAGAGGGGAGATGTAGTCCCAGGGTAAATAATTCCACAACAAATTCCACAATAATTACCAAGTCACGGCGACCATAGGCCTCGAACCCTGCACCCATTGGCTTTGGAGCGGAATGACTTACCACTGGGACACCCTCTCGTGGGCACGCCCAAAATACATACTAATATGCATACATTAATATTGAGGTCATTACATCTTACCCCCTTAAAATAAATTCCGTTTTTGGATGTAACGACCCGCTCTCATGGGACCATTACTTTATTTGATTACATTTGCAGGTCTGCAGATCACCAGTGAAATCAATATAGCCACGATACAGAGGCGTACAATAATACTCAAACCAACATACATTATTACAGCCCATTATTTGAAAGTACAACACAATAGCATCTCTCGCACTAAATACATGAAAAGTAAAGCGGAATGGAAATACATAGAAAGTATATCACACATACACTCCAATTCTAAAAGTCGGCAGTCTCAGGATCAATCTATGGTTCTACGAACTCAGGAGTGCCTATATCAACCTGTGCGGCGTCTACGGTGCCACAAAGATGGAACCATATGTAAGTCACAACAATTCTAGCAATAGAAATAGAGTAGTGCAAAAATATGGAACAGGCTATAGTAAAGATGATCATGCAAGTGCAAAAAGTAAGGTAAGAGCAGACATGCATGCAAGAGCGATAAGTAAAGTACTGGTGGCTGCTCAGGTGTGGAAGTAAAGTGCATGTAATGCATAAAGTAAAGGTGACTGTGCAAGTGCAAAAAGTAACGTACAAGAGCAACAACTGTAGCATGGCATATGTAATATGGTAGCAACAATATTTTAACCAGCATGCAATGTGATGACAATAGTAGGACAACCAGGTAGATGTAGTAACAATAAAAGGACAAGTAGGCAGTAGTAGAGCTAGAAACTATGAGACTTATATAGGAGAGTATAGTCTGCAACCATTGAGCCCATCTCCTACCACGGGGCGCTCACCCGGGTGGATCTCACTTCACTTTAGGCGGTACATTTCATTTTAGACGGTCTGTACGGTATGATGCAATGTATAGATGGCTGCGGTCGCTCCCACACTTTCTCTAATATAAGTTACCCCAAAACCCAGTACATTGCCAATTACTTTCAAGCATTTAATTTCGATAGGATGCTCCAGCAGTATGATCTCAAATTGGTATATCATTCAATCATTATGTTTCAATACGATATGTCAATCCGTTGGTCCAACACGCCACTTTATTACATTTTCTGTGATGATTCAACATGGTATTTCAATGGCAAACAATGACTAGTATAGGACATGCATCAGGTGACGTGAATGTTTAAGCGTGAGCAATCGTGTAACAAGTGTATCCACATTCCATGCGTAGTTTTAAGTGTCAGAACATGATGGACAAGGGTGAACAAGAGTTATTATGTTTATTTAGATCTCTACCACTATGATAGTTAAAGCAGGAATTATTGAAAACCAGAAAGTAAAGCAAATCGGATGCTAAGAAATTTGAGGATAAAGACAAGTACAACAAACATGGAATACAAAAATTGTTGGTTTAAGTAAATAGTCGTTCTGTAGTTGATTATTTCATTAGTTACTTAGTCTCTAGTCTTTCGTTCTATCACTAGTTGTTCTGAGACTATTTATAAATTCCTAAGTTCATGCTATTACACTTGCTTAACTTCTAAAACTAGAATTAGAGTGACTTACTGTTATCGAGATCGTCGCAGTAAGCCGAGGTTGGAGCTAGAGCTTATAAGGGAGCTGGTGCAACAGAATCGGTACATGCAATCACCATAAATAATTGGTTAAAGACTACAATATTTTCTATCTATTTTCTTAACGTGTTTGTATTTTTATAGTAGCTTAGAACTCGTCAAAATACGTACTAAATATTTTTAGATGAGCTAGATGAGAGCAAAACAATTTTAAATAGGAAGAAAATATTTTTCTAAGGCTCCTAGGCATTTTTCATAATTTTTAAAAGCTTAAAATCAATTAAAACTAATTAAAAAAATGAGAAAACGATTTTTCATTGTATTTTTCAAAGATTTTTCTAGGGCAAACTATACGTCGGAACTCTTCCAATAAGTGGTCAAAATGACCGTATTAATTAGAACTACAACACACACATATATATATTTTAATATTTGTTTTCGTGAAAATATCACGTTATGAATTATTAAGTGAAAACAGCGTATTTAAATTCTAGGCTTAAAAATTTGCTGGGAGAAATCTACTCGTCTGATTGAGATGAAATTAGCGCCAATGGGTCCAGAACGTCATTTCTGATTTTCTGGGCCTGGTCTTGTATTTTTCCGACCTGTAATTATTTTATTACGAATTTTTAACAATATATACTCGTATACGTATTTATATATGTATACATATATACCTATTTATTAAAAACCCTTACCTATTCCTTTGATAACCACTGCATGGGGGCTTCCTGCGCTCTCCGACGTCGGAGTGGCGGAGGACGGCAGCGGCGGCGAGCGGCGTCGGAGTGGGTAGGGGGACGTCATACGGCGGCGGTGGATGTGCTTGCGACGGCGACAAAAATGGATGGGAGAGTGAGGAGTCGAAGATGACTGAAGCGGGCTTGGCGGTGGTTGTGGTGGCGTTGAGGTCGGAGGCGAGGGAAGGCGGCGGCGACGACATCACGGAGGCAGGGTGAGCTCAACGGTGGCGGCGTCGGGGCGATGGGGGCGACGGAGGAGTGGCGGTGAGGGCGTGGGTGCTGCTTCATGGCTTGGCGGGGCGGAGAGTTGGCAATGCACGAGCAGCGGCAATCGCGTCGGGGACGGTAGCGAGGTGCTTCCGGCGGCGAGGTGCTCCCGGCGGAGGCGGCGGGGAGGGTTCTGTTGTCGGGCTGAGAGAGGGGGGGGGGGGGGGAGAGAGAGAGAGAGAGAGAGAGAGAGAGAGAGAGAGAGAGAGAGAGAGAGAGAGAGAGAGAGAGAGAGAGAGAGAGAGAGAGAGAGAGAGAGAGAGAGAGAGGTTCGGGGCTTGCGTGCGTGCTGTGAGGGAGAGAACAAGAGATAGAGAGAATTGGGGGGGGGGAGATGAATGCCTCGGTTATTTTGAGAGGGGGAAGGGTTAGTTTATATAGGTTTTAAGTAAATGATGTAATTAAAAACCTAGTTATTGTAGGAGACAAAGGGATTTGAATGGGATGGTTGAGATCCTAAAATTTTGGATCTCAACCAGCTCATTTGGTGGGTTAAAGGGGGTGGTTAGGGGATAAGTGTAAAAGTAAATAGTAATTGGGTGATTAGTAAGAGTAAAAGTCATTAACGATTGTAATTAGTAAAAACGAAGGAATACTACCCCGTTTTCGCATACGACTCTGAAAAATTATGAAAACATATCCACTGGATCGTTTCGTCGTGAGGATTGCAAATACGAGATCCATTTTGAAGTTTGAGCTACCGAGATACGAGTTTTGGACCAAAATGTTTGGGCTGCGGGTTTGCAGGTTTTAGGTCGATTTGATTTCAGGAAATAACGAAATTAATATGGGGGGCACTAATCGGCCATAAAATGACACTGTAGAAGTTTGAAATCGTTTTGATGATGTTTATATAGAAAATTAATTCATTCAGCTAAATCAGTAACAATTAAAAATGAATTATTATAAAAATTATCTAGAGGTATTCGATGATGCTCAAACTTACTGAAATACACCATAACTAGTTTGATGCTTCAAAATATTTTTACAAAGAATTTTGAAATCACTTGAAAATGTTTTGTTACGGAAATACGTGCATAAAGAAAACAGGCTGTTACATTCTACACTCCTTGTAAAAATTTCGACCTCGGAATTTAGAAGACCGATCATTGCCTAAGCAATTAAACGATCAATGGGAAGGCTTGACACACGATATAAGAAAATAAGTTGTTAATATAATGTGATATCATAGCATCAAGAAAACAAGAGATGTTACAATTAACATCACTATAGCTTTCGTAGCTAGTCTCAAGACTAGTATTATCATAATTGCTACCTTGATTTCTCAAGTATCCAAAATTACAATGATATAATGGTATGTGGTATTGATCGAAAATGAACGAGTATAATATTAAAAGTTATAATTCATACCTCTAATCGGCTGGCTGATGGCTTTGACATCTTCCGCGATCATAGTATAAGCTTGGCGCCTCGGGGGTGGTGCCTGTTGTCTTGCTTGCTGGAACACTCGCTGTTGAGGAGGAAGCGGTGGTCGATGAGAAGCGTCTCCAGTAGGGGCAGCAGCTGTGGCAATGGTAGTAACTCGTACTCTTGCATCTGGGCAATCCCTAGCAAGATGATCCTTCGACCCAAAAATCAAGCAGAGATTCAGGTACCATCGGCACTCTGATTTCATATCTCCAGGCCTACCACAATGGTGACACACCGGACATTGTGGTGGTGCATGTCTCTTGAATTGAGTCTGCTGGATTGGGCGATGCATCTGGTTGGATGAAGGTTGATGGCTGGGTCCAGCAGTAGTTGTTGGAGGTGGCGACCTTCGGGGAGGGGCAGCTATAGCTTGCTCTCGCTTCTCTTCTCTTTCAATGAATTCATGCTCGCAAGCTGCATGTAAGAATTCAGTATGTGTGTAGAGTTGGTGTACGACCAAGCTTCGTCGAACCTCTATGTTTAGTCCTTGCTTGAAACATTGAGCTCGAGTCAGAGGGGTATCAACCGTCCCTGGAGCAAATCGGCTAAGCATATTGAACTGAGCATCATATTGTTCTACAGACATGGAATCTTGTTTCAAACAGACGAACTAGGCTTGCAGTTCCATCTGTGCTTTGGGTGAGAAGTATTAGGTGTTGAAGTGATCGGTGAATGTCACCCAATCAATTTGTCGTTGCAGGCGATGCTCAACTGAATTCCACCAAATCCTAGATTCGTCAGTCAGTTGCGATTTAGCAGTATCCACCCATGCGTATGCCATGATTTGAGCTGCTCTTAAGTCATCCTCAGTGCTTTGCAGCCACTCTTCGGCCTTCAAAGGACCGTCTAAATCATTCCAAGGCTTTAGGCGAAGCGACCAGAATTGTTGTATTCCTCCTTCACTCTTGTGTTCTCCTCCTAAGGCATGAATAAGCTCACGGAGCGCGACATCAGAAATTTGATGCACATTGGGAGGTGGTCCGTTGTTGGTTTGGTTGCTAGCTCCGGACAGATCAGCTCCATTGGGATCAAAAGTGTTTCCGTCCATCGTTTGAGGGTCACACCTGCATACATAGAAAAATTTCAGCTTCGTTGAGTATCATATACAGTACATCCTGATCATACTATACTGTTCACGAGGTATTTTGCGCGGACCTGCATGTGCCACCAAACTTGTAACGACCCGCTCTCAGGGGGCCATTACTTTATTTGATTACATTTGCAGGTCTGCTGATCACCAGTGAAATCAATATAACCACGATGCATAGACGTAGAATAATACTCAAACCAGCGTACATTATTACAGTCCATTATTTGAAAGTACAACACAATAGCATCTCTCGCACTAAATACATGAAAAGTAAAGCGAAATGGAAATACATAGAAAGTATATCATACATACACTCCAATTCTAAAAGTCGACAGTCTCAGGATCAATCTATGGTTCTACGAACTCAGGAGTGCCTATATCAACCTGTGCGGCGTCTGCGGTGCCATAAAGATGGAACCATAGGTAAGTCACAACAATTCTAGCAATAGAAATAGAGTAGTGCAAAAATATGGAACAGGCTATAGTAAACAATTAAAGATGATCATGCAAGTGCAAAAAGTAAGGTAAGAGCAGACATGCATGCAATATCGATAAGTAAAGTACTGGTGGCTGCTCAGGTGTGTTAGTAAAGTGCATGTAATGCATAAAGTAAAGGTGACTGTGCAAGTGCAAAAATTAACGTACAAGAGCAACAACTGTAGCATGGCATATGTAATATGGTAGCAACAATACTTTAACCATCATGCAATGTGATGAAAATAGTAGGACAACTAGGTAGATGTAGTAACAATAAAAGGACAAGTAGGCAGTAGTAGAGGTAGAAACTATGTGACTTATATAGGAAAGTATACTGTGCAACCATTGAGCCCATCTCCTGTCATGGGGGCCCTCACTCTGGCAGATCGCACTTCACTTTAAGCAGTACATTTCATTTTAGACGGTCGGTACGGTATGGTGCAATGTGTAGATGGCTCGCGGTCGCTCCCACACTTTCTCTAATATAAGTTACCCCAAAAACCCAGTTCAGTGCCAACTACTTTCAAGCATTTAATTTTGATAGGATGTTCCAGCAGTATGATGTCAACATGGTATATATCATTCAATCATTATGTTTCAATACGATATGTCAATCCGTTGTTCCAACACGCCACTTTATTACATTTTCTGTGATGATTCAACATGGTGTTTCAATGGCAAACAATGACTAGTATAGGACATGCATCAGGTGATGTGAATGTTTAAGCGTGAGCAATCGTGCAACAAGTGTATCCACGTTTCATGCATAGTTTTAAGTGTCAGAACATGATGGACAAGAGTGAACAAGAGTTATCATGTTTATTTAGATCTCTACCACTATGATAGTTAAAACATGACCACAGATTGACTTATTGAAAACCAGAAAGTAAAGCAAAGCGGATGCTAAGAAATTTGAAGATAAAGACATGTCCAACAAACATGGAGTACCAAAATTGTTGGTTTAAGTGAATAGTCGTTCTGTAGTTGATTATTTCCTTAGTTACTTAGTCTCTAGTCTTTAGCTCGATCACTAGTTATTCTGAGACTATTTATAAAATCCTAAGTTCATGCTATTACACATACTTAACTTCTAAAACTAGAATTAGAGTGACTTACTATTATCGAGAACGTCGTAGTAAGCCGAGATTAAAGCTAGATCTTACAAGGGAGCTGGTGCAACAGAATCGGTACCTGCAATCACCAGAAATAATTGGTTAAAGACTACAATATTTTCTATCTAATTTCTTAACGTGTTTGTATTTTTATAATAGGTTAGAACTCGTCAAAATACGTACTAAATATTTTTAGATTGGCTAGATGGGAGCTAAATAATTTTAAATAGGAAGAAAATATTTTTCTAAGGCTCCTAGGTATTTTTCATAATTTTTAAAAGCTTAAAATCAATTAAAACTAATTAAAAAGAGAAAACGATTTTTCATTATATTTTTCAAAGATTTCTCTAGGGCAAACCATACGTCAGAATTCTTCCAACAAGGGGTCAAAACGACCGTATTAACTAGTACTACAACATATATATATTTTAATATCAGTTTACGTGAAAATATCAAGTTATGAATTATTAAGTGAAAACAAAGTATTTAAATTCTAGGCTTAAAAATTTGCTGGGAAAAATCTACTCGTCTGATTGAGATGAATTAACGCCAATGGGTCCAGAAAGTCTTTTCTGATTTTCTAGCACTGGTCTTGTATTTTTCCGACTTGTAATTATTTTATTATGAATTTTTAACTTTATATACTCGTATACGTATTTATATACGTACACTTAGATACGTATTTATTAAAAACCCTTACCTATTCTTTCGATAACCGCTGCATGGGGGCTTCGTACACTCTCCGACGTCGGAGTGGTGGAGGATGGCGGCGGTGGCGAGCGGCGTCGGAGTGGGGGGGGGGGGGGCGACGTCGTACGGTGGCTATGGAGGTGCTTGCGGCGACGACGAAAATAGAGGGGAGACTGAGGAGTCGAAGATGGCTGAAGCGGGCTTGGCGGCGATTGCCGTGGCATTGAGGTCAGAGGCGATGGAAGGCGGTGGCAGTGACGTCACTGAGGCGAGGTGAACTCAACGGTGGCGGCGTCAGGGCGATGGGGCGACGGAGGAGTTGCGCTGAGGGCATGTGTGCTGCTTCGTGGCTTGGCGGGGCGGAGCGTTGGAGATGCACGAGCAGCGACAGTCGCGTCGGGGATGGTGGCGAGGTGCTCCTGGCAACGGCGGAGGGAAGGGTTCTGTTGTCGGGCTGAGAGAGAGAGAGAGAGAGAGAGAGAGAGAGAGAGAGAGAGAGAGAGAGAGAGAGAGAGAGAGAGAGGTTCGGGGCTTGCGTGCGTGTTGTGAGGGAGAGAACGAGAGATATAGAGAATGGGGGGAGAGATGAATGTTTGGGTTATTTTGAGAGGGGGCAATGGTTAGTTTATACAGGTTTTAAGTAAATGATGTAATTAAAAACCTAGTTATTATAGGAGACAAAGGGATTTGAATGGGTTGGTTGAGATCCTAGAATTTTGGATCTCAACCAGCTCATTCGGTGGGTTAAAGGGGGTAGTTAGGGGATAAAGGTAAAAGTAAATAGTAATTGGGTGATTAGTAAGAGTAAAATTCATTAACGATTGTAATTAGTAAAAACGAAGGAATACTACCCTGTTTTTGCATAAGACTCCGAAAAATTATGAAAACATAGACACGCGATCGTATCGTCGTGAGGATCGCAAATACAAGATTCATTTCGAAGTTTGAGCTGCAGAGATACGAGTTTTGAGCCAAAACGTTTGGGATGCGGGGTTTGCGGGTTCTAGGTCGATTTGATTTTAGAAAATTTCGAAACTAATATGGGGGCACTAATCGACCATAGAATCACACTGTAGAAGCTTGAAATCGTTTTGATGATGTTTATATAGAAAGTTAATTAATTTAGCTAAATCAGTAACAACTGAAAATGAATTATTATAAAAATTATTTAGAGGCATTCAATGATACTCGAACTTACTTAAATACATCATAGCTAGTTTGATGCTTCAAAATATTTTTTACAAAGAATTTTGAAATCATTTGAAAATGTTATGTTACAGAAATACGTGCACATTGAAAACAACCCTTCAATTTTTGTGTAACATACTGCACCTATAAATGGCCGCAGATGCCTCCTTGGCAAGGAAACCCATTTCCACTAAAGTTGATATGGTTTTGTCCTTCTGGTATGTATCATCGACGATATCATTTTGTTAATCAAGATAGTTCCATGACGTCGCTCTGCAGGAAGGCTGAGTAAGCAAGTGTTGAAGTGTTGATGGGTTAGAACCTTAGTCACGGTACCGGATGAGAAGAAGCGACCTGAGACTACATACGTTTCGCCTGGTTTTTCCTCGGGCTACATCTGCCATGAAAACCCATAACACACTCATTCTTGTGCCGACATATTATCCCTGAATTACTCTAACCTTAACCCTAAGGCTCCACCTTCATTATCCGATAGTGTGGTGGAGGAACCACTAGTACTTTAACAACCACTGTACTACTACCATGTCATTCACCGCCCACCACCTCCAACTACTGCCTGTTTGTGACCCCAAAGTTATTACTACTGCACCTACAACCACAATCCAACTTTCTACTGAGGAGGTTGGGGTTGGTAGGAGTAGTTGTTGCCGTAGATTTATGCTACGTACAACTGTCATGACTAATATCATACCCAACAATCTCAGTTCTGATTTGTAACCATGTGTAGTCTTTATCTAATATAACTTACTTAATGCATGCACATCTATCTAATTTAGATATAGATTTTGTTGGATATTGGACTCCCCGGAGTTGGTTTTGGATGATGAACAAACATAAATATATCGTGAACTAACTCTTTGTGAGCGCAGTTATGGAGATCGTAGCCAAATTCATATGAACATCCAAAGCGACGTCTCAAGACTTCTCAAAGCACGTGATCGTATGCCTAAAGCTTCGTTGAAGCTTTTGGACCATTTTAGAAGTCATGAAGATTCGGATCGAAGCTTTCGAAGACGGTTCGTCAAGCTTTATTTATTGTCTTTTAGCTTCGTTCTGTAGAATGTTAAGCCTTGAGTATGTCTTACGTTTTAATCTTCATATCGCTCCTATCTTAGAGCTAGGAACTTGTAAGAAGTCCGTACTAACTTTTCCGAAGCATCGCGCTTCGATTCGCGACTTCTTGTGCATGTTAGTTGGTTCAAGAAGAAGAACCAACCGACTAGATGGTGATCTAGTCGGTCGGCAATGCTTCTTGGACTGACTAGTTTGCCTTCTCAAATCATAGCTCTTTACTGTTTACAGTTAGTCGGTCTACGTTGACTCACCGACCGACTAGTTGGTGAACTAGTTGGTCAGTGATCCTTCTTAGACCGACTAGTTGAGCTTCTACTGTACATGCCAATTTACTGTTTGTCGTTAGTCGGTCTATGTACATTTGGCGACCGACTAGTTGATGAACTAGTCGGTCAACTTTTGTTCTTGGACCGACTAATTCAATTTGTACTCAGACTATTTGTTTTATCTCTTAGTCGGTTTAAGTTCACTCACCGACCGACTAGTTACGAAACTAGTCGGTCAACAAGTGTTCTTTGACCGACTAGTTCTGTTTGTCTGAACTTCGACCTATTCCCTGTTCACCACTTAGTCGGTTCATGTTGATTGACCGACCGACTAGTTGATGAACTAGTCGGTCAGTGGTTGTTCTTTGACCGACTAGTTTGGTTCAGAATAGAGCCGTTGGAGCTTTAATTGAAACATTTCTCTCTCTCTCTTTCCTCTAACCTATATATACTTGTTGAGCTGCATTCATTGCACTCAAGGCTGATATTAAGAGAAGTTTAGAGATGAAAGAGAAAGCATTCAATCCCATTCAAAGTTCTTTCATTTCCAATCTTGAATCTCTTCTCACTCTTATTTCAAAAGAGAGATTCATTGATTGTGAGCCTTCCAAGCCAAGTGCTTGATCCTAGGTCACCAACAACCTCATAGCTCTCCATCGCTGATCTATATCTTGGAGCTAGGGTTTGGTGCCTCTTCATCTTCCCCAAAATCCGTTTTGCCCTAAATCGTAAGTTTTACTCAAGGCATAGGATTTTGTCGGTAAGCAACTTCTATTTCATTTACTTTCATATTGTAAGTGTTCACTCTCGGTTGTGAGAGTTTGTTTGTGATCCCGGGTTGTGGGAGTCACAATTTTCTTTGTGTATGATTTGACTTGGTGAAGGTTCTTCACAAGTATTTCATAGTGGAAATCTTGAGTTAGGGTTTCTAACTCAAGTATCCGGAGGGGATCCGGGTGGTTGGGACGTAGGATCACCGGGAACAAGTCGGGGAGACTTGGGTGGATCCAAACCCAGTAATATTACGTGTTTGCGATTGTTTATTTGTTGTCGATTATTTACTATTCCGCATTTCCGCATTTATTGGTAGAGTTTGCAAGGTAATTAGGAATTAGCCTCTTAATTATTTTAAATTACTATTCACCCCCTCTAGTACTTGTGCAGTAGCTTAGCAGGGCATTACATTTGGTATCAGAGCCAAGTCTATAGCTATGTCTGCCAACGACAACAAGACCGTTCATCCACCTTCCGACTATAGCACCTTCAAGAATCGTGAAGGAGCCTCTTCGGTGATGGAAGGACACTCCTCAACGAGGCCTCCCTTCTTCAACGGTACCAACTACGGGTACTGGAAATGTCGGATGGAAACTTTCCTCCGGAGCGCTTCACTATGGAGGGCCACGATGAAGGAGTATGTCGAGCCCGCCGAAGAAGATTTCGAGAAGTGGACTCCCGCGAAGATCGCCGCGGAGGTAAGCAATGCCAAGGCAATGAACGCCTTGCAATGTGCTTTGGAGCCCGAGGATTTCAACAAGATATGCACATGTAAGAGTGCATATCAAATATGGAACTCCTTCCTCATCTTGCATGAAGGGACTAGTAGGGTAAGAGACTCCAAACTCGTAGTAGTTAATAAAGATTACGAGTTATTTCATATGCTCAGGGTGAGAAGATGAAGAAGTATAATGCTCGCTTCATCGACATCACAAACGAGTTGGAGGCTCTTGGTAAGACCTACACCCAAAAGGAGAAAGTCTCGAAGATAATCGATGGACTTCCTTCTAGTTGGGAGAAACGTACCTTCGCCATCGAGGAAGGTAATGAGATGAAAACTTATACCGTTGTTCAACTAATGGGTACCTTGATGTCGTATGAGGTACGCAAGGATAGCAAGTTGAAGTTGCAGGAAAAGATGAAGTCCTACCTAAAGCAAGACGAGCCAAAGAAGAAGGCTATTGCTTTCAAGGCCGCTCCATCAACTTCCACATCGACCGATGATGAAAACTCGGAAGACGAGTTGGACTTGGAGTCCATGGCACTCATGGCGAAGAAGTTCAACCGGTTCTTCCGGAAAGGTAACTTCAAAAACAAGTCGAAGTTTAATTCTTCTAACGCCTCCTCTTCTTTGTGCTTTAAATGCAACAAGCCAGGACACATGAAAGCGGAGTGTCCTCTAAACAAGCAAAAGGAGAAGTGGAAGGCGCCGAAGTTCGACAAGTCCAAGAAGTACAAGAAAGGGTACAAAAAGGGGCTTGTCGGGACATTCACCGACTCCGATGATTCCTCTAGCGGAGAGTCGGATGATGAGCAAGTGGAGCAAGCACACATGTGCTTCATGGCTAGAGAGGAGCAAGATAAAGATTCCTCTTCCGATGATAGCGACAACGAAGGCGATGAGGTAACCATGGATGACCTTAGAAATGCTAATGAGCAACTATGGTCTAAATACACTAAGTTAGTAAATAGGTATACTAAAGTAAAAGATGATTTAGCTAGCATCCAAACCTCGCCTAAAACTATCATCACCAACAACGACACCGTTGTTGAAGAGTTGAAGAATGAGATTGTTAATCTCAAGTCTCAACTTGAACATGTTAGCATTGAGGATCCGGAAGAACACAAGATTGCGGATTTGACCTCTCAAAACTCGACTTTGAGTATTGAGAATGAGAATCTTAAATCTCGTGTTTATGTGCTCACATCGCAAGTATCCACTTTGGATGCTTCTATGCGTTCTCTCACCGAGAAATATGAGAGCACATTAGGCCGAATTAATAAATTCAATAAGGGTAAGGACCATTTGGATAAAATCCTAAGTGACTTACTTCCGGCCAATCACCACATTGGCTTGGGGTATACGATGGGAAGTTCATCCAAATCGGCCACTACTTTTGTTAGGCCAACTTCCGGTGACTCAACGAGTGGTAGCAAACACTCTATTGGTAGTTCATCTACCAATGGTGCTTCCACCTCGTTCACACCCTCTTTCGGAAAGAAACCCACTTTGGGTGGACCTCCAAAGAAGGGTCATGCTTATATGTACACAAATACTATGCCACGTAGGAACACACGTCCTATTCCACCGGCTCACACATATGATGATTTTTATGCTACACGTTCACGGGCACGTGCACACCATGTGAGACACCCTCATGCACGTGTTCCCCCACATGCATATGTTCACCCACATCATCGTATGAATAATTCTCATAATGCACCATTTCATCATGTTCCTTATGCCTATCCACGTCATGCATCACGTAGAAATCAACAACGCATGCATGCACCCAATAGGATGAGGGCTCCCAAAATCTTCACAATTTGGAGCCCAAAGGACACAAGCATGGATGAAAAACAAGTTTACATGAATGCTTATTTTTTAAATGTCGTGCATAGTGATAATTATGTGGGGAAGTCTAAGTCTAATTGGACTTGGCTTCCAAAGGTCTAATCTTTTGGACCCAATGACCTTGGGTACCATGATACGATATTTTCTACCTTTAGGTACTCAAGAAAAAGAAACGGAGCAACAAATTTAAATTTAGCTCCAAGGGGAATTGGATACTCGATAGCGGGTGTTCAAAACACATGACGGGTGACGCTCAATTGCTCTCCGGAGTGGTGCCCATTGCTAATGGAAACCGCGTCGTCTTTGGAGGCAACGAGAGCGGAACCATCATAGGTATTGGTAAAGTGGGTAATCCTTCTAAACCCCTAATATGTGATGTTTACCTTGTTAAAGGATTAAACCACAATCTCATTTCAATAAGCCAACTTTGTGACAACGGTTACAAAGTTAGCTTTGCGAAAGGAATGTGCCATATTTTAAGAAAAGATAATAATGAATTATTGTTTTCCGGCACACGCCATAAGGATATATACATCCTAGATCTTCCAAGATCACATGAACAATGTCTCATTGCCAACACAAGTGAACAACACTTATGGCATCGACGTTTTGGTCATGTGAACTTTGGAACACTATTTAAACTTTCCAAGTTAAATTCTATTAGAGGCTTCCCTAAGCTTGTCTTTCAAAAGAAAAGCTTTTGTGACTCGTGTCAACGAGGCAAGCTTCCAAAATCGTCTTTTAAACCTAAGAAAAGCATTTCTTCTAAGCGGCCACTAGAGCTATTACATCTAGATTTATTTGGGCCAACTAGAGTTGCTTCATTAGGAAATGCACGATATGGACTTGTCATCGTTGATGACTTTTCTAGGTTTACTTGGGTATTTTCATTATGTAATAAAAATGATGCTTTTGAAAACTTCACAATTTTTGTTAAGAAAGTACAAAATCTCATTGGAACCACCATTGTCACTATTCGTAGTGATCATGGAGGAGAATTTGAGAATGAGTCTTTTGAGACATTTTGTGATGAAGTTGGTATTACACACACCTTTTCATTCCCTCGCGCACCTCCTCAAAATGGTGTTGTTGAGAGAAAGAATAGGACGCTAGTGGAGTGTGCTCGCACTATGCTTGATGATAGCCAACTTGGCCATCAATTTTGGGCGGAAGCGGTACACACCGCTTGCTATGTGTTTAATAGAATACTTTTGAGGCCCGGCACTAAACAAACTTGTTATGAATTGTTGTTTGGTAGGTTGCCTCAAGTTAAACATTTTCGTGTTTTTGGTTCAAAATGTTTTATTAAGAACACGTATGGTAGTTTGGACAAATTCGATCCAAGATCCGATGAGGGGATTTTTGTTGGGTATTCCTCACGTAGCAAAGCCTACCGGATATACAACAAACGAACCTCAACGATCGAGGAATCACTTCATGTTTGATTTAATGAAGGATTTGTTCCAACTAGAATTACTAATGATGATGACTCCATGGATGTCTTATGTGATTCTATTGGTAATTCTAATTCTATTGATTCTATTGATACTAACCCGACTAATGAAGTTGTTGAGAATGTTCCTAGTGATCAAGGAATTCCCAAACGGCTTCATACCATTCGTGACCATCCTCATGAGCAAGTCATTGGCAATATCCATGATAGTGTCAAGACGAGATCTCAAGTCAACCACTTCGCTCATTGTGCCTTTGCCTCCTCGATTGAACCAAAGAATGTTAATGAAGCATGCGAAGATAGCGCTTGGATCCTTGCCATGGAAGAGGAACTCATTCAATTCGAGAGGAATGAAGTTTGGGAGCTTGTTCCATTGCCATCGAAGAACCACACCGTCATAGGGACAAAGTGGATCTTCAAGAACAAGACCGACGAAAACCAAGTCGTCATCCGGAACAAAGCTCGGTTAGTAGCTCAAGGCTATCGGCAAGAGGAAGGTATCGATTTCGAAGAATCCTTTGCTCCGGTAGCTAGATTAGAATCAATTAGATTATTGTTATCTTTTGCATGCCATAAGGATTTTAAATTATTTCAAATGGATGTAAAAAGTGCGTTTTAAACGGAGATGTTGTTGAGGAAGTCTATGTTTCTCAACCTCCGGGTTTTATAAATGAAAAATTTCCAAATCATATTTTCAAACTTAAGAAAGCACTTTACGGTTTGAGACAAGCTCCTCGAGCTTGGTATGACCGTTTAAAGAATTTTCTTTTGGATTTGGGTTTTAAAATGGGAGAAGTTGATTCCACATTATTTGTTAAGTATTCGAATAATGATATAATTTTAGTTCAAATATATGTTGATGATATCATTTTCGGTGCTACTAACTTTGCTCTTTGCGAAGAGTTCTCTAATGTGATGAAGGATCAATTTGAGATGAGCCACATGGGTGAGCTCAAATATTTCTTAGGTCTCCAAATTCGCCAAATGAACGATGCAATCTTCATCCACCAAACAAAGTATACGGTGGAGTTGTTAAAGCGATTTGGAATGGAGAATGCCTTCGGGAAGAAGACTCCAATGAGAACTACTACACATCTTGATAAAGATGCGGGCGGAAAAGATGTAGACATTCGTCTATATCGGGGTATGATAGGTAGTTTACTTTATCTTACCGCAAGTAGGCCCGATATTATGTTTGCCGTATGTGTATGTGCTCGTTATCAGTCTCAACCTAAGGAGTCTCACTTAGTAGCTGTAAAACGTATTTTCCGTTATCTAAGTTACACACTTGATTTTGGATTACTTTTTCCAAAATCTAGCACGTATGAGTTAATCTCATATAGTGACGCAGATTATGCGGGATGCAAATCCGACAGGAAAAGTACTAGTGGCACTTGCCATTTTATAGGAAATTCTCTTGTCTCTTGGTTTTCCAAGAAGCAGAATTCCGTATCACTTTCAACCACCGAGGCGGAATACATTGCCGCCGGTGCCGCGTGTGCTCAAGTTCTTTGGATGAGACAAACACTTAAAGACTTTGGTATAAACTGTGATACTTGCCCTATCATGGTGGACAACCAAAGTGCAATATGTCTCTCTAAGAACCCGGTACACCATTCCCATTCGAAACACATAGATGTCCGACACCATTTCTTAGATGATCATGTTGCTAAAAAGGACATCATATTAGTGTACGTTGAAACCCAGAAGCAAATCGCCGATTTTTTCACGAAACCCCTAAAGGAAGACTCCTTTGTGCGGTTACGTCGAGAATTGGGGATTATGGGTGAATCCGAGATTTAGGATTCATTTTTACTCAATAATCTTGCATGCTATGAAATTTCATTATATTTGCTCATGCTAGATTAATGGAAATTTTCTGGATTTTTTGTTGAATTTTCGGAATTTTCGCTCGATTTGTTCGTAAACGTCAAATTTCAGATTTTCGATGTTTAATGGGGTAGTATAATGATTAATGAGAGTATTTCGATGTATCGTCCAAGTGCGATTAGGAGAGAAATCAAAATTTCAAATTCTAAAATTTTTGGACTCTCTTAGTCGGTCCAAGTTCATTGGCCGACCGACTAGATTCTATTCTAGTCGGTCAGTGAATGAGCTTAGACCGACTAATTCTTGTCAGGAAATTTGGCTTCAGTTACTGTTTACAACTAGTCGGTTCAAGCTCATTGACCGACCGACTAGATAGTGATCTAGTCGGTCAGTGCTTGAACTGTGACCGACTAGTTGTGACGGGGACTGTCTTGTCTTTTCGCATTCCGATCGATTAATAGCTCCCCTAACCGACTTATTTCTTTTCTAGTCGGTTCACTCTCTCTCTCTCCAGCTCAAAACCCCCGAGCCCGTTCGTCTTCTCCGTCGATCCCACCTCTCTCTCCGGCCATCTCTCCGGCCATCTTGCCCTATTCCGGCCGTCGACCTCCTCCTAGGGTAAACCCCCCTCTCTTCCATCTCCTCTAGGGTTCATTTTCTAGAGTCTCTCTCTAGGGTTTCGGCCTAGGTTCATTTAGGGCTTTCGTTCTCGATTTCTCGGTTGATTCATATGTATCGTGTCGCGCTTATGGCACGTACACGTATTCCGATCCGTCCTACGAGCCCTTCGCCTATGACCGTAGAGCCATCCCCTACGGATCCCATTCAAGCTCAACCTACGCGATCCCCACCCAAATGCCGATCGAAGCCTACCCAACCTTCGTCGTCTTCACCTCCTCTCAAGAAGAAGAGGACGACGACCGCCAAGCCCCGATCCCAATCTCAACCCAAACCCAAGCCTACGAAGCAAACTGTGTCTCCCTCCTCTTTCCATACTCCTACGGATTCCGACACCGAGTATATACCCGAGACTGAGACCCATATGGAACCTTCACCTCCTCCTAGGCAACCTGAGTCTAGATCCCGACCCCGTACATCCACTCGTCAGCCTAAGGGAAAGGCTCCAATGTCGGTTGGCGGTGTCGATATCTCGTTGTGTCGCGACGACCCGTTGTGTCTCGCGGCTTACAACCGTATCGAACACTGCCCGCTGCTTCTGGAGCATTTCATTCAGTTTAGTGACTTCCCTGGCCTCGCAGATCTTCTGTCGTCTTCAGGTCTTATCGATTATCTTCGGTATGACCCTAAGGCGAATCCTCATCCCTACCCTCGCCTAGTGAAACTTTTCTACGCCAATAGGACCCGGGGTCAGTACGACGAGACCCACTCGATTGAGACTTCTGTTTTGGGGACTCCGATAGTCCTCACGGCAGAAATCTTAGGAGAGTTGTTGGGTGTCTCCTCGTCTGGCCTCCTTCCTTCAGACATTTCTGTTGATGATATTTCTGACCTCGATCAGGTCATGCTTTCTGAGATCTTCCATGAGATTCCTCCCGCCATGGTTGGCGTGCCATCAAAATCTTTCAAGCCTAATGCCTGGGTCCTTAACTTGATCTTGAAGTCGTGCTTACTTCCTAAGTACGGCTCCTCTTCTTTGCCATCCCAGCCATTTCTGAAGTTGATCTATGCCATCTTCATGGGTAGCGAGATTAACTGGGCCCGGATTATACTCGATAAGATGGATTCTTTCGAGTGTATTCGGAAGTCCACGAAATCTGCGCATATCCCTTATCCGTGCTTATTGACACTCGTGTTCCGACACTTCAGAGTCCCCTTGCCCCCTGATGATGAGCGTCCCCTTGGTCCCCCTCTGAACGCGACGGCCGTCAAGAAGTCTCTTGCGGCGCTCCGTCACGTTCAGAGGACGACACCTTCAGCGTCTGCCTCTGCCTCTGCCTCAGCTGCTCCCTCTACCACTCTTGACGAGCTCGCGTGTTCAGTGCGACGCATGAAGTCTCGTTATGCTCGGACTGAGGAGATACTTTCTCGTATCGCCTCACGTTTGGGTATTGAGATCCCTCCGTCAGTCTCTGACGAGGAGGAGTTGGATGAGGAGGAGATTGAGGAGCTTGTACGTGTTTCTACTCGTGCCCCCGAGGGCACTTCTGGTGCTGCTGCTGCTTCGTCTGCTGGTGACCCCGAGAGTACTCCTGTTGCCACCGTTCCTGCGGTGGATGCTACGACTGGTGCTCCCGAGGCCACTACCGTCGCTCCCGTGGACACTACAGCTGATCCAGTGACCACCTCCACTCCTGTTGAGCCTGCTGTTGCTTCAGATCCTCCCGCTTCCTCTTGAGCTTCTTTGAGGACTCTCCGATGCGCCTTGGATGATAGATATTTTTGTGAGAGAGTTTGGGTAGGATAGAGTGGGGTTCTGGATCATTTTGATGTATTTTGGATGGATGTCGATAGGTTTTGTGACACTCTTATATATGTGTGATATGATGTTGTATTTTGTGCCCCGATCGTTGGATCGATGTTTTGTATGTCGGTGATGTATCTTTTTGATGTACTCATGCTTCATTCATATATATATATACATCGATGTTGACATTTCATTATGTTGTGCACATTTAATATTTTATATGTCTCTGATGTTTGATTTCGTCGCTCGACGAAAATACTTGGTTAAATAGAATTCATTTTATGAAAACATAAAATTGTTTTCCATGCACTAAATTAACCAAGAATGTTGATATTGGAGAGTATATTCCATAACTCAATTCGTAAAATTAATTTGAGTTATGATGATTTTATTTATCGATTTTCGACTTTGGTCTCATTGACACGCTTTGATTTAATTCGTATTTTCCTTTGGTGTCATTTGGACCGTGGTCGTATTCTATGACTCCCGTGCTTTTATTTGAAGCCATTGTTGTTGTCGTTGTTCTCCTCCCACTCTTTTTGCTTATGCCAAAGGGGGAGAGATATAATAATGACATGTGCTAAATGATAATTTAAGCATTTTTCCAAGAATCTAATTTGATATGTTAGATTCAGGGGGAGTTAAGATATAAAAATTGGATTTCAAATCCGATATTTCAATAATGGATTCTCATTTTATAGTTTACTCGTCTGCTTGATGCGTATTATTATTATTCATTTTGGAATTAACGTGTCATCAATGCAGGGGGAGTAAGTAAATTACATTTGAATCATTATTTTTTATTATTATTTATGTTGGTTTGTCATCACCAAAAAGGGGGAGAATGTTGGATATTGGACTCCCCGGATTTGGTTTTGGATGATGAACAAACATAAATATATCGTGAACTAACTCTTTGTGAGCGCAGTTATGGAGATCGTCGCCAAATTCATATGAACATCCAAAGCGACGTCTCAAGACTTCTCAAAGCACGTGATCGTATGCCTAAAGCTTCGTTGAAGCTTTTGGACCATTTTAGAAGTCATGAAGATTCGAATCGAAGCTTTCAAAGACGGTTCGTCAAGCTTTATTTATTGTCTTTTAGCTTCGTTCCGTAGAATGTTAAGCCTTGAGTAGGTCTTACGTTTTAATCTTCATATCACTCCTATCTTAGAGCTAGGAACTTGTAAGAAGTCCATACTAACTTTCCTGAAGCATCACGCTTCGATTCGCGACTTCTTGTGCATGTTAGTTGGTTCAAGAAGAAGAACCAACCGACTAGATGGTGATCTAGTCGGTCGGCAATGCTTCTTGGACCGACTAGTTTGCCTTCTCAAATCATAGCTCTTTACTGTTTATAGTTAGTCGGTCTACGTTGACTCACCGACCGACTAGTTGGTGAACTAGTCGGTCAGTGATCCTTCTTAGACCGACTAGTTGAGCTTCTACTGTACATGCCAAGTTACTGTTTGTCGTTAGTCGGTCTATGTACATTTGGCGACCGACTAGTTGATGAACTAGTCGGTCAACTTTTGTTCTTGGACCGACTAATTCAATTTGTACTCAGACTATTTGTTTTATCTCTTAGTCGGTTTAAGTTCACTCACCGACCGACTAGTTATGAAACTAGTCGGTCAGCAAGTGTTCTTTGACCGACTAGTTCTGTTTGTCTGAACTTCGACCTATTCCCTGTTCACCACTTAGTCGGTTCATGTTGATTGACCGACCGACTAGTTGATGAACTAGTCGGTCAGTGGTTGTTCTTTGACCGACTAGTTTGGTTCAGAGTAGAGCCGTTGGAGCTTTAATTGAAACGTTTTTTTCTCTCTCTCTCTCTCTTTCCTCTAACCTATATATACTTGTTGAGCTGCATTCATTGCACTCAAGGCTGATATTAAGAGAAGTTTAGAGATGAAAGAGAAAGCATTCAATCCCATTCAAAGCTCTTTCATTTCCAATCTTGAATCTCTTCTCACTCTTATTTCAAAAGAGAGATTCATTGACTGTGAGCCTTCCAAGCCAAGTGCTTGATCCTAGGTCACCAACAACCTCATAGCTCTCCATCGCTGATCTATATCTTGGAGCTAGGGTTTGGTGCCTCTTCATCTTCCCCAAAATCCGTTTTGCCCTAAATCGTAAGTTTTACTCAAGGCATAGGATTTTGTCGGTAAGCAATTTCTATTTCATTTACTTTCATATTGTAAGTGTTCACTCTCGGTTGTGAGAGTGTGTTTGTGATCCCGGGTTGTGGGAGTCACAATTTCCTTTGTGTATGATTTGACTTGGTGAAGGTTCTTCACAAGTATTTCATAGTGGAAATTTTGAGTTAGGGTTTCTAACTCAAGTATCCGGAGGGGATCCGGGTGGTTGGGACGTAGGATCACCGGGAACAAGTCGGGGAGACTTGGGTGGATCCGAACCCAGTAATATTGCTTGTTTACGATTGTTTATTTGTTGTCGATTATTTACTATTCCGCATTTCCGCATTTATTGGTAGAGTTTGCAAGGTAATTAGGAATTAGCCTCTTAATTATTTTAAAGTACTATTCACCCCCCCTCTAGCACTTGTGCAGTAGCTTAGTAGGGCATTACAGTTTTTTGTTGTATTCTAGATTTGTTGATTAGTTTGTTGGATCAGCACTGCACTATGGAGAACATCAGTTCTGCATCTGACGAATAGTCGCTATTTGAGTATGAATTCATTTATCTTCCATGGACTTCATGTATGATACCAGTCTACAACTTAATTATATCCACACTTTGAGGTGTTTGGATAAATTAAGATTATGATATATATATATATAACCCGTGCCCATAGGGCACGGCGAAGGTCGTCTCCCGAGTGCGAAATCGAGGAGGACAGTCAGTGCATGGGTGAAATGGTGACATGATAATCATCTCCCAAATGCATTTTTATTCCTCCAATTAAGACATTTTTTTCAAATGGGAGATCATTATTTTTCGCATTCAGAAAGGTAGCTTGTTATCTTTCCTATACCACCATATCAAAGAAAATCTAACCTTAGGGAATTGTGTTGCTATCTGTATGTTTCCGCCCAACGTTTACTGTAAACTACCATTAAAACAGGATTGGAAAGAAATTATATCAATTAAGCGTGTGTCCTCGTAATTGAGCGATATCAATTAAGCGTGTGTTCTCTTGATAACATCCCTCAATTAAGCGTGTGTCCTCGTAATTGAGCGATATCAATTAAGCGTGTGTTCTCTTGATAACATCCCTCTTTTATAATATAGATATCTCTTATCCAATTTCTCTTGTCCTATATATATATATATATATATAGGAAAATTTTCAAATGAGAACATTTCGCACCGTGCGAAAATGTTTTTAGTTTTTTTTTGAAATTTTTTTTTTCAAAAATTCTTTTTTCCACCCTCATTATATGTTGTTATACCCCCCTCAAAAAATAATCATTGAGAAATAATGTCATTTGGCCTTCGATCAAGGCATTTCATCAAATTCGCACGTTTTGAGACCGTTAAATTTGTAACGGGTGGATGAGTGCTCTAATGCCCAACGGGTTCACCCATTATTTTCCCTGGGGTATATATTTGTATGGATTAAACATCAAAAAAAAAAATTTTGAAAAAAAAATTTCAAAAAAAAAAAAAATGTTTTCGCACCGTGCGAAAACCCCTTTTTTCGCAACCGAAGATCACTATATATATATATATATATATATATATATATATATATATATATATATATATATATATATATATATATGAGGAAACGGGAAATAGGGTGTCACAGGAGAGAATCTATCCTATGTCGGTCAAAAAAACTCCAATCTCCACATGTTTTTTTGGAAGATCCGAGCCGTTCATCTCAATCTCCACCCTCTAAAACCCTTACCCACCAATTTTCAGCCCGATCCGAGGTGTTTCGCCCGTTCATCCACCCGACCCAAATTTAACGGTTTTGCATGAACATAACTTTTGGGTCGGGTGGATGAACGGGCGAAACACCTCGGATCGGGCTGAAAATTGGTGGGTAAGGGTTTTAGAGGGTGGAGATCGAGATGAACGGCTCGGATCTTCCAAAAAACATGTGGAGATTGGAGTTTTTTGACCGACATAGGAGAGATTCTCTCCCGTGACACCCTATTTCCCGTTTCATACACACACACACACACACACACACACACACACACACACACACACACACACACACACATATATATATAACCTATAACCATATAGCATATCACCTATAACCGTACATATCATATATATATCACACACATATCAAATATGAAGGGGCATTGTTCACCCCTTCATTTGAGATTTCCACCCTAAATTACAACTTTGCCCATCTATTTAATTAAGAATGATAAGTTAAATATTTAATATCTTTTATTTCACATAACCAAATTTAATAATTTTAGTACCATTGGAAAGATCATCATAATACCTATAATATGATACCAATATTGAATATTTTTCAAGTATTCAGTTGTTTTATTGATGAAGAGATCATCTGTATAAAAATGAATATTATTTTTACGGACAAATATTAATATTTAATATTTTTCACTAAAATCATTATAGTTATAAAATAACAATAATTTTATATTATTTATAAATTTATTTAATAAATAAATAATTTATTAGATTAACTCATTTTCAAAAGTAATATTTTATCATTATGTAAAATTAACTAAATATGATAAACTAAGATTTGACGGGGGATGGTTGCAGTTGCTCATCCTTCAAAATGGAATCTTTGAGGAATATTCTATTTTGAAGGGGTTTTTTTGAAGGGGATGGTTGGAGATGCTTTAATACAATTCCAAGTTGTAAACTTTAGGAAGTTAGGGTTAGCGTTTCGTCTCCTCCTCCGATTGTTTTGAACCATAGGGTTAGGGTTTGAGAGAGAGTTAGAGGAAGGGATGGAGGGAGGGATAGAGAGCGATGTAGGGAGTGAACTGGGCAGAAGTCTGCCCAAAAAACTGGGCACACTTTCTGCCCAGTTTTCTGGGCATACTCTAACCAGTTTTCTTGGCAGAGTCTGCCCAGAGCTTTGGGCATAGTCTGCCCAAAACGCACGCGCGACCTTCGCTTTCGGCCGGGTCACAAGTGCACTCAATTGCACGCTTGGTTTTTGGGCAACTCAAATTATGAAGCGTTTCTTGTCAAACTTAAATTTTATAAGTGTTTCTTTTTATTCTCGTTTATTATTTTATTTGTTTTACATTCTAACTTAATATTTTGTGGTAGAGTCAACCTGTCGACGACGGGAATGGCGATGACGGTCCTTTAGGACCTGAGGGTGGTGATGATGATGGCGATGGGAGAGGGATTGGGGGCGATGGCGGTGGTGATCGATAGCGGTGATGGCGATGGCAGCGTTTGATGATGGCGATGGCGAGGCGAACGATGGCGATGGTGCAGGCATGGGGATGGGGATGTGGCGGTGGCGATGGATATGTATAATTTATTTTTTAATAATGTCATAAAATTACTTTTAAACTGCCGTTGGATATGTATAATATATTGATACATTTTTTATAGTAAATGTTTGCATTTCCTTTTTAATATTTGTTTCCTTTATTTGTTGTATATACAAGTACATATTTGTTTGTTATAAAATATTGTATATTACATGAAGATAATACTGCAATTTTTTTATAAAAACAATTTATACTATCAGCCACGCCGTGGCTGATAGCACGATATGGCCACGAAATGGTCTGTGGCCATTACGTATTGGCCACGGATTATGTGCACGAAATTAACGATTTCGTGCACTAAATCCGTGGCCAATATATAATGGCCACAGACAAATCCGTGGCTGATTCCTATTTAAGGCCACGAAAAAGTCCGTGGCCGATAGTTTTCGCACACGGTTTCTATGCACGGAATACATCAACTTCGTGCCGTGTCCGTGGCCTATACATATCGCCCACGGACTTTGCCGTGGCCTTACATAGGCATCCACCACGGATTTGTCCGTGGCAAATACTTTTATATTGTTTTTTATTCGGATTATCGGCCACGGACATCCGTGGGCGTTAACCCGTGGCAGATTGTTATCCACAGAAAAGTCCATGGGCAAGGGGGTATTAGCGACTATGGTATCTGCAACGGATTTTTGGTCACGAAATTTTTTTTCGTGGCCGTAACGTTTTAGCCACGGAAACCTGGCCTTTAGCCATGAATTTGTCTGTGGCTGAAAGCCGGTTATGTATTAGTGTATTACAAAATTTTAACATCATATACACGTATAATATTTATATACGTATACATATATACGTATTTATTAAAAACCCTTACATATTCTTTCGATAACCGCTGCATGGGGGCTTCGTGCGCTCTCCGACGTTGGAGTGGCAGAGGACGGCGACGGCGGCCATCGGCGTCGAAGTGGGGGGCGGAGGAGGAGGTGATTGCGGTGGCGACGAAAATGAGGGGAGAGTGAGGAGTCGGAGATGGCTGAAGCGGGCTTGGCGACGGTTGCGGTAGCGTTGAGGTCGGAGGCGAGGGAAGGCGACGGCGCCCGGCAGCGACGTCACGGAGGCGGGGTGATCTCGACAATGGCGGCATCGGGTTGATGGGGGCAACAGAGGAGTGGCGGTGAGGGCATGGGTTCTACTTCGTGGCTTGGCGGGGCGGAGCATCGGCGATGCACGAGCGACGGCAGTCACGTCGGGGACGGTGGCGAGGTGCTCCTGGCGGCGGCAGAGGGGAGGGTTCTGTTGTCGGGCTGAGAGAGAGAGGGAGAGGGGGAGGGGGGGAGAGAGAGAGGGGGAGAGAGAGAGAGATAGAGAGAGAGAGAGAGAGAGAGAGAGAGAGAGAGAGAGAGAGAGAGAGAGAGAGAGAGAGAGAGATGGGTTCAGGGCTTGCGTGCATGCTGTGAGTGAGAGAACAAGAGATAGAGAGATTGTGGGGGTTGAGAGATGAATGCCTGGGTTATTTTGAGGGGGGAAGGGTTAGTTTATATAGGTTTGAAGTAAATGATGTAATTAAAAACATAGTTATTATAGGAGACAAAGGGATTTGAATGGGATAGTTGAGATCCTAGAATTTTGGATCTCAACCAGCTCGTTCGGTGGGTTAAAGGCGGGTGGTTAGGGGATAAGGGTAAAAGTAAATAGTAATTGGGTGATTAGTAAAAGTAAAAGTCATTAACGATTGTAATTAGTAAAAACGAAGGAATACTACCCCGTTTTCGCATACGACTCTGAAAAATTATGAAAACATAGCAACGTGATCGTATCGTCGCGAGGATCATGAATACGATATCCATTTCAAAGTTTGAGCTATGGAGATACGAGTTTTGGGCCAAAACGTTTGTGATGCGGGTTTGCAGGTTCTAGGTCGATTTGATTTCAGAAAATTACGAAATTAATATGGGGGCACTAATCGACCATAGAATCACACTGTAAAAGTTTGAAATCGTTTGGATGATGTTTATATAGAAAATTAATTAATTCAGCTAAATCAGTAACAATTGAAAATGAATTATTATAAAAATTATTTAGAGGTATTCGATGATACTCGAACTTACTGAAATACACCATAACTAGTTTGATGCTTCAAAATACTTTTTACAAAGAATTTTGCAATCATTTGAAAATGTTTTGTTACGGAAATAAGTGCAGAATGAAAACAGGCCGTTACATCGGAATTTCAAAATAGGGGAGAAAACATTCGATACATTACATTATCTTACAGAGATTACAATAAAATTACATCATTAGACAAACAGGTGAGGGTACTTCTCTCTCATCTCATCCTTGAGTTCCCAGATAGACTCTACTGGTGACTCTTGGTGTCACATAACCCTCACAAGACTAATGGACATTTTCCTCAATATTTACTGCTTTCGGTCCAGAATAGCCACTGGTTGCTCATCATAGGTCAAGTCTAATCGCACTTCAATCTCAGAGAAGTAAACCACATGACAAGGATAACCAATACATCTCCTGAGCTGTGATACATGAAACACGTTATGCACTCCTTCAAGAGATGCTGGAATGCAAGCCCTATAAGCCACATCTCCAACACGAGCTAAAACTTCAAAATGCCCAATATAACTCAACTTTCATAGTATGCCAAAACAGATCAGTCCTCGAGTAGGCGAGATCTTCAAAAACACTTATTCTCCTGGATGAATCTCTAAGTGTCGCCTCTTCGCATCCGCCCAGTGCTTATGACGGTCCTAGGCTATTCGAAGATTATCTCCGTGACTCTCACCACTCCACCATCTCAGCGATCATGTCTGGGCCCAACAGTTTGCGGTCACCGACATCATCCCAACTAAGAGGAGATCGATACCTTTTCCCATACTATGCTACAAATGGCGCCATGCCTATACTCGCCTGATAACATTGTTGTAGGCAATCTCTACCAGATGTAGGTGCTAATCCCAAGAGCCTTTGAAATCCAGCATGCACGCCCTCAACATATCTTCTAGGATTTGAATCGTCATCTCTGACTGACCATCTGTCTGTGGATGGTATGCAGTGCTAAAACTCAGTTGAGTTCCTAAGATAGCCTACAGACTTATCTAAAAATATGACGTAAACCTGGTGTCACGGTTGAACACTACATATACAGGCACTCTGTGAAGTCTCATGATTTCATGCATACATGACTGAGTCAGAATTTACACTAACGGACAAATCAGATGGAGATATAAAACAAAAGAATCTTACATCCATATATCTCTTAACGAGATGGTCCGTAGACTTGTCGACTCAGAAAGGAATAAAATGAGCTGATTTGGTTAATCTATCAACGATTACCCAAATAGCATCATATCCTCGAGGAGTACGAGGTAACACAGTCACGAAATCCATCGTCGCATGCTGCCAATTCTACTCTGGGATTGGAAGAGGCTGCATCAGTCCTGCCGTTCTCTGGTGCTCTGCTTTCACTTGCTGGCAGGTCAGAGAATGAAGCTACATTCTTATCCACACTACGCTTCATGCCGTGCCACCAGAAATGTTATCGTAGATCACGATACATCTTGGTGCCTCTGGGATGAATAGAATGATGCAAGCTATGATCTTCTCTCGGTAGTTCATCCCGTATATCACCTGACAGCACACAAATTCTGTTCACAAAATGCAGAGACCCATCTTCATGAACACAGAAATCATTGCAAAGTCTGGCCTCTGTTTGCTCTCAAATCTTCTTTAACTTTCCATCTCCAGACTGAGCTGCCTTAATCCATTGTTCAGATTGAACTTGCAAGTTCATCATTATCACTGATGAGCCAGGTAAGACAACTTCAATCTTCATATGCCGAATATCACCCCAAAGCTCTCTCTCTCTCTCTCTCTCTGTCGTCAACATCGTCACTGTCGACAAGCGACTAAGAGCATCAGGTACGACGTTGACTTTTCCAGGATGATACTGGAGATCCATATCATAATCAGCCATCAACTCGAGCCGTCTGCGCTGCTTTATATTCAACTCTTTCTGAGTGAACACGCATTTCAAACTCTTGTGATCTGTATATATCTTTACACGTTCACCCAGAAGAAAATGCCTCCATAACTTGAATGCAAATACCAATGCAGCTAACTCCAAATCATGCATAGGATACTTCCTCATATGCGTATTCAATAATCTGGAAGCATATGCTACTACCCTACCATGCCGATGGAGAACACATTTCAATCCTCTGCCTGACGTGTCAATGAAAATCTCAAATCCACCTGAACGATCTGGAATCGTCAGGACATGTGCAGCGATCAATGTCTGCTTCAGTTCATCAAATGCTTGTTGACATTCCTCTGGCCAATTATAGGCAACACTTTTCTTGTTAGATTAGTCAACGGTGAAGCTATATTAGAGAAGTCCTTGATGAACTTTCTGTAGTACCCAGCCAATCCCAAGAAACTCCTAAACTCTGTGACTGTCTTAGGGACTGGCCACTTTTCCACTACAACAACCTTCTCTGGATCTACTGTTATTCCATCTCCGGATATGACATGTCCCAAAAAGGCAACATTCGTCAGCCAGAACTAACACTTGCTAGTCTTAGCATACAATTGGTACTGCCTTAGAGTCTCCAAGACTATCTTTAAATGCTCAGCATGATCTTCCTCCATCCTTGAATATACCAAGATATCATCAATGAAGACAACCATAAACTTATCCAGGTACTCATAGAAGACCTGGTTCATCAATCTCATGAATGTGACTGGTGCATTAGTAACGTCGAAAGGCATCACTAAGAACTCGTAATGACCATAGCAAGTTTGAAATGTAGTCTTCGGAACATCTGATCTTCTGACCTTCACTGGTGATAACCACTTCTCAAATCCAGCTTCGAATATACTCGTAATCCACCAAGCTGATCAAAGATGTCATCAATCCTTGGAAGAGGAGACTTATTCTTCATTGTGACCTTGTTTAACTCCCGTTAATCGATGCACATCCTTCGACATCAATACTTCTTATTCACCAAAAGCACTGGTGCACCCCATTGTGATACACTAGGTTGAATCAGGCCATGCTCCGACAAATCCTTTAACTGACTACAAAGGTCTACTAACTCTGGTGGAGCCATACGATAGGGAGACTTCGCAATCGGTTGAGTGCCTGGAATCAGATCAATGATGAACTCCAAGGATCTATCTGGAGGAAGTCTATAGATATCATCTGAAAAGACATCAGGAAAATCCCGGACTACCATTGGCAACACTGGGTCAGCTTCCATTTCCATCATCACTTCTTCTACTGGGTTGGCCTTAAACTTCAATGGTCCAAGGGAACTACTACCACTAAAGAATTCAAACCCTGGATGGTCGAAAATGTGAAACATTATCTTCCTAAGTCTACAATCTATAGTGGCATAGAACATCCCTAACCAATCCATCCCAAACACTGCTTCGAAATGGGGCATCTCCATCACTAAGAAATCTACATACAATCTTCGTCCACAAATCTCTACAGGACAGTGTCGGTATCCTGAAGAACTGCAGATCACTCCACTCCCTGTATGGATATTCCAACTAGAAACAAAGGAATCTACCACTAAGGAATTCATTGTCACAAATTGTTAGGACAGGAAGCAATAGGATGCTCATGTATCAAAGAGTGACAGAGCAGGGAAGGAAGCAACTCTAATAATGCCTAAGAGAAACATAACATACACTAACATAAGGGTCTAATCATCCTAACCATATCAATAAATATATCATACTATAATAGGAATGAAAAAGCATTCATCACTTAAAGAAATTAAATAGGTACTAGTGATAACTCGTCCGGTATCCTCTGCCTCCACAACTGGCATAGTGAAGGCCTGATGCCTCAGTGCCACCCTCCTGGTAGTCTGCTGCTGCTGGGGAGGTCTGGATAGTCCTCTCACAGTTATAGTACCAGGTGCTGGTGGTGCTGGTAATGGGAGTCTCTGTGGAGCCGGCGGAAGGGTCCTCTGCTGCATTGGTCGGGCTACCACTGGTGCCACTAGACCTAAAGAGTCTGCCCCAACTGAGGGCACTTCTTGTTCATGTGTCATGCCTGACCACAAGTGAAACATTGCCCACTACAGAATCTACAATCCTTCTGCTCATGCCCTGACTTGCCACAAATAAGACGAGATCCTCGCCTCTAAGGTGCTGGCGGATCTTCGGGCCTCCTGAACTGGGTAGTCTGAGGTGGCATTGGAAAACCCCTCTGATGTCCGGTAGTGCATCTATCTGTTGCTGCTGGCACCCTACCCATGCTCTTCAGGTGAGTCTCATGCATCCTGGCTGCCTCCAATATGATCCCATGTGTATTCAGCACCATAGTCGACATCGCTGCTCTGTACTCAGGATTTAGCCCCATCCTAAATCGTCTGGCTCTATTAGGCTCCGACTTCACCAACTCCGGAGAAAACTTGCTCAATAGTGAGAATTCTGCATAATAAGCATCCACGCTCCATCGTCCCTGAGTCAAGTGCTCGAACCTCAGACGTAGCTCACTTTCTTTGTCTCTAGAAGGAACTGGACCTCGAACAGCTCCCTAAACTTCTCCCACGAGATCGGTCTGGTTAAGTGTAGCTCCCGTGCATCCCACCAATCTCATGCCTGATGTGTCAGTTGCCTCTTCGCGACATCAACCCATCTATCTCTTGGGTATCCTAGAGTCGTCAGGTCATTATAAGAATGTCTGATCCACTCGTCCACCTCCAGAGGACTCTCCTTGCCCGAAAAAGATTTCGAGTGCAAGGCACTGAACTGTCTGATACCTACTAGCTCCGGTGCCGTGCCACTAGCCACCTTATCCTCCAGCTGACTCATATGCTCCAGAATACCTATCCGAATCTTTCCCATCAGGGATGCCTCAGATGATGCTACATCAGAAGACCGAGTCCTGTTCTCGGATGATCCATTCCAGTTATCCATTCTGCAAGAATGTACAGTGAAAAACAATTTTCAATACAAAATTACGGATTATAATGTTGGAGCTTTACTCGTACTATTCTTACGTGTATCGCAGTGTAAGCGAGACCTGCATGGGCCACCACAAAAACCAGTCACGATTCGCTCTCCTAAATACGGAGATATGTAGCTGACCAGGCTGCCATAGTATTCAGACTCTGGGCTTCGAGCCCTTATATCTAAATACTGCTTGGGAATATTGTGGTTAAATTAACAAATTATGCCGGACACTGCAACAACACTGGAATAGTACAAAGAAAATAAAGTGCTCCAACAAAATTTAAATGCACAGTACTGAAAAGAAATATAGAACTGAACATACATAATATTAAACAAATTACTTTATATATACATCATCTGTACAAAGGGGGTACAAAAGTAGGGTATAACAAAAGAAAGAGAAACCCCCAACCTAAAAAGTGCAAAAAGGTGTCTACACCCAGTATAACACACCCACTAATCTACCCCCAGGAAAGTACAACTGGACGAAGTCACCCGCAGGCTCTATCTCTGAACTGGGAATGATCTTTGGAGTCGGGACCCCCGCACATGCTACTACTCTGGTCGTCAATGCGTGGCCCAGTAGGAACTTCTAACATCACTAGTAGGATCCAGTTTTAGAACTGGTCCTTCTAACTAGTCATCTATGTACCGGTGACACCATAATCACAGAATTAATGCATAAATTTCAAGAAATGTGACATACAATTACTGAAAATAAAGAGGAACTGAGGAGCATACATTTTAGATTAAATTAGTTAAAAATTTAGGTGTTTAATTAATATTTGGAAACTCAAGTATATCATAGGATGCTAAGGAGCCGGACTTCACCAGGGTGGGTGAAAAGTGGTACCTCAACCAGCGACACAGGCACTGGATCACTCCTTATTTTAAGGGGCATCCCGTAACTCCCCCTTACGGGAGTGAGACAAATCTCGGTTTTTATTGGGACAAATGGAGAAAACCAACAATTACCGAGTGGTGCATCACGAGTACACCATCGGCCTCTTTAACTCTAATCAACTCCCCCCTTACGGGAGTGACAAGCGAGTGAGAAATCTATCATCTGTCTGCTCCTTAACTCATATAATTTACATGTGTTTCCCCCGAACCCGTGTCTGGAGCCTCACCCAGTTTAGAATGGATCGAGCACTCCAGACATTTAACCCTCTGCCTCACTCTTAGTTTATGAATACATTTCTCGTTACTTTCATTTTGGCGGTCTCAATTACTGCATTCACAATTTCTTATTTCTTTCATTATTTCACCGATGTCGTGTTTCAAGAACAAACATCACATCATAAATTCCATGAGAAATAATATTACAACACTTCATTGATACGTTGATGCCTTGATTTGGCTAGCTCCATTTCATCCAATATAACAAATCATAGAACTAACATAAAAAGGTTAATCAAAACAACATATTGGCATGAGGTTGAAAAAGATTATTGGCACTTAACATTCAACCTTTAATTCTAGCATGAACATCTTAGCATGATATTTAATGACATATCAACATTAATCTAAGCAACATGACACTTAGCATTTCTCCACCTAATTTTTAGCATGAAACATGGCACACCAATATTAACATGAAGTTATTGACATACTACAAATTGACAACCTCATAGCAAAATTGACAACCTCATAGCAAAATTGACATGCTAACAGTTAACATGCTAACATAATGTGACATACTACAAAATGTGGCAAATTGACATACTAGCATATGGCACGCTATTAACAAATGAAGCTACTAGCATTTTGCATACCAATAAATGAGCTACTAACATATGGCATAAATAAGCTACTACATATGGCTAGTATACTAACATATATCATACTAACATATTGTATAATAATATATTTGCATACTAATATATGTCATGCTATTAACAGATGGCTTACTAAAAATGAGCTATTACATATGTCAATTACACTAGCACATGGCATACTAAAAATATTGCATACTAACACATCAACTTGAAAGCATAGTACAATTTTAACATGCTACTAATCCACTTCCTACAACAACTTCAAACCTAGCATTCTAACTAGAGTTGGTAGTCTCATACACAATCTAAAATTGAACCTTAACTAGGATCTTAAAAGATCCTACCTTATTTGATCCTTCAAAAAAATTCCTTGGCCCTTCTTCTCCATGAAGAACTTTGAGCTTTTCATCTTCTCAAACCCATTCTTCTTCAATTCCTCTTCAAAGATTTTTGGACTTGGAGTTTATTGTTGTAATGACGATCACTTCTTTGTGTTTAGGTTTTTGGTGGTGGAAAGGGGAGGAAAGTGAAGTGTTGGGATGGTGAAGTGGTGGTGGGAGAGGAGGAGCAAGGAGGGGAAGGAAGGAGCCAAGGGTGGTGCAAGGCCGGGTGCAAAGGAGGAAGAAAAAAACCCCAAGGGGGGTTTGGCCAGAAATTGGGAGAGAGGGAAGGGAGAGAGTGAAAGAATGAGAGATTATTTTTGTTTCTCCTTTTTCCTTCTTTTCTCTTTCTTTTTCTTTTTGAAAATTTCTCCATCCTCCACCTCATTCCCTTAAACCCTCTTCAAATGACATGTGGGGAGAGTTAGGTAAGGATAAACATGGCAATGACACCTATGAATGGGTTAGTGAAAATTAATCTCCAAATAACACATAGCATGAAGAGGTGGCATGTCATGACAAATTAGGATTTTAATTTTTAAATAAATAAGAATACATGCATTAATACTTGGTATCTTCCATTATACATGTATTTACTCATGTATACTTCATTTAATAATTCAAAATGGTGAGTTAAAATAATTTAAAATTAATTCCTTCACCACAAAAATTAAGGAAAAATATGTAAGGTTTCCCAAAAATTATACGCACACATATGCACCCAAAATTCGTAAATATGCGTACATTAATATTGGGGTCATTACAATATACTCCGAAGGGCAATCAACCAATTGTCCATCTCTACTTAAAGGATCTAACTATGACACTTGAAAGAATCGGATCTGCATCTGATTTAGGTCAATCTCCTTCGACATTTAGACAATGGGGGAGAAAGAGTATGAAGAACCATCAAAGGAACCAAATGAATGGACAAAGACCGAGAAAGAAAAGGATGCATTAAGCTTCAAGGCGATGAACACTCTTCTTTGTGCATGCAACAACACCGAGGCCAACCGAGTAGTACATGCAATCTCTGCTCACGAAATTTCAAAAATTCTTGATGTAAAGCACGAATGTGTTTTTAAAGTTAAATCTTCTAAAATTGCTCTTAATGTTAGTATGTATGAGAATTTTGAAATGAAGCTGGGGGAGTCAATTTTCGACATGTTCACTCGCTTCACCTAAATCATCAACACCATTGCAAGTCTTGGCAAGAATTACACCCAAGAAGATCATGTGAACAAGATCATTTAGTATCTCACACTAAAAAGGGAAAGTAAGGACATGACTATTTGTAACGACTGGTTTTTCTATATCAGTGTTATCGATATATATATATATGTGTGTGTGTGTGTGTGTCTTGGTGGATTTTCTCCTTGCGTGTGATTTCCGTCTCCGTAGCTTTCACTTTCGTTCGTTTTGTTGTGATTTCGTAGCTTCTTCCTTAGATCGTTGAACTTGGAGTAAGTCACTCATGACGAGCTTCATATCGCTCATATCTTAGAGATAGATTGATCTTAGAAGCCGTAGGAATCTTCCCGAAGCTTCGCGCTTCAATTCGGCACTTTCCGTACACGTTAGTTGGGTTGAGAAGGAGAACCAACCGACTAGATTCCAATCTAGTCGGTCAGGAACTCTTCTCAAACCGACTAGTTCATTGAATCAATTATTCAGGAGTTACTGTTTATCGTTATTCGGTCTAAGAACGTTCGTCGACTGACTAGATGAGAAACTAGTCGATCAGCAATCGTTCTTTAACCGACTAGCTCTATGATCATTTTTGATACCAAGTACTATTCATTCTTAGTCGGTCTAAGAACGTTCGTCGACCGACTAGATGAGAAACTAGTCGATCAGTAATTGTTCTTTGACCGACTAAATCTAAATCCTATTTTTCGTCAGGAGTTACTGTTTACACTTAGTCGGTCTGCGTTGGTCAACCGACCGACTAGTTCCCAAACTAGTCGGTCAGTGGTTGCTCTTTGACCGACTAATCAGGGTCGAAACCCTAATTTCTGGGCAGCCGCTGGATTCTTCCTATAAATAGACCCGATCACTTTCACTTTCTTTCTTTTCTCCTGAGCCATTGTCTTCCCCAAATCCTTCTCCATCTTCTCCAAACCCTTCCTCCTTCATCTCATGCCTATCTCCACCATCCTAAGCTCCATCTCACCTCCATTGGCCAAGCTTCAATCTCCTCTTCAAAACCCCATTTAATCCATTTTTCTCCAGATTTCCCCGTCATTTCAGATCTGAGCCGTGGTTCCCGGATCGTTCATCCGTTGCCGTGGTTGCTCGGCGTCGATCATCCGCTTCTATACGGTAGTGTTCGATCCTTTAATGTTTTCACAACCCACATTGATATTATGAAACCCTAATAAAAATGGTTATTAGACATCATAGGATTCAATTAAGAAACCGGTTCTAGATATCTTTTCTAATGTTGTTTCTCTATAGCAGTGGTCCATTCACCGTAGATAACATTTGTGTGACGTGCTTGTCGACCGTCCTCGTCGGTATCAGGCAAGTGAAACTTGCATCTCTTGATTTGGGCTATGTCCTTAGGCCATTACCTTGCTTTAGCGTAAAAGAGACTAGACAGTGAAAGGATAGCTGTCTGGATGCCATTGACGTAGCTTGACAACGAAGCTTGGTCCGTCACCTTCATCATGCTTGTATGTCACGTTTAATTTCACTTAACGGTATGCGTATTAACTGTTCATGTCATCCATGCATCTTTAGCTGTCATGTTTAATTTAAATTAACGGTACGCGAATATCTGTTCATGTCATTGCATTTTGCCTGTCATGTTTAAATTCAATTAACGGTACGCGAATATCTGCTCATGTCATTGCATGCTTGAACACTCATCGTGATTGCGTAGCATCGCTACATACTAGTGCTACTTGTTCCGGCTAGGCACCCGTTTTGCGGGCACAACCCTAGGCCAATTACAAATCTGGCTCGTGGTCCAGAAAACGAGCTCAACAGCCTGCGGACAATAGGGCACTCACCTGTGTGTGAGTGATCCCTTGTACTTGAACATAGCCTGCGGGCAATAGGGCACTCGCCTGTATGTGAGTGATCCCTTGTACTTGAATACAGCCTGCAGGCAATAGGGCGCTCACATGTGTGTGGGTGATCCCTTGTACTTGTTACTTGACAATACATGTCACACCTACCACTTGTTACTTGCTACTTGTACTTCACTTGGTACTTCCATATGATACTTGCCATGCCATGCACCATACTTTAACTGCTAGGTTGTTAGTTTACCTTTCTTTCAGTTTCCTTGAATAAGTCTTTCGACTTGCTGACATGTGCCCCTTTTCTCTTTTGGGTGACACATGTTAGATCCCGAGCCTGAGTTTGTCGCTGAGGACGTAGTGTTTGCTGGCGCTGAGCCAATGGTTGCCGAGGAGGAGTTTGTGGTCATTGGTGACCAGTCTTAGAGGCCGCTTGTGTTCTCTTCCTTGTTTAGGTTTGCTGTTAGTTGTTGGTGCGTGGCACCCTTGCTTGTATGTTGTACCTTTGTTGGCCATGTTTGGGCCTTAGCTTTTCCTTTTGAGCCTGGTGGCTTTTCTGTGATATTGTAATTTATTTTATGGATATTCTGAGATTTAATAAATTGCTTATTGTCTCACTTCATTATTAATATCGTTGTTTCGTATTGCGTTGCAAGGACCTGCCAATTTATTGTTGATTGACGCTTATCGGGCTTGGAGCTTTGCAGCTTCAAGTCTGAGCGGACCTTCTCACGTCTCGCCTCCACATTTTTGGGAAGCGGGGCGTGACAGGTTTTATTGGTGGCCCATGCAGGTCCATTTGCAAATGCGAACTATCAGAACAACGATAATAATTATAGAATGTCCATTAAATAAATTAGAACATCCAAATTATAAGCCAGGAGTCTAGGTTTTTAGCGTTCCTATGTCTTAATTGGCTAGTAGACGTGTTAGAGCACCTGTCCCAGCTTGATAGGAAATCCATTAGGTCAGGACTATAGTGAGACTTAGTTAGAAGTTTATGCTTGCTAGTTAGAGGCCCCTGATTGTTTGTTATACTCCATGCTAGTGATTGATATGATAGTCTTAAGAGTTACCTTAGTGGTTCATGTCTAGCTCTGACCATGATAGATTCCTAGGATTTCTTTAGCCGTTCGCTTGGGTTCATCGATTTCGGGCCCGACAGAACATGATCTCAATTCTCTTAGAACCTTCCCTGATGCCTCTAATATACTCTAGCCATTAGGAAGCCTTAGTGTTAAATTTCCCTTGACCTTTAGTCGACCGATGATTAGGACACTCTAATTCAATCTTTTCCTGGTCACTACACTTCTGTGTTGCTGACCGTAGGTTTTTATCGTAGTTTTCTTGAATCGTAATTTAGGTGCATGCCTCACACAAACACATTCATTGCCCTCGATTCATGATCCCCTCCTTACTATTATCGTTGACCCTTCAAATCTTTCCCGTTGCAAATCTTGATTCTTCCAAAGCCGTTTTCAAATTTTCCTTATTAAAAGTTTCCACTCGATTTAAATTTTGTTTTAAACCTTCTTTCAGTATATTTCCATTACTTCTGTTTGAGCTAAAAGTCATTCTTAGATTTTGAAGACTATTTGGTCGTAATTTTAAATTACTTTCTTGAACTATTTTTTAACATATATCGTCCGCACTTGATTTTAAACTTTAGTACTATTTCGATAATTCGAAATACCACCTTTTCTAATATTACGAAATTCATTTTAGCTATTTACCATGCGTACTTTAAAGTACTTCTTTCAAGATAAATAGAACTCCAATTAATTTATGAATATATACTAATTATAAGTTGTCGTACCCGTACTTCAAAGTCTTTATACCAACCCGTTCTTGTGGCAAATCCTTGTTTCCCCTAAAAGTATTTTCGATGTTCCTCTTTCGCTAAGTTTAAATTTGTTCGAAAACTTTTAATATATATATTAGATTTCATACTCTTTCGCGACTTAAATTTATTTGTTCTTTTCTAAACATTGAAACTTTTGTCGAGATTTTTGATTATTAGTTTATAATATTTTCCAGCCTATATTTTCATATCGATATAAATGTCTTGCCCCTTTTCATATACCAATTTTATTCTGAACCGTACTTCCGTTTTTCCTAACCTGAATTATAATTTTCTTTTCTTACTTATGTCATTAAAACTTATTCGAATACCGCATCGTGTTTGCTTCTTATATACCTTTCAAGTCACATGGGACTTCAGCTTTCAGCAAGTCGATTTTATGCTCAACGTTTTCCCTAGTTCAGATTTTCGTAAAATTACTTTTCGAAACCATTTCCTGATCTAGACCCTCCATAATTCGGTTTTAAAGCTTTATTACCAATTTAATAATTCTATATATATATCCTCCCACTTACTTCCATACTACTAAGATGTTACTACCTTTCCATTCATCATACATATTTCAAAAAAAGGATTTCTAAAATAGAACTACAATTATTTTTTTATATATCAGTACTATGTTCGTTGTGCTCGTGCGTTAAGACCCTTGTATAAATTAGTTTCTGCTGGCGAACCCGGATTCTCTAAAAAGTACTTTCAATCCGGTTTATTGGAATTACTCTTCAGTTTTAAGACTTGGAAAAACATTTGGCATGAGCATAAACCCTATACACTATATTTGATCTGATTTCATTCCTTGAACCTCGAAACTTTTTCCCAAAATTTTTAAACTACTGCCGCATAACATTTTCTAACATACGCCCTATATGTTTGTGTAAATGATTTACTTTTACTCGTGATAGCTTTATATAAGCCTAATAAACCATTTCCTCTTATTATATATGTTCGACTCAAACTTATTTCGAACAACTCATTTTATCGACCAGTTTCGTACTCTTCGTTTTAACTTATATCTTTTACACACTATTTTCCATGTATCCTAATGGAGCATCATTACATTATTACACGACCGTTCTCATGCTTTTCGATCCTTCTATTCGTTACGCTTTTGATTTCAGTTGCTTTCCTTTTGTCTAGCCAATAGATCTTGTCGTCGTCCGTGTCAACCTTAGTATAGTTTGGTGGGCCCCATTAGTGTAATTTGATGTGTCGTCGTAGTGTATTAAATTCCATGATGCATATGAAGTTGTTTGTGGTTGGTATTGGTATGTTGTGTGTAGGTAGTTATGTATTAGCTGCATGAGTATAAGTGTGATATACATATGATCATAGGATTATAATTGTTTGATTGGTATTACTTGTTTTTATGAGATGTCGTATGTGTGTATACCATGAGGTATACCCGACTACTGCACATCTTAACTAATGGATGAAGTAAGCGCATTGATGTGCCAATTATAGATGGATGGATATGGTATGAATATATGATACATGTATGTGACCATACGATGACAACATTTATTAGGGAGAGTATTGCAATTATAGGTGTGCTGATGTTTGTAATAATATCATGGTATATGAAGTGATTGAAATATGTGATATTACCTGATTAGATATTAAGGGTGTTTGACATTTTGATATGTATATGGTTATGTTGGTAGACGTGTATGCATTAGATAGTATTGGTATATGTATGGATGCTGTGTTATGTATATGGAATTATTCTGCTATGATTTTGAGTCTCACTTAAGCTTGAGTAGATATACTCTATGTACGTTGGTGTATTTGTATGTGGTTGGTGTATAGTGATGGATGATGTATGTACAATGTTTGGATTGTTTGTGTCCGGTTGTGTTACACACATGATTGTGGGTCACTAAACCAGTATATAGTTACGGGTGTTGGTCTTGTGGTATAGTTATTTATTAGGGGGCTTGCCTGCGTGAATATATATATGTGCTAGCTAAAACTAAGTGTGTCGATGTATTGAGTTTATAATCGTATGATTGGTAAATATGAATGAAATGTTAGCGTGTGTGGGTGTGCACCATGCACGGGTAAGTATGTGCTTAGTTATAAGTTTTGGTGACTATAATATGTGTGGCGTGTTGTGGGTATAATTATAGGGCCGTATGCGATGTGAAGTTATAGTGAAATATTTGCATGTATTGTAATGGCTATAAATTGTGAAATTATAATGATGGTGGAAGTATATTAAATATAATAACTTGAGTTTAGATGGTGTGGTGTGATTACATGTGTTGACGTGTTTGGTATTGGATGTATACTAGGAGATATAGGGAGTAGTGTATTCTTATTGCCTTGTTCACAGGTAGCTACCTAACGTAGAGTGTTACGATGGTATTTACTGGTGTGAACTATTTAATTGGTTGTGAGTACATGGACTAATGTTTGGTGCTAGGTAAGTAATAGCTATATAAGGGATGTATGTGTATATGTGTATATGATGGAAATACGTGTATGCTTTTGACTGACTATAATAGGAATAAGTGTATGATGTACGTGAATATATATATATGTATACATGTTGGTAGTGTTAATGTTTGATTACCTAGTGCGAATATAAGCACTTGTAATAACTATACCTGATTGAATGTGATATGATTGGCATAGTTACTAGAGCGACTAGATATGTTAGAAAGTCCGAGGACGGACTTTATTCTAAGGTGGGTAGGATGTAACGACTGGTTTTTCTATATCAGTGTTATCGATATATATATATATATATGTCTTGGTGGATTTTCTCCTTGCGTGTGATTTCCGTCTCCGTAGCTTTCACTTTCGTTCGTTTCGTTATGATTTCTTAGCTTCTTCCTTAGATCGTTGAGCTTGGAGTAAGTCACTCATGACGAGCTTCATATCGCTCATATCTTAGAGGTAGATTGATCTTAGAAGCCGTAGGAATCTTCCCGAAGCTGTGCGCTTCAATTCGGCACTTTCCGTACACGTTAGTTGGTTCTAGAAGGAGAACCAACCGACTAGATTCCATTCTAGTCGGTCAGGAACTCTTCTCAAACCGACTAGTTCATTGAATCAATTATTCAGGAGTTACTGTTTATCGTTAGTCGGTCTAAGAACGTTCGTCGACCAAGTAGATGAGAAACTAGTCGGTCAGCAATCGTTCTTTAACCGACTAGCTCTATGATCATTTTTGATACCAAGTACTATTCATTCTTAGTCGGTCTAAGAACGTTCGTCGATCGACTAGATGAGAAACTAGTCGGTCAGTAGTTGTTCTTTGACCGACTAAATCTAAATCCTATTTTTCGTCAGGAGTTACTGTTTACACTTAGTCGGTCTGCGTTGGTCAACCGACCGACTAGTTCCCAAACTAGTCGGTCAGTGGTTGCTCTTTGACCGACTAATCAGTGTCGAAACCCTAATTTCTGAGCAGCCGTCGGATTCTTCCTATAAATAGACCCGATCACTTTCACTTTCTTTCTTTTCTCCTGAGCCATTGTCTTCCCCAAATCCTTCTCCATCTTTCCCAAACCCTTCCTCCTTCATCTCAAGCCTATCTCCACCATCCCAAGCTCCATCTCACCTCCATTGGCCAAGCTTCAATCTCCTCTTCAAAAACACCCTTTAATCCATTTTTCTCCAGATTTCCCCGTCATTTCAGATTTGAGCCGTGGTTCCAGGATCGTTCATCCGTTGCCGTGGTTGCTCGGCGTCGATCTTCCGCTTCTATACGGTAGTGTTCGATCCTTTAATGTTTTCACAACCCACATTGATATTGTGAAACCCTAATAAAAATGGTTATTAGACATCATAGGATTCAATTAAGAAACCGGTTCTAGATATCTTTTCTAATGTTGTTTCTCTATAGCAGTGGTCCATTCACTGTAGATAACATTTGTGTGACGTGCTTGTCGACCGTCCTCGTCGGTATCAGGCAAGTGAAACTTGCATCTCTTGATTTGGGCTATGTCCTTAGGCCATTACCTTGCTTTAGCGTAAAAGAGACTAGACAGTGAAAGGATAGCTGTCTGGACGCCATTGACCTAGCTTGACAACGAAGCTTGGTCGGTCACCTTCATTATGCTTGTATGTCACGTTTAATTTCACTTAACGGTACGCGTATTAACTGTTCATGTCATCCATGCATCTTTAACTGCCATGTTTAATTTAAATTAACGGTACACGAATATCTGTTCATGTCATTGCATTTTGACTGTCATGTTTAAATTCAATTAACGGTACGCGAATATCTGCTCATGTCATTGCATGCTTGAACACTCATCGTGATTGCGTAGCATCGCTACATACTAGTGCTACTTGTTTCGGCTAGGCACCCATTTTGCGGGCACAACCCTAGGCCTATTACAAATCTGGCTCGTGGTCTAGAAAACGAGCTCAACAGCCTGCGGGCAATAGGGCACTCACCTGTGTGTGAGTGATCCCTTGTACTTGAACATAGCCTGCGGGCAATAGGGCACTCGCCTGTGTGTGAGTGATCCCTTGTTCTTGAATACAGCATGCGGGTAATAGGGCGCTCACATGTGCGTGGGTGATCCCTTGTACTTGTTACTTGACAATACATGTCACACCTACCACTTGTTACTTGCTACTTGTACTTCACTTGTTACTTCCATACGATACTTGCCATGCCATGCACCATACTTTAACTGCTAGGTTGTTAGTTTACCTTTCTTTCAGTTTCCTTGCACAAGTCTTTCGACTTGCTGACATGTGCCCCTTTTCTCTTTTGGGTGACACATGTTAGATCCCGAGCCTGAGTTTGTCGCTGAGGACGTAGTGTTTGCTGGCGCTGAGCCAATGGTTGCCGAGGAGGAGTTTGTGGTCATTGGTGACCAGTCTTAGAGGCCGCTTGTGTTCTCTTCCTTGTTTAGGTTTGCTGTTAGTTGTTGGTGTATGGCACCCTTGCTTGTATGTTGTACCTTTGTTGGCCATGTTTGGGCCTTAGCTTTTCCTTTTGAGCCTGGTGGCTTTTCTGTGATATTGTAATTTATTTTATGGATATTCTGAGATTTAATAAATTGCTTATTGTCTCACTTCATTATTAATATCGTTGTTTCGTATTGCGTTGCAAGGACCTGCCAATTTATTGTTGATTGACGCTTATCGGGCTTGGAGCTTTGCAGCTTCAAGCCTGAGCGGACCTTCTCACGTCTCGCCTCCAAATTTTTGGGAAGCGGGGCGTGACACTATTAAAGAAGGAAATGACACATTAAAGCTCACATTACATGAGTTAATTTCAAACCTCATGGCTTATGAGAATCATATCCAACAAAGGAAAGACAAGGAGGAAGCTAAGCAGAAGAAGACCCTAGCTCGCAAAGCTACATCGGAAACGGATAAGTCCAAAGATGAGATCAAGGAGAAATTAGCTCTCATATATAATGGTTTTAAGAAAATCATAAGGGCACGTAAGTATTGAAACTCAAAACATAGATTATTTAACGAATCTATTTGTTTTGAGTGCAACAAGCCAGGGCATTTAAAGAGATATTCTCCATTGCTAAAAAAGGGAAATGACAAGAAGGAACTTAAGAATCCAAAGGGTAACGCATGGGATATGAGTCTGGGAAAAACGAATGGCTCTTCTTCTTCTTCGTAATCATCCGAAAGTGAAAAGGAAGAGAAGGCATTTATGTGCTTTATGGCCAAAACGGACAATGATGTAAATTACTATAACTTACACTCTAGTGCTAGTGCTTCTAGTGATGATGAGTGTGATTGGAAGGGAGAGTATCACACACTTTATGTCGAGTATGAGAGTAAATTAATAGAACTTCTTACTTTTAAGAAAAAGTATAAAGAATGTAATACTAGTTATTCTAATCTTGATTTAGAAAAGATTGGAAAATAAAAATTAAAATTGGCTAGTAAGAATAAAGAATTGGATGAATTGAGTAGGAAGATTATTTTAGAATATAAAGACCTAAGTGATAGGTTTAGTGACTTAGAGAACACATTGACAGCCATTAGGGCCAAACATGATCATTTGTGTACAAATGTTGCAAGATTCAATAAGGGTAAAGAAAAACTAGATGACTTAATTAGCTCACCACTACCCTTTAGTAGCAAGCATGGCCTACGATATAAGATCAATCAAAATGCTAAGGTTTCTCATCATCCTAGGGTTCGTAAAACCACAAATGGATTCATTAAAGTTTGGATACCTAAGAGAGGAACCATCCAAATGAAAGATGAATATGTTTATGAATTTATGAACAATGTTCATTATACCAATAATTATAGATTTTCATATGATAGGAAATCAAACCACAATTGGGTTTGGTTCCCTAGTTTTTGATTACTAACTCTATGGACCCAAAAGAAACGAGTACCAAAATTTCTCGACTTTTTAGGTACTCAAGTACATTTGGAGATTGAAAAAATAGCTTCTGTAACCTCCATATTGTTAATATACGGCGTATTATGATACATATTTTGATCGTATGTATGCGCGTACATCTTTATGTATTTTTGAGTATTTTTCCTAATTTTTCTAGAATTTATAATAATATGAAACTATTTTTACATGTTTTAAATCATTATTAGCAATGATAATGCGATGGTATTTGATGGAATACATTGTATTAAGGTATGGCTACTAGTAATATTAGTGTTTTTTTTTCAAAAATTAGAAAACTCCTAATTTCTATGGCACGACACCTTAACCCCTTATGTGTCATGATCCTAGCCATTTGCATCTAACCATGCCACCTACCCCCATTATGTGTCACTTAATTAGCTTAGCCTCACCCTAATTGTAGCATATGAGCATACACTTGTCATATGGTAGTTTATTTGCATTGAAATACGAAGGGGAAAAATAAAAAAGGGAAGAAAAAAAGAAAGAAGAAAATTTTCATTTGCTAGCTTCCTCCTCCTCTCCTCCCCCAGGCAGAATGCATCAACCCCCTTTGCACCTCCTTTGGGCCGGCCACACATACCCCATACCTTCCCCTCTCTCCTCCTCCTCTAGGCCAAAAACACCACCATACCATTCCCTTGGTTTGAAGAAGGAGGAGGAGAAAGAAGGCAAGAAGAAGGAGCTCTTAGAGAAGGAGATCTAGGAGAAGAGTTAGCTTTGGAGAAGAGAAGACGAGATTCATCAAAGGTAGGATTCATAACTCTAGTTATGTTGCTATGTTTAGGATTGTGTAGGGAGGAATTTTAGTGTGTTAGTATACTATGTTGTGCTAATTGGATCATTTGATGTCACATACATTCCAATTAAGTTAGTATGCCTCTCAACCAATTTTGATGCTTCATACATGCATATGGTTATGTCCATGTTAGTATATTAATGTTACTATTAATGTAAATCATGATAATGTTAAGGCTAGTTCCATGTTAATGTTTGATATTAATAGTGGTGTTAATGTTAATCCCATATTAATGAATTCATGCTAATTTAAATATGCTAATGTTCATGTAAAAATGTCATGTCTATATGCTAATGTTGTGATAAGTAGGATTGCCATACTACATGTTACATTAGTATGTCATGCCATGTTGAGCCCAAAATTAATTATAGGAAGATGTTTTCCCATGTCATGTTACATGTTAGGCTAAGAATGGTTCCTATGCTCACACAATATGAACGTACTAAAGTTCTTGCTAAAATGAGTATGCTAGTATGCTTAAGCATATGCTAATATGAATATTCCTTGAAACATATGTTAGCATGCCATATCTTGTTTAAAGATGTATATCGGTTTCCATGTTAATGTTAGGCTTAATATTGATATTAAAGTTGACATTAGTTCCATATTAATGAGTCCATGCTAACATGGAAATGCTAATGACCATGCTTTCATGTAATGTGTCCATATGCAAATTGTTCACTATGCTTCCATGATCCATGTTAGCATTATTAGCTTAATATGTTTTCTATGTTAAATTCCTTGGCTAGGTTAGTCCATGTTGATATTAATTTGCTAACATTAATATGTTTCTATGTTTCAACATTAAATCACTTCTATGTTTCATATTAATTTATATTAATATTCATAGCCATGCACTAATTTATGTTAAGCTAAATGATTAGTTCATGTTGATGTTAATAAGACATGTTATACCCAGGTACATGGCCATGCTCTATGTTCCTTGTTATGTTAATTCAATGCGTTATATTTCTAGATTCCATGTTAATGTTAACATACATGTGCTATGATTCCATGTGAATGTCAAGGTTCCATGTCTCATATTATGTTAAACCATGTTGTATATTTGGATGTGATAATGGCACATGATGTAGTGTGATGGAATGTGCAATCTTTCACTTCAGGCTTAGACATGGGGTAATGGGGTAAATTCAGGGTTTATGGAGTGTATGAGCGACGAGACCATCCTATTGTACATACCTCTCTTAGAGTTGAGTTTGGAGTAGGTGTTCTCCTCCCGTGAGAGGGAGGGTATTCTAGATTACATACCACTTTGGTGGCGTTCTCCTCCCATGAGAGGGATGATGTTTTGGATTACATACCACTTCGGTGGCGTTCTCCTCTCGTAAGAAGGGGGGTGTTGATTATCAGGATGGATGGTTCTCACTGCACATTGCATTCTTTGACCAGGAGTTTGTACGATCAACTAGCGTGTGCTTTTCTTTACTAGATTAGGCTCACGTACTAACCCTAGGCAGAATCTAGGCGATGTCATGGACTTGACATCGCTAGAGTTGCTAGGAAACTCTTGATGTGACACATTTACTTTTATGCCTTTACGTTTGTCATTTCTCTTAGCCGTATATTTATTTCAGCATGTAACATTTGTTACTTTATTTTATTTTATCATTAATGCTCAGTACATATCTTCAATTCTGGATAAAGGTAAATTTCACTTAAAAATCACATTTTTGTCTTCACGTGATGCCTGGTGTCTTGGTTGGATGTGACAATCTTAAATATAGCCGTTTATACTTGAGTTGTGGTTTCCTACTGGGCACATGTTGACATGTCCTCCCCCCCTTTTCCAGGTTTAGGACTTGAAACTTCAGAGCAGGTTCTCCCCGGGAGATTGTCCAGAGCTTCGAGCTAGAGGTTGATCCTCTAAGGATGACTTCATGGAGTTGGTTACCCAGGGCTAGATTAGGGAGTGAGTTGTACTTGGATTGTGGACATAATTCGAGGGTCTGGGAATCTTATACATTTTTCCCTTTATGTACTATTGTATAGTTGCAGTGTGTAATTTGTACTCTTTAGACTTAAATATATGTATTTTGTGACTCAGTGTTTGGCTGTGTTTATTCTTTCTGTGTTGAAGCACTTGAAATATTCTTTATTTGTCGTCTGTACTATCCGAGCATTTACAGTGGCCTACCGAAAATGTATCATTATTTTTCCGTTATTACTGGGTAGTATTTGGAGTTGAGGGGTCAACACTTTGGGTCTAAATACTACCTTAGGCCTGCCACGATCCGTTCTCTACATACACCTGGAAAGTTTCAAATTTTCAGGTAGTTTGGAGAACGAGGCGTGACAGCTTGACTGCCTCCAAATGTAAAATTTGCATATTTGTAGCGGAATGATAAAAATCAGTAAGCTTATTTATAATGGGAGCTAAAAGCTTTTGCATAATTATTTTTTATGCATTCGCATTTTAAGGTATTAAGTCAAATTTCTTGTGCATACATTTAGGGGGAGTTTTGCATATGCGGTAAAATTTTAAAGCTTTATATGTTTTTCAAAAGGGGAGAGAGAGATCTATTTTAATAGAATATATTTTTGGTTGATAACAAAAGGGGGAGAGATATTTGATGCCATGCATATGTTTGCACACGACACATGATATATTTTGTTTTTATGCATGCATTTTTTGTCATCATCAAAAAGGGAGAGAATGTTGAGATATTGAGTCTCACCCTACGTGGTTTTGATGATGTACAATACTTAGTGCATCTAACATCTTTAGGGTGCATGAGCTTAAGGATAATTAGTTATAGCACTCAAGAGATTAGGTGATGAGCAAACAATGCCATGGACCAAAATGGAGCTAGACATGGGCATGAAGAATGAAGTATACATCTCTTTGGACTTCAATGTAATAATATAAGTGATGTATATTTGTTTATTTTCTGTCTAGCTTGTTAAAGCCTTGTTAGAAGCTCACACACATTTATGATCACAAATAAAATGATATAAAATGTTTAAAATCTTTTGAAATTTTTTTCCTACATTTTTAGAGCATGTATCCATATATCATATAAATAGTCGATCATTATCTATATAGGAGTTGACTACTTTATAGTAGACATGCTCTGTAACCCAAAGTAGTCGACTACAATAGACAGAATAGTCGACTACAGTTATAAGAATGGTCGACTACTTCTAATACTGTAGTTAACTACTTTGCTCGAGACAGCTCAGAAAACACAATTTAGTGATTTTCGCAAAGATGTCAAAAGAGCTGTTGGAGGGGTGTTTTTGGGATAAATTTACAACGGTTTTTCTACCCCTGTTTAATCTTTATTTGCTGAGATTTTTGGCATAAATTTATGAGCATTAATTGAGTTTTAAAATCATTTTCTAAGTTCTTCCAAAGCTCTTAAAAAACTCTTCTTTGGCCAATGGTTTAAGTTTTCTAAAATCTCTTAGCCAAAGTTTTCTTGATCTCCCAATACTTTAAGTTTCACCATCAATTGGAGATCTACACTATAGCCATCTCACACCCAAATGAGCTTCAAAGCAAGGCTATAGTAAAAGTGTTCTTCATTCAAAAGAGTAAGTAGAAAATCCTCAAAGTGTTTAGGTGGTAAGTTTTATTTTCTTGAGAAGAAATTTGTAGGTAAGACCCCTTGAGAAGAGGCATTTGTAACTATTTGGGAAATATTTAATTGAGCCGAGTGGGACTCGGGTGGCTGGAGTAGGATACAATGGCCAAGTGGGACTTGGGTATCCGATCCAGGGTATTTACTTCTGTTTGCGTTTGGTACTCATTTTCCATGTTGCAATTATCTATTGCTTATGTTTATTTCCATTGCATTTTCTTTAGCAAGACAATTGTTGTTGATTAAGTTTAACTTGAGTAACATCAATTGTAAACTTAGGTAGAATTTCTAGATGGAATTCTTAATATTTCTTTGGACACCAATGCCTTGATATTCACATGTGCCTGTGTCGGCACAGGCACATGTCTTTTGTGTTTCAGGTGCCTTGTGCAGAAGTGGCCGAAAGAACTGTAAGTTGGTGTTTGCCAACTCTCCGTTGAAATGGCAGGCGACTGTATATCTAGGCGCATGCCAATCCTTCAACAGGTGCCTATTGTTGCACTCCAATTTGCTCTAGCTCCAACTCTTGTAAGGCAGACGACTGTCGTTGTTCGAGCAAGAGCCTGTATAGTTGCCCAAGCACCTGTCTGTCCTTCTACAGGCGCCTGTGGAGCACTCCCTTTTGCTCTAGGCTGGGATTCGAAATGGCAGGCGACCGTCGTTGTAAGGACAGTCGCCTGTCCTGGTTCCATCAACACTTCTCCATTTACTTGATTTTTTCCCCTTTGGGGCTCCTGAAAAATCCAGAAAAATCCCTAAAACATAATATACGTTTATAAAGCTTTGGGAAGTGAAATTGTGCCGAAATAAAATCATATGCTCAAAAGTGATGAGTTAACGTAAATATAGTTAAGGGAGTATGATTCAATGGATTATAAGCACAAGAGAAATGATTACGAGGCTAGGGCATGTAATATTCAATCATAATCAACTAAGCACCCCCTCTAGTGTGCACTTCCCATCCATAGGGTCCCAACATCATTGTCCTACATCAGTCGCCAAGCAGTCTTGCTTGAGATTTTCACTAATCGCATGCTAAATCATAAGGCAAAGTACAACCCTCAACATCACAATCTGATGTTAAGTAACCAACCTCTTAAACAAACCTTGAGAGTAAAACTTTCCATTTTTTGAAACAAACCTTGAGAGAATACTTACACCTTTTGCAATTGAATTGAGAGCACAACTTTCGATATCCTTGAAGATGAAGATCTTTGTGTATATGTGGCTATGTGAATGATTTCTATTCTAAAGTTTTAGAATTGAGGGAATAGAAATCTATAGAATTGGCTCAATGAAGAAGAAGAACTTGACGGTATTTTGACCAATATTGATAGGACTACCCCACTCCTTACTTCTATGGTGCATGATAGGACTACCTAAGACGTATCGATACCAACTTCCATCGTGCATCAATATGCGCTAAATGCATTACGTCCGACGAATGTCCACAATCTTCCTACATACTACTTCCGTGGATTAGGATTCGGATCTATGTTAGGAGGGCTTTGATCGATGCATGACTTCCGTCTGTCGCATCGATAGTATCGATCAGTGCATTTGGAAACCCTAGATTAACCTTGACGTCAATTGTGAATTAATCTAATAACCCACGGAAGGGGAATTCGAATTACATTGATAATAATCATCATAGCATATCTCTAATCACCATTCATACAACAACCAATCAATTCTCATCAATACATGAACAATTTCCACAAAAATGGTTCCACCGTTGCCTTAGATCAAGAATCTACTCACTACACATATAAAAGCATAGAGAATAACAAAGATTCAATGAAGAGATAGAAAAACATATAAAAATTATCAAAATAAGGAGGGATAAACTTATCTTGATAGTTGCAATACAATTATATGAAGATTACAAGCTTGCATCGATCAAAGAACGCCTCCAAAAACCTAATCTAACCTACCCATACTCCTAAAACTATGAAAATATGAAAAAGAGGAAGAAAATGCCTCCAAGGGTCGGCCCCCTTCAAATTAGTGCATAAAACCCTTTTATAACTCATTAGAAACCCTAATTGGTCGAGAAAATCCCGACCCGACGCGGCCGTATGGAGCAATCCACGCGGTCGCGGTAGAATTTCAGCAGCGCAGTCTCGTCTTTTAGAAAATATATAAAATGGCTCCAATCTCAAAAAAATACAAATAAATATGCGTTAGAATCGGGATGAGTCTCACTTAGAAGGAAAAATAAAGAGAAGTGAAGATAACCATAGGGTTGTGAGCATATCTTCAATCTTTGTAAGGATTGTGTGTTTTCTTGTGATATCTCCTCCACGCGGTCGTGTGGGGGTAGCTACGCGACCGCGTGGCTCTCTTCTCATTAGCCTAGGAATGGTGTCGAAACAATCGTGTCGATGAAGTGACATGATCATTTCATCAAAGAGAAACTGGGGCCAACATTCTCAGAGATTTGGGTAAACGACGCGGCCACGTTGTTTGGATGAAACGACCATGTCGTGCTTCCTTGTGCCATTCCTTGCTTTCTTTCACTTGGTCGTGTGGGGCAACCAAAGAACCGTGTTGATGTCTCCTCAGTTCCACGCAAACTGGGTTGTACTTAGGTGACGTGACCATTTGTGTCACCACAAACGGTCCTGTGGGATAACAAAATCACCATCTTGCACTCTATCGATCTCGTTTCTTCGCCTCGCTTCTTCCTTTCACTTCTTTAACTCAAATTGGCTCCTTTTAGTCGTGTTTCCACCTGAAATGCATACAAACACCCAAAAAGTGAAAATGAACAAAAATTGGGCAAAGTGGCGAATAAAATGTGGGGTTGTGTGATATAATGCATGGATAAACTAACCACTCATCATTGCACATCATGCTTTAAGTGTAAACCCAGTGTACAAGCCTGTGAAGTAAAAGCACATGTTTAAAGCATGGAAAAAAAATACCAATTGCTAATGAAGAAGTGTAAAGCTACCGGTTGTAGGCTTATGCGAGAGGTTAGGTCCCCAGAATGGCCATCCAAGCTGAAACTGAACAAGAAATAGAGAATATGAACGGACTTCACAAACCTAAACAAATACTATCATAACGACTCATTCCCTCTCTTAGTCATTGATCAAATGGTGGACGATTCATTGGGACATGAGATGCTCAGTATCATGTATGCCTTCTATGTCTATAATCAGATCAAGATAAAACCATCTGATGAAGAGAAAACCTCATCCATTAAAGGTCTTGAAAACCTACTGTTATAAAGTCATGCTTTTCAGCCTGAAGAATGTAGGGGCCATGTACCAACGTCTAATGATGAAAATATTCAAGCTTCAGATGCCTAGGAACATCAAATGGTATGTCGATGACATGCTAGTTAAGTCAAAAGAGATAAACTCACGTATAGAATATTTGACTGAGACATTCAATGTACTAAGAAAATGTTGGGATATGTATGCACTTAAGACAGTTATTGTCTACTTGGACAACTGACAGTAAAGAGGTCGCCAGCAATGACCTAAGCTTTGGTAGAGTTTGATGGCCTCCAAGGGGGTTTGGCAACACCTATCCGAAAGAGTCAAAAGGAGGTGGTCTTGATGATAACCCATTTATTTTTTCACAACTTTGGTTAATAATAAGATTGTTTAATGATTTTTCTAATCCATTTTATCTTTTCACTTTTCATAATTTAATGTTTTTTGGTTATTTTACTGTATATGTTGGTTTGGTATACGACAAAAGATTTAATAATAGTTATGATCAGATTAGATATTTATATTCAGATTATGCATGCAATTTAAATTGAAAGAGGTTATTAACATGCTATGCTTTTATGCAAGTATGTTGTGTCGTCAATTGAATTACTTTGTGGGGGTATAAAGGAAAAGTATTTGTCAGTTGTTGAAGCAGTGAAAGAAGTCATCTGTTTAATAGATTTGTCCGTCCTCTATAATACCCAGGAAATACGAAACTTTCCCAAGTCGATATAGAGAAGGGGAGTGATAAGGCCGCAGTGGTATTTAGAGCCAGGATTTGACTCCTTGACTCTAAATATTACCTAGTGTAAATGTGATATATATAATAATATTTCCCACAGGTCACTACGAATGCTAGAACAGTATAGATGACAGATAAAAGAATTAAAACTTATGCTCCAATACAGATAGACTACATGATCATGTCACAGAGTCATCAAGGAAAATATTACATATATTTAAATTAGAACGGTACAAAAGTACATATGATAATTATACTAGGTACAAGAGGGGACAAAACGTAATAAACCCCCAAACCTCAAACAGTGTCCACCACACAGAATACAAAACATTCCATATTCTAACCCTGAGTAATCAACTCCATGAAATCGCCCTCAGTGGGCTCAACATCTAGCTCGAAGCTCTGGACGGTCTCCAAGGGGAAAAACCACTCTGAAATCTCAGCCTTAGACCTGAGAAAAAGGTGGGTTGGACACGTCAACACATGCCTAGTAGGGAAACACAACTCGGTATGGAAATTATATTTTACATTGTTTACAAGTATGTCACTAGTTCCTTTGTTTTAGAAGTATTTTAAATAAATCAATGACCCAATCAGAAAAGGACGCATGCGAGGCGGGAAGTAAAAGAAAGTACTGTGATAAGAAGAAAGAGCTATCATTTACCGTTCATGTTTGTTTATGTTTTATCACTTTTAAATTAATGTTTTGGAATCTCACGTAAAATATAATACGTAAGGATCTGGACTCTTATGCAGAGTGGGTGGAAAGTGGTACCTTGCCAGTGAACTAGAGCACTGTGAAAAAACGGGGCCTCTCGTAACTCCCCAGTTTCGGGAGTGAGAATATCATGTCTTACATATCATATACCTCATGATGCATCACAAGTACACCCATGGCCTCTCCAACTCTGTCCACTCCCCCTGACGCCTGCCGGGAGTGCGAGTGAGATACAACTTATCTAGTCCAGTTCCTTAGTCTGTATTTTACTCGAGTTTCCCCCAACCTGATATCTGGAATACTCACCCACCTCGGGATATTCCAAGTTGTCATGATATTATCAGGTTATTATTCAATAGAATTTGAGCATTTCTCCATTTCAACAATCTCACAGTCATACCTACAACTAACACCATTCATTAACAACTATCATCACAACAATGTTATAATTTCCATGACCATCATTGTATTTCATAAAAATGTTCATGCTTAAAGAAACGACTCAGTATTAGCATGCACTAGAATATCCTCATTATAGCATTCTTCCATGCACAAGGAAAATTACAAGGCCCCAAAACATAGCATGAAGATTAATTAGAACATGTTATGAAACATAGTATACGCATGGTGATGAAACATGATTTAACATTCAAGCATGGTGATGAAACCATCTAAACATGGTGATAACAACATAATTACACCAAAATCTAACTAACATAATCTACCCATGGACTTTAAAACATAAAGCATAATATAACATAATCTAACATGGAATTTAATATTAGTTAGCAACATGGTAGGCCTATGATATGAATGTTGTTTCATGATATGTAACATAATCTAAGCATGGTAATAACAACTTAATTTAAGCATGGTGATAAAAACATAATCTAAACATAATTTAAGCATGGATAGCATCACAACCTAAGCATGGTGATAACAACATAATCTAAGCATGGCAATAACAACATAACTTAAGCAATGCGATAATAACATAATCTAATCATGATTTGTAATATGCGGCATGTTGATAATAACATACTCTAAGCACGGTGATTGCAACATAATCTAAGCATGGATAACATCACAACCTAAACATGGTGATAACAATATAATTTAAGCATGGATAACAACATAATCTAAGCATGGTGAAAGCAACATAATTTAAGCAATATGATAACAACATAATCTAATCAGGATTTGGTAAAAAAACATACCCTAAGCATGGATTTAGACATACACAACATCATCTCTCATCCTAACATAGTTATGAACAATTCCTAAACATAATAAAGCAACCAAGGTGAAATCCCTACCTTGACTGCAATGTAGGGTGATGAAGGAGCCTCCTCTTCTTCAAACTCTTCCTCCGTCTCCTTCTAATACTTTCTTCCTTCTAATTCTTTCCTCGTCCTTCAAGCTTCAAGGTTCACCAAAGAGAAGGAGGGGGGGTGTGTAGTGGTGGTGTTCAGCCTAAAGGGGGAATCAAATTGGAGGAGCAGGGAAGTCGGCCTAAGCAAGAGAGAGGAAAGAGAGATGGATAGTGAGATGATAATTTTCTCCTTTAATTTTTTTCTTCCCTGTTCTTTTCTTTTTTTCCCCTTAATTCCCTTTGCATTATCATCATGCTAATATCTAGGGAATAACAAGTGGATGCTAGGTGGCAAGCATAGGGTGAAGATTAACTACAAGGAGATACTTGTTCAAATGATGTTTCATGCACAAAAAATTGGAATTTTTATTTTTGAAAAAATATATACACCCAATAACACCTCATGCTTTAAGAAATACCATGTATTCTAGTGAAAACCACATAATATGGCTATCTAAAATACAGGGTAAAATGTAGGAAAATAGATTTTACATTATTAAAAATTCTAAAAATTTATTGAAAAATCCTCAAATACATGAAAATTTTACGAGTATTAAATACGATCAAAAATACATAGTATGATACCTCGTATATTAAGGACAGGGGGGTCACAACAATACGATAGCCAAAGTTCTATTCACATGATTAGGTATCATATATTACAAAAGGACTAATGAACATGCTTGGTCATTATATCTCTTGGAATGTCTGAGAGTTAGAGGTCATCAAAGTGGAGAAGATTGGTACTCAATACAATCCAGTAGATATGATGACTAAGTCTGTTCTTTTGTGTAAATTCATATATTTCCTGGCCTTACTCCATGTTTCTTATAGAAGGCTGAGCCTTGTAAGACATTAGCAGTACATGAGGTAATCGATTATTATATTTTTAACTGTGTTTGAGTTAAGAGAGAGAAGCCATGATCTATTCACATGTCACGCCCCGTTCTCCCAAATACGCAGAAATATGTACATCCCTGGTATTCGTAGAGAATGAAGTGCAAAAAAGCTGCAGTCGTATTCGGACCCAAGGCTTTGACCCCTTAACTCCAAATACTATTAAGCGTAAATCATGATTAATAAAAATTCTTCTCACATGCCACTGCAATACACTGGAATAGTACAGATAAAGAAACAGAAAACGTGCTCTAACACAGAATAATCCACAGACAACCACAGAGATCACAAACATTTATATACAATAAGTTACGAGAGTACATATTTAAATACATCAGCTATACCAATACAAAAAGGGATAACAAATAGAATTCCCCAAACCCGATAAATAACTGTGTCCTCACACTGGTACAACGCACTCCTTAAACTACCCCTAGGAACCCAACTCCACGAAGTCTCCCTCCGAGGGTTCCAACTCTAGCTCGAAGCTCGGGGTAATCTCCTGGATAGGATCCTGCTCTGCCATCTCTGACTTTAGTCTTGGGGAAAAGGGGGAGGGACACGTCAATGCGTGACCCGGTAGGAATCTAACAACACTAAATAGAGGGCCAGTCTCAGAACTATTCTACCTAACTAAGGGTCCGGATATTGGTGATAATCATATCAACACATTAAATGCATAAAAGTAAAGCAGGGACATCACATGCATGTACTGAGCATATGGAAAGTGCTGCAAAGATAATATGCATAAAGAAGAGCAGACAATTGTGAATGAACAACCATAGATAATAATTCAAGGAAAATTTCTAGAACATTATTATCCAATAATTATGATTTGGAAACTCGGGTCAAACGTAGGACATAAGAAACTGGACTTCACCTAAGGTGGGCAAAAAGGTGGTACCCTGCCAGCGAACACGAGCACTGTGACAAACAAGGCCTCTCGTAACTCCCCCTGCTTGGAGTGAGAATGGTGTGACTTCAACTACCTCATGGTGCATATGAGTACACCATATGCATCTCTAACTCTGCCTAACTCCCCCCTGCCGGGAGTGCGAGTGAGATACATATATCATCCAGTCCATAAGCCTACATTTTACACATGCTTCCCCCCAAACCCACTGTCTGGAATCTCACCTACCTCAAGGTAGATCGAGATTTCCAAGCTATTATTACGATCAAATTCCTCAATCTCAATTTATGGAACAAATCCATTATTTCATTTATTTCGTGGTCTCATTTACCACTTTGCAACACATTTCATTTAACACATCCCTTTGGCTGATGTCATGCTTAAACAACGAACATCGCATCAACATTTCATCAAAGGATTTATTCATCATTATTTATAACCACATGGACCATCTTGGCATGAAATAAAAATACTAATCTAACGAACATTGCTCTTATGCATATTAGCAATAACAAAATGAGGCTATTAAAAACAAATGGTACTTAGCATAATGACAACATGGCAACATTGCACTTATGCATATTAGCATAACAAAATGAGGCTATGTACAAAAATGGTACCTAGCATAATGTCAACATGGAAACATTGCTATCTCTAACAAAATGATGCTACTAACAAAAATAGTACTTAGTGTTATGAATAGGCCCATTGGGCCAATTGGGTATCCAACCCACTATTGAAAGTTATAAATACACGGGTAGGGGGCTCTTAACCCTCTACACCTATTCTCCTTAAATTTCCCTTCACAACACGTTATCAGCACAATCACGCTCGTTGGAGGAGACGGCGGCTCGCGGGAAAGGAGATCCACAAATCGCTCAGATTCAAGAAGATCGTAATCTTCTCAACGGGGAGCGAAAAGGGCATCCTTCACCAACCGTCGCCTAGATTCCTCGTCGAATCTAGAGGTAAAAATCCAAACTTTTTAGATCTAAACTTGCTTTTCTCATTAGATCTGCATGTTTTAGGATCAAAAAGTTTATAAACTCGGTGAAATTCAACCTTTTTAAATAGATCTGCATGTTTAAAACAATAAAAACTTGTTTTTTAGCGATCAAAATTGTTGAAAAATCCGATTTTTACCTCCCCGCCTTTGATCCAAAAATCCGCACGCCCGTAGGGCGGAACGGCGGCGCGCCCTTTGCGCCGCCGGCGAAAAAAGAACGCCGCGGCCTCAGGCCGCGGCGGCCGCGGCCTGAAGCCGCGGCCAGCAGCCGCGGCCTCAGGCCGCGGACTGCCGCCGCGGCCTGCAGCCGCGGCACTGCGCCGCGGCCCCAGGCCGCGGCCAGTCGCCGCGGCCTACGCGGCCAGCCGTCGCGGCGACACGCCGTGGGCCCCCCTAGGGTTTCCTGAAACCCTAACCCTAACGGGCTATTTTTCGGGGGAGGCCCAATATTAACCCTAATGGGTTGTTTTCATGGCCCAAAAGGCCAGAAAATTAGCCCATCCACATAAATTATTTTATTTATTTTTGGCCCTAAAAAGCCCAAAATAGTTAAAAGAAATTTTGAAAGGGTTTAAAGCGGTAAAATAAAACAGTAAAATATGGATCAAAAGGCAAAAAGTTTTTCAAAAAAAAAATGTTTTTTGCACGTCACACACATTTTTAAATTATTTTAAATGCCTGTGTCTTTGATTATCTGCGTGGTTGTATGTCGCGAATATATTATCTGCGTGGATGTGCAAATATTAGGCTATGTTTTTAGGGATCAGCCAGGTTTCCGACACCGTTTTAAATTCCTGCAATTTTTCTTCTTTTTTGAGAGAAATTTTGTATGTGAGGATGAAAATGTAAAAAAGAAGACCGAAGGACACCAAGAAGAAGCTGAAGGCGTTCGCTCAATGAAGATAGGGGCTTCTCTCTGAAGTTCCCGAGTTGTACTTTAATTTTCATGCATTTTATTTTTGATGTAACTTCGGACTGGACTTTTTTTACTTTTCGGTGTCGGCTGGCTGATCCCCATAGCCCTAGGTCATTTTTCTGTTTCATTGTTTATGCATTAAACTGCGTGGTTGTTAATAGCTTAATACCATGTTTTAATGTCACAATGAAATCCCTTAACAGCATGCGTGATTGTTAATTTTTAGTAATTAATTATTCACATTATCTGAAAAAAAGCAAGCATGTATGTTAAAATCACATTAATTAAATTCATGCTATGAAAATGTTTACATGCGTGGATGTCTATCTTACTCAGTTAAATGATACATGCTATTTTTCTTTACATTGCTAGATCATAAAATGGCCAGACTCGCAAATGTAGACTTCTCGGTCCTGAAGGCCGATGGGTCAAACTACCTGAGTTGGCAGTTGGACCTGAAGTTCCATCTGCGCTCTCATGGTTTCAGTCTCACACAGACTGAAAAGGCAACAACTAGTACTGCCCCAGCTAACAAGGAGGCTTCAGTGGAAGCACCTCATACAGAGGAAGTTTCCGATATATTAAAGGCGAAAGCCATTATATATATCAGGAAACACTTAGACTCGACCTTAAAGGACGAGTACCTCACTGTAGAGGACCCTTACGAGCTGTGGGATGCACTCGAGGAGAGGTACAGACATCAGAGGGATGTCATACTCCCCCGTGCACAGTACGAGTGGACTCACCTCCGCATACAGGATTTCAAATCCGTAGCGGAGTACAACTCAGCTCTCTTCCGCATCACCTCACGCCTGAAGTTGTGTGGTGAACCAGTGACGGAGAAGATGTTGCTGGAAAAGACGTTTACGTCTTTCCACGAAAAGGACATGATCCTTATGCAACAATATCGAGAGAGGAAGTTCACAAAGTACTCTGACCTTCTTTCATGCCTGCTTATGGCTGAACAGAACAGAGACCTGTTGGTTGCCACCCACAACCTGCGCCCTCCTGGCTCCGCTCCATTGCCACCTCCTGCAGAGGCTCACTTCCAGTCTTCCCTGAAGAAGAAGACGGACAAAAAGGCAAAATTCCAGAAATGGAAAGAACAGAAGCAGCGGAAGAAGGCCACTCCCCCAGCTCCTCCCCAGAACCAGAAGTTCGTGGATAAGAAGCAGAAGAGGATTCCCAACAAAGGAGGCACTCCCAAGAAAGACTGGGAGGACAAATGCTCCAAATGCGGGATGACGGGCCACTGGTCCAGAATCTGCCGCACAGCAAAACACCTCCAGGACCTCTACCAGGCAAGCCTCAAGCCTCGAGCTGAGACAAACCTGATTGAGAGCGCAGCGTTGGCAGAGACCTCATGGACTCCTGAAGATTTCATGGGAGATGACACTCTCTAGATCTGGACCACTTTTATGCAATTAGCAATGTATCTTCAATTTTATGCATCGTATCTAGTTCTATTTTCCATGTCAAACAATATCTTTTTGAGCATTTATTTATGAAAGTGAATCTTTTATCTATATTTATTGCTTGAATGTCTTTCCCCCTTTTTAGATATGGAACTTATCTGCCTAGTGGACAGTGCATCGACGCACTCGATCCTTCAAAACTCAGACTACTTCACGAGCATAAGTAGTTATTCTGGCCCACTGAGAACAATCTCAGGACCAGCAAACATAATCGAAGGATCAGGGGAAGCAATTATATTGCTCCCCGGCAACACACAAATAACACTTAAAAATGCGTTATACTCCCCTAAATCCATCCGAAACCTCCTAAGTTTTAAAGACATCCGTTTAAACGGATATCACTTAGAGACGGTCGAGGAAGATAAAAGGGAATACTTGCTTGTAACGGCTCTTACAAATGGTTCAAAAACCATTGTGGAACGTTTCAAGGGACTCCCCTCGGGACTCTACCAAACAAGTATACAAACTCCAGAAACATCCATGGTGGAGCACCTGCAGTGCCCCCAAACACCAGAATTCCAACTCTGGCACAGTCGACTGGGACACCCTGGTTCGGTTATGATGTACCGCATCATAAAGAACTCCAGGGGCATTGACCTGAAGAACCTGAAGATTCTTCAAAAAGGCAAATTCCCATGTCCACCCTGTTACAAGGGTAAACTGATCACGAGACCCTCTCCATTGAAAGTGGATGTGGAGTCTCCCAGCTTTCTGGAAAGAATCCACGGAGACATTTGTGGGCCGATTCACCCATCAAGTGGTCCGTTCAGGTACTTTATGGTCCTGATAGACGCATCTACTAAGTGGTCACATGTGTGCCTACTGTCCACCCGTAACCTAGCACTATCTAAGCTTTTAGCTCAGATAATAAAGTTACGGGCCCACTTCCCCGACCACCAGATAAAGAAACTTCGTCTGGATAATGCGGGGGAGTTTACGTCACAAGTCTTTCTAGACTATTGCCAAGCTCAGGGAATTGAAGTTGAACATCCTGTAGCGCATGTTCACACCCAAAATGGGTTAGCAGAATCTCTAATTAAGAGACTGCAATGGATCGCTCGTCCTTTATTACTTCAATCCCAGATGCCAGTGAATGCGTGGGGTCATGCAATTTTGCATGCTGCATCTTTAATAAAATTAAGACCCTCTGGAGGTCAGTCATCTTCTCCAATGCAACTAGCACTTGGAGCCCCACCAATTGTCTCACATTTGAGAATATTTGGTTGTGCAGTATACGTCCCCATAGCACCACCACAAAGGACAAAGATGGGTCCACAACGTCGCCTAGGCATTTATGTTGGGTTTTGACACCCCCTCCATAATTAGATTCCTAGAACCCCTTACGGGGGACGTCTTTAAGGCACGTCTAGAAGACTGTGAATTCGATGAAACATCGTTCCCAAGACTAGGCTCACAGACAAAGAAGCCCGAAGCTTCAGAAAGTATCACTTGGGATACAAAAACTTTATGTCACTTTGATCCGCCAACAAGCCAGTGTGAGGAGGAGGTCCTGAAGATTCTCCACATCCAAAACACTGTCCATCTCTTGCCGGACAAATTTACTGACAACCAGAAGATTGTCAAATCACACGTCCCTGCTGCTAACACTCCAGCTAGGATTGACATACCGCAAAATGGATGCAATCCGCCTGCAGCAGAAATGGTTGGACCTCTCAAAAAGAGAGGACGACCACCGGGATCCAAGGACCAAGTCCCTCGAAAGAGTAGGACCCTTGGCAATGGTAAACAAATACCACCACAGGATGCTAATTTAAGCCCTGCTACCCCATCTCTCCCAAACTCTCAAGAAGAGGAAAAACCGGGAGAAAATGAAGTATCGATACACTATGTACGAACTGGGGAGTATTGGGACAGAAAAAGCACAACAATAGATGACACATTTGCGTGTAATATTGCCATCAACGTCGCGTACTGCGACGATGATATTGAACCACGCTCTCTGACAGAATGTCAAAGCAGAGATGATTGGCCAAAGTGGAAAGCGGCAATAGGAGTGGAGTTGGATTCACTCACCAAACGCAAGGTCTTCGGACCAATAGTCCAGACACCAAAAGGTGTAAAACCTGTGGGTTATAAATGGGTATTTGTTAGAAAACGAAATGAACAGAATGAGATCGTACGCTACAAAGCAAGGCTTGTAGCGCAGGGTTTTACCCAACGTCCTGGGGTGGATTTTGAAGCCACATACTCCCCGGTCATGGACGCGATCACCTTCCGATTCCTCATTGGCATAACAGCACAAGAGGGTTTAGATATGCAACTCATGGACGTGGTTACTGCATACCTATATGGCAACCTAGACCGAGACATCTATATGAGATTGCCTGACGGTTATTCTTTGCCTGCAGCACTAAAAGAGAGAGAACGTGACATCTACTCAGTGAAACTGCAAAGATCATTATATGGTCTAAAACAATCTGGAAGGATGTGGTATAACAGACTGAGTGACTTCCTTGCACAGCAAGGATTTAAAAACGACCCAGTCTGTCCTTGCATCTTTATAAGAGCAAAGGCAACAGGATTTGTAATTATAGCCGTCTATGTAGACGACTTAAACCTCATCGGATCTCCTGAAGAGATCGCAAAGATTTCTAGAAGCCTGACAGAAACTTTCGAGATGAAAGACCTCGGAAAATCAAAATTCTGTTTAGGCCTTCAAATAGAGCATCTTAAAGATGGGATCCTGTTACACCAGTCAACTTACACATCGAACTTATTGAAAAAGTTTCAGATGGATAAGTGCCACCCCCTCAGCACTCCGATGGTCGTCAGATCATTGGATGTACACAAAGACCCCTTCCGGCCGCTGGAAGAGGGGGAGGAAGTACTAGGCCCCGAAGTGCCTTATTTAAGTGCTATCGGTGCACTCCTTTACCTGGCTAACTGCACTCGCCCTGACATAGCGTTTGCAGTAAACTTACTAGCCAGATATAGTGCTGCACCTACACAGCGGCACTGGGCCGGAGTTAAGCATCTTCTGCGCTACCTCCAAGGGTCCATAGACTTAGGTCTATTCTACAGGAAAGGGGCATCAACTGGTTTAGTTGGTTATGCTGACGCAGGTTACAGGTCCGATCCTCATACAGAGAAGTCTCAGACCGGATACATGTTCACATATGGCGGCACTGCCATATCCTGGAGATCTGTGAAGCAGACCATGACGACCGTCTCATCCACCCACTCAGAGCTACTAGCGATCTTCGAAGCAAGCAAGGAATGCTTCTGGCTACGCTCGGTGATCCAGCACATACTCACCTCCACCGGCCTGACGACCGGCGTTCTTGCACCCACTACACTCCATGAAGACAATGCAGCATGTATAGCCCAGCTACAGGACGGCTACATCAAAGGTGACAAGACGAAGCATATCTCCCCCAAGTTCTTCTGGACGCACGACCTTCAGAAGCAAAAGCAGATTGAGGTACAGAAGATCCAATCATGTAATAACTTGGCGGATTTGCTTACCAAATCCCTGCCTACTAGTATCTTTGAGAAACTTGTATATGGGATTGGGATGAGGAGAGTGAGTAAATGTAAACTGGGTCAGGATGAGAGAACTATGAACTCATAGATACATAGGAGACTGATGTATAGATTCATAGGAAATCTGCAAGCCTGAAGCTTGGTCAGATAAGGGGGAGTCAACTGCAGAGTTGTACTCTTTTCCCTTGGCTACAGGTTTTTTCCCACTGGGTTTTCCGTAGTCAAGGTTTTGACGAGGCAACCTCGTTGACTCTGGATCCTGAAGTATCCACCCCTAGACACATCCCCAAAACAGGGGAAGTTATGGGTTAACTGTTCTTTCTTTAACAAGACAGTTACCCTAACTCGGATCCTGAAGAATCCACCTCTTATTTCAATGTTGATTGGATAAGGGGAAGTGTTATGAATAGGCCCATTGGGCCAATTGGGTATCCAACCCACTATTGAAAGCTATAAATACACGGGTAGGGGGCTCTTAACCCTCTACACCTATTCTCCCTAAATTTCCCTTCACAACACTTAGCATAATGACTATATGGCAACATTGCACATATGCATTCTAGCACTAACAAAAGGCTACTAACAAAAATAGTACTTAGCATAAAGACAATATGGCACTTAGACATATTAGCATCAAAAGATTAATCTACACATGGTACTTACTAACATGATTATTGTAACGACCAGTTTTTATCGTTACGTTTTAGTCGTATTTCTTCCGGGTATTTATTCCTTTTCGTACCAGCTGCTAGCCTTTTTCGTATTAGCTGTTAATATTATTAACATTAACATTATTTTTATTATTATATTTTTTTATCATTACTTTTTGAATCTACTATGAAATATCCCCTCTAATAAATTATTTTCAAATAATTCAAACTTTTAAAAATTCAAATGTTTTAAATATTTACCTAATAAAGCCTATTTAAACCTATAATTGATTAGCATTATTGACCCTAAATTACTCCCCATTAACGTTTCCTTTTCAAAACCTTCCTTAATAAAATCTAATCAAAATCTTTTAATTGATATCGAATCTGAACCTACCCCTATATATCCTAACATCCCCATCTTCCTCCAAACGAGTACAACCCCCTCCCCATTATTTCTCCCCACGTGACCACTATCTCTCCCACATTAACACTCTCTCCCACTAACCTACCCTACTCTATAAGTTAACAGGTGAACTCTGCCTTAGTTTTCACGCAACAGAGCAACCCTCAGCCATACAACAAAACCCAACCTATTAAAACCTAGCACAACCCAGGCTTCTATTTTTGGTGCCCTAGTAGCTCCCTTCACCCACGCACGAGGCAGCCTCCCCCATGCTCGAACTTGCAACCACCATCTCCACGGCCTTCGTCCCCCACGTCGTGGCTGTGCACAACCCCTTAACAACCCCCAGGCCGAGCTCCCCCTCCTTCCACTCGCCCTCTTCTCTCTCCCGACGCCCTGACCCTCAAGCCACCCAACTCCGGCGACGACACCATCTTCCCGTCGACTTCCTCCGTCCTTTCTCCAGCCACCCCGTCCATTGCTCAGCTCCATGAGGCCCTTCTCAATGCCCCCTCAACATCCCCGGCCATATTCCAGATCCGTCGACCAGTCCCCGAAGCCCGTGCGACCACCCAGCCTCCCTTCGACCTGCAACAAACAGCGGCCTCCTTCCTTCCCCCTCGCCCACACTCGCAGCAACAGTCGCCCAGTCTCGCTCACGCGAGAGAGCCGCAAGCCCTGCTTCCTTCGGCCACCTCGACAACACAGCTGCACCGACGTGCCACCACTCTCTGACCTCACCTCGGATCACGCTGCCAGCCCGCCTTCCTCACTTCACGCATACCGTCGCCTCTTATCTGCAAATCACAAACCGGAAAGAAAAACGATCGTCAAACATGTGAGTTGCTTTCCTTAGCATCATCAGTGCATATAGTGTGTATTAATAATAATTTTATATTATACTTTTGAACCCAGAACCTAAGTATCACATGTATACTAATAGGACAAATGAACTTTGAGTAGGCTGTGAGTTCCAATGCAAATACTAGTCTCATGTCGATGGTAAACTTTAAATCCATAGCTTGTTTAAAAACTCATAAGTTAGTTCTGTCAGTTTTAAATTAGTAAGTGCCTTTTGTGAACAATATCACCCATGCATTAAGATGACTTTTACATGTTAACAGTACATCTTTTGGTATAGAGGCTTATTTATATAGGAGGTTAGTAGGTAGCTTTATATTATGAGAAGTAGTGTGTGTATAGACTAATGGACAGTACCCTATTAGTACAAACAACCATTTCCAATGCTTGAACAATAGCTCCATGTGGGCTATTTACAGTACATAAATAAATTAAAAGGTTAATTGCAAATTGAGGGCGTATGAGAGCATATCTCATATGGCGTATGATAGCCATTATTCTCATATATATATATATATATATATATATATATATATATATATATATATATATATATATATATATATATATATATATATATATATATATATATATATATATATATATATATATATAAAACAGTTAGTAGTAATGGGATATATATATATATAGCCGTTAGTAGTAATGGGATATTACATCCCAAAGGTTTGGAACTTAATAAAAATGATTTACTATTTAATCATGTTGGAAACAACTTGATTCTGTTTTATGTTTTATCAAACCAGTGAACCACTATCACCGTAGCGTAGTACCCGTCGAGACGAACTCGACGACACCAAGAACGCTGAAATTAGGCAAGTGTGTAATTAAATATGAATTTTGAAGTTGATGATAATTACGTCATTTTTACTTTAATATGTATATCTTGAAAACTGCACGTAAAATGACGCATGGAAATGTTTCCATAATGTTCTAGACTAAAAATGTGACATTTTGACATATAAATTGATAGGTTTCAATTTTAGACATTAGCAGAGAAAATTGTTTCCTGTAACCAGTAACCCGTCTCGACATCCCTTCAAATTTTGTAAATGTTGTGCAATAATGAAACATTGACGACTTGAAATGAATGAACATCTTGCTTGGTCATTAGAGAGTGACATCGTGAAATCGTGCGCCTCAAAGGCGAATTCGTGACTTTCGTGATGTCGTGTGAGTCGACTAGGCTGGCTCGTGTTCCGGCAAAACTTTTGGGTGGGGTTAGGGTTGAGCGGCCACTAAGCGTATGAAAGGGTCATGTCTTCAAGAACACCACCTATACAGTGGGTTAGTATCAATCGCGATTATATCTCCGCAAGAAGAATGACTTACTCATCACGTCTTAACGGCGAGAACCCTATAAGTGATAGAAAACACTGACATGAAATTGCAATTGCCATGCTAATAATGTTTTAGAATTGTCATTACTTTACTTTAAACTTCTTAGAACTGCCATGCTAGGATTGTCTCACTTTGCTTCGATTTAAAATTGCCATGCTTAAAATGTTATTGTTGACACATTGTATAAGAGTAATTAATGCTTAAAAATTCATTATTATATGTACATAATTGAATCATACCATGTTATAATAATGATTCATGTTCTAGTGATTATGTCATGAAGATTAGTGCTCTTGCTAAAATTAGTGTGCTAGATCATGCCATGTTATATTTATTGTGTTAGTTAATAATTGTAACGCCCCGCTTCCCAAAAGACACCGGAAGCGAGAACGTTACTCGGTCCGCATGAACTGGAGCGGTGAAGCTCGAGTTCAGTGAGCGTCTGTGATAAAAACACAGGGCATGTCCTTGCATGCATTTCAGAACAATAAGAATACATTCAAAAAGATAAAGGCCACATCCAGAGATATTAAATCCATACACGAAGTTAAACGACAAGCCACTGTAGGGCTGAAGTAGCAACAAAAAAAATGTACACTAAAAAACAACAACTACCACTGAAAGTAAACTAAAGAAGGACGACGACGGTGAAGGTCCCTAGTCCTCTGCAATGAGAGTCTCGGCGTCTACGACGAACTATGGCTCTCTAAGTCAGGCGTCTCGAAAGGATCCACCTAGCACTCAAACTCGGGATCTGACATACATCCAAAAACCATGAATGTATGTCAGCAAGGGTCTGCAAGAAGAGATTAGAAACCCAATGCAAGATAAGTAGTACTACAACATATATTTTCTCAAATGTCAGTGAACGTAAAAATCTCATGATATGAATTTTAAAGCGAATTTAGCTTTATTGATTTTTCATTTGAAAAATCATTGTGGAATATATACTTTTCTTTTGGCGATGAAACCAGCGCCAATGAGTCCGTTCATCGTTTCGGATTTTCTGGGCCTTCCCTCGTATTTTTCTGGGGCATGTACAATTAATTATCAATTTAATACAAATCAGCCCCTAAAATATTATAAGTATATATGTATATACGTATAGATATACGTATTTATATACGTAAATTATTTATAAAAAACTAAGTTCTCTCCTCTTCTCACCTCCGTCACTCGTGGGGGGTCTACACGTTCGACGAAGGGGAGAGGAGGAGCACGCGGAGGCGCGGCGAGTGGAGGGTCGAGGCTGAGGCGGTTCTGCTATAGGAAGAAGCTGCGCTATTGCTGCTAGGGGCTGCTCTCGGTGTCGGGGGCGGTGGAGGGAAGAGGGGAGGGCGCTGTGTTTGGCGGGCTTCGTCGGTGACGCTGGGGACGTCGACGGAGGAGGGGGCATCGTGACGAGGCGGACGCAAGCTCGAGGAGGAGGGGACACTCTGTCGACGGCGAGGTGGCAGTGGCGATGAGCTGGGGTTGAGGGAGGGGCACAGGAGACGTGGAGAGTGCTGTTGTGTGCTTCTTGGCATGTTACGCGGCAGCAACAACAGTGTTGGCGACGTCGGAGAGGAGGGGCATCAAGAAGAGGAGCTGGAGGTGGGCGCTTCTCGGAGCTGGGCGGAGCGTCGTTGGCGACGAAGAGGTCGTGGTCGGAGGTGTTTTAGGTGGAGGAGGGGGAGGCTGAGCAGGGAGTTGGGCTGTTCAGGGGGGTGCTTCGGGCGATGAGGCTACGGGGCAGTGCAACGACGGGTGCTCTGGGCAGAGGGGAGCTGGGTGCGTGGAGTTGGGGCTTGGGGATATGGTGGAGATGAACGGAGTTGGGTTTTGTTGTTTCAGGGTGTGGATTTGCAGTGAGGGGAAGTGGGGTGAATGAAGAGGGGAGGGAGCTTCTGTTAACAAATGGAGAGGGGTAGTTATTTATAGGGTTTTAATTTTATAAATAAAATGTTTAGAAAATCTCAAATTTAATAAATTGAGTGATGAATGAGCGGTTGAGATCCACAATTTTTGGATTTGAACCACTCATTTGGTGAGTTACGGGGGTGGTTAGTGTAAAGTAACTAGTAATTAGGTAATTAGTAATAGGCAAACGTCATTAGCGATTGTAATTAGTAAAACTGACGTAATACTACGCCGTTTTTGCATACGACTCCGAAAAATTCCCAAAACATAACCACGGGTACGTATCGTCGCGATGATCACGAATGCAAAGTCCATTTCAACGTTTGAGCAACGAAGATAAGAGTTTTGGGCCAAAACGTTTGGGATGCGGGTTTGCGGGTTCTAGGTCGATTTGACTCCAGAAAAATACGAAAATAATATGGGGAGTACTAATCGACCATAGAATCATACTATAGAAGTTTGAAATCGTTTTGATAACGTTAATATAGAAAATTAATTGATACGAGTAAATCAGTAACAATTGAATATAAAATATTATAAAAATATTCAGAGGTATTTGATGATACTCGAACTTACTGAAATATATCATAACTAGTTTGATGCTTCAAAATTTTTTTATAAAGAATTTTGAAATCATTTTTGATATAAAATTCCTGACCAACCATTTTAAAATACTTTTAAAATATGAAAATACGTGAAATACGTAAATAGTCGTATCGATGAATACTGACCGTCACAGTCATTCTTTCGTGTGGTTTATTGCTAAGTAGCTTGCATTATAATTCCGCATTTGCAAGTATTTTTAATTAGCATATTATTTGACAGTACACTATTCACCCCCTCTAGTGTGTGTTGCTTAGTAGTGCAGGGTATGTAGGTATCCCACGGATCCTATAATTGGTATTAGAGCCTGTTTTAGTGCACTCTAGCATCAATGACATCATCTAGCTTTTAGGAAGAAGGACAATCCATTGCAAAACCCCCCGTCTTTAACGGAACGAACTTTTCATATTGGAAGCAAAAAATGGTGATATGGTTAAGAGGACAAGACCTTTGGGATGTCACCGAGGAAGAATATGTGGAGATCACAAAGCCAGTGTGTAGGATCTGCAACTATAGGAAAAAACACTGGGGGTGAATAGTGCTTTACAAAACTTAAAAAGGAAATTACGCCAAATTAAATTACCCTTATGCAACCTTAGTGCAGAATAGAGAAAGAGAGCAACAACACATAAAATGCAAGATCAAATAAATGATTTACCCTGGTTCAGATTCACCGAGTCTCCCCGACTCCTTTGAACCTACTCCAGCAACCCACTAGCAACCCACTAGTGATTAGTGTTTCCACTAATGCCCACTTGTCAAAACTTGACAAGTGTAAATCAATACAACTTTCTTCCACTTTACACAAACCAGGAATGGACTACTCTCACAACCGAGAGGCACCTTTCTTCCACTTCCCACAAACTGGGAATGGACTTCTCTCACACCCAAGAGGACTTCTCAAATATTAAGAGAAAATATTAAATCGAAATATGAAACAATTTCACAACCTATGCCTTGAATAATACTCTTAAGAATGAGTCAATAAAGGTCAGTGAGATACTCTAAATGATTAGAGTGAGAGCACTTACTAACTTGTCTCAAGATGTGTAGCAATGAATGCTAGAAGTTGACCTTGAAAGGTTTGGAGACAAGTTGATCTTTAGAGCTTGAACTATAATTGCTTTGAATGCTCTTGAATGCTCTAGTTGAGAATTTAATGACTTGGGATCACTTGAGAGTGAATTGAATGAAGTCTTAGATGCTTAGATAACCTCTCAAGTTAAGACATTAAAGCCCTATTTATAAGCCATGGAAATCTGATCAAAAACGTGTGAAATGCCCAAGCATTTAATGCTGTAAACGGCTATTAACTGGCAGAAATCCTAGTCACTAGTCGCTTGATGAAGAACCACCAGTTGACTGGTGTACTGTTCTGACTGGGCATTAAATGCCATCTAACAGACATATATCAGACAGCTAAAAAGACGTCCTAGTTGTCAGGTCCACTGTTCAGTCGTCTGGCGCACAGCCATCCGACGTCTGATTAAATAGACAGTGAGCAACACTTGGTTAATGTAAAACTTGGTCCGACTTTCCAAGCATCTGATGCTTATCATCCAGACGTCTGGTCAATTGTTCAGACGTCTGGTAATACAACTTCAAATGCCTAATTATGAATGATCATAGAAATGAGCTACTGGAAATATTTGAACGAATTTCCCAGACATCTGATGTTTATCATCCAGACGTCTATTTTTTGTCAGTCATCAGATGCTTCGGCTTGAATTAATCAGACGTCTAGAGTTCATCATCCAGGCGTCCGATGAACGGTTCAGACATCTGGAAGTAGAACTTCATGCGTCTGTTCATAATAGGGTTTTCGAGAACTATATGCACATGAGCACCAGGCGTCTGGCGGCTGAGAACCAAGCGCCTGTTGAAGGCTCAAAAACTCTTCTTTGAGTTAATGCAAGTTCTAACCATATGACACTCAATGATATATGATCTAACATGATTTGTGAGTGTTATGAGTGATATTCTAATGAGTCTATTCAAGGCTTACATGCTAATTCAACTAAGAAGTAAAGTAAGAAAGATTTACATATTTATCCCCTTCACTTCCTATTGAATGCCTTGAAGACTTCCATTTAAGCTTGAGAAGTCCAACACTTTGACTTCCTTGAGATTACTCTTTGATGACCAGGGAGCTTTGTTGAGTTCAACGATTTGGCTTCCTTGCGTTCATTCCTAGATCTCAATGCTTCATTGATTGATGTCCTTGCATCAATAATCTGAGTCATCATCTCATTTGATATGACTTTAACTGTGTAGAAGATGCTTTCCTTAACTACAAAACATGAGGATTAGTCCTAATTGATTATGTTTGTTTATCATCAAAACCACATTGGGTGATCCAATATTCAATATTCGCTACCTTTTTTATGACGACGAACAATCATAAACATAATCAATAATTGTACTTGACATTAAAATACTTACTTACCCTGCATTGATGCCAACCATTTTAGTCCAGATAAGCATATAAATAATGAATCATCAATGCATAGTCAAGGAAATGTGTATCACATGAATTTTGTATTGTATTCACTTGACACACTCTACATATATGAATACACAAGGCATGAACATATGATGATACACATTGAGTAAGTTGAAGCATGAATAAGGAGATCAAGTCAATCAATTATATTGGAATTCATTTTTAAGAGTAACTCCCCCTGAATCATATACCCATATCAAAAATGAGATTCGTGGAGTTAAGCAAATTTCAAACATACATACATATTTACATATCTCTCATATCAAATTTTATGGTTTTCTATTCCCTTTTCTTTTCCCCTTTGTTAAAATTCAAAAGAGCGGGAAGGGACTAACAACAACATAAAACTACAAATGAAGTGTTGTCAACAAACCATTCATGAAGGCTTGAATCACAAAATCTCATATGGATACAATACTATTCAACATTCACTATTGGAAGTGCAAGATAAGATAAGATTAATTCTCAAGTTTGAAGTGAAAATATAGAATATGATCATTAATAAGGGAACACACGATTATTCTGCGATTTTATTCTTTCCATATTATTTGTCTCTTTCTCTTTTTGAGAAACTCAATCAGGTTCAAATACATGCCAAAGAACGTAAAATGTTCTTATATTACCATTTAATGACGCATCAAATATCAATATGCAGACAGAGATATTCAACATTATATGTGTTAAGGACAAAAATGACCGAGACAGTTGTTAAGCTGATGTGGACCCTTCTTGCTGAGTCGGAGCCTTGTCAGCGAGTGAGGTGGGACCCTAGGTTGGTGGAACCAGTGTCGGATGATGGATGTTGGTTGGGAGGTCGTGCTCGATCGACCCTCGAACAGCTTGTACGTCGATCGTTCGAGGTTGGGAAGCTCAGAGCGACCCTCGTGGAAGATGGAGACCCGTCGATCTACACCACAAAGATACGTTAGGGTGCTCGGATCTGGGTCCCGATCCAAATCCCCTTCGATGCTTAAGTTAGTATGGAAACTTAAGGATGAGAGGGAGCTTGGAGAAGCTGAGATCGACCTACAGAGGTTCGTCTCAGATCTGACGTCACAAACTTTATCGTGGAAGAATTATCAGATGAAAGAGTAGTGTCTATGTATTAGATCTCGTACCTTGGGAATTGGAACCTTCTTTGTAGTTATAGGCCTCGTGGGTCCTTTAAGTGATGTTGGGGAGTTAACGGTCATCCATTATTGTGCCATGATATCCCCTCTTTAATAGGAGAGAACGTTGCCCATGTTCTCATTATTTATAAGGCGGCCTTCAATCCTACGTTCGAGCGATGGGAGTGCAATGGGCGACTGGCTGGTGGGCTTTGACCGAGTCAGTATTGGGCTTCGCCTGTGGGCCTTAACCTCCATCAGTCGATCTGTCTCGAGTGACATCCCAATGTTTGGCCCCCGTCGCACGACCTCAACGGGTCCGCCTGTTGAAGTCAAGCGATGTTACATCGCATTAATGGGGCACGACAGTTGAGGAATTAGCACTCGAGTTCTAGGCATCAAAACATCCGCCTCGCCAATTCGGATGATCCGTCGATTCAAAAACCAAGGTACATAGAATCCTGGATCTTTGACATGTGTCTCATCGTGCGACTATTGCCTTATTGATATAAGACGGTTCCAGCGATAGGATTTGAAGATATGGTTTTCTTCTTTCTTGATTTATATTTTCACCTTTTGAAAGAAATGGCTTCGTCGAGCATGGTTACCGTCATGTAGAAGAACAAGGAGGGGGCCATAGAGCCAGGTCTGATTGCAAATCTGAGGTCCAAGGTTGGAACCGATTAGATCCCCGAGTTCCAAAGAAGTTACGTCTGCCTCGATTATCAGATCCGGGTGCCGGGGGAGAAGCGAGAGGGTCCATCGCCCTAGCGACCGGGAAGTTAAGGTTTACGTCAAAGCCTTTTAACGAGGGCTTTGATTCCCTATGCATCCCTTCATACGTTGCTTCTTATGCACCCTGAACATTTCCCTCTGCCAGATGATGTTGAACGCCATTGGTGCACTGATGGGCTTCATAGCTCTGTACGCGATGAAGGGGGCTGATCTGTCGCTGAGACTGTTCAACTACTTCTTCACGATCCCTCCTCTCAAGACCTTAGGCTGGTACACGATTACGGCCCACCGAGGCAGGAAGCTGTTTGACGACCTCCCGTCCTCCAATCCCAAATGGAAAGATGAGTTCATGTTTGTGGTCTTCCAAGGGGAAGCGAGTTTTTGTACCGGCTGGGGTGTTCCTGACTTAAGCCTTGATGAGGAAAAGCCTTTGACTAGGGAGGAGAAGGAAGTCGCTGACGCATTGATGAGTCTGTCAAAGACGTGAGGAAGACAAGTGGCTGTGGTCCGATGATGTGTTGCATTGAACCGTGTGGACAAAAGGTTGATTCGATCGTGCTTGTCAGTTGTTCGAACCTCGTTCTCTAATTTAACTTGTTTTTTTCTACAGACATGGTTGGCGTGGATTATCAAGTAGACCCTACACTGAGGGAGGCAGTTGAGGCTTCCATCAGAGAAGCGGAGGTGAGCATGTTATCTCCTCGGGTGCTGTCTATAGGAGAAAGGACGGCCCACCCCTTGGAGGATCGGCCCGCCATCGTTGAGAGGGCTACTCAGGTGGACCGACTCTAGTAGAAGAAAAAGGGGAGGTCCACCTCCGAATTCGAGGTGGTTGCAATTGAGGAGAGTAAGTGACAATGGATTATCCTTAGTGACTTGGAGTGATCGACTGAAGAAGCAGAGCCGATCCCTCAGCAGGGGCAGGGAACTCCTCTAGAGGGAGACACAGGGGAGACCCGAGTCCCTCCAGAGCTCCTTCTACACGAGGATTGATCGCTCCTTATTTTACACCTTTTTCTGCATGTTTGCATCTCACTCGCCCATATTGCGTTTTTCACGATTATTCGATGATATCACGTTGCTTTTTTACTATTTCCTGTTTTTGTCAGATTTCAGGAAATATGGAGCGATCTGGAGCATAAACGAGATAAAGGGACTTTCACCCACTCTGGAGCACCGCCTGTGACCCTATCGAGGTGCTAGTAGCGCTGGATGATGAGCGGAAGAAGAAGAAGTTCGATAGAATCGACGAGGAGGCGAGGAGGAGAAGATAGGACTCCAGAAACAGTCAACTCGGCCGAGTAGACAGCTCACTCGGCCGAGTGAAGGAACGTACTCGGCCGATAACAACGGATATAGGAGCACATGGAGTCAAAGTCCACTCGGGCGAGTGAAGGATCTCACTCGGCCGAGTGAAGAAGTCCACTCACCCAAGTACGAAAGGGTTTTCCTCCTGAGATCTCAACCGACTCTCTGAAGTTTGGAGAAGATCAGCAGAAGACTCACTCAGCCGAGTGAGAAAGCTCACTCGACCGAGTAAAGAACTCAACTCGGCCGAGTGGAACAGAGCGACAAACCCCCAAAAACCCGATATCTCTGTTTTTCTTTGGGTCCGTCACTCAGCCGAGTGACATGTTCCACTCGGATGAGTGGCACAGTTTGCCTGTATAACGAATTAGGGTTCTGGGCTGCGCCAGTGGCAAATCTGTCAGGATTTTCTAGCCTACTTTGGCTTGTATTTAAGCTAGTTTTCTTCCTAGTTTTAAGAGAGACCTGAAAATAGTTTTTGAGCATTATTCTAATTAAAATCCTCAGCTGGAGATTGAAGATTGGATATTTGGTTTGTTCTTTCTATCAAAATTTCAAGTTTTTGTGAATTTTTTTCTCTCAACTATGAATTGCTCTATGTTTTATTCGTTATTTCTGTGATTGCAATGATTAATTGTAAGTAGTTTCGTCATTCTAGGGCATGGGGATGAACCATATGGATCTGATTTTAGAATCGTGATGAACGAATTGATTTGTTGCTAGGATTGATAGACATTTGGGTTATGATTGATTTACTACGAGTAGCTAGGAATTTCCATTGATTGGGGTTTGCCAGAGATTGGATTTCAATTGATGGAAAGGCCTAGATATTCGATTTAGGTTTATAATCAAGATTCTCTAGAGTTGGTTTACTAGAGATTGGATCAAAGCTAGGATTTTTATTATAAATCTATACTCATATTCGTTTGCAAGAGATTGGACGAATACGAACTATCATAACCTAGATCGTAACTCGAGTTTGCACGAGAGTGGGCTCGAGGTGCGATTGGACGATAATGTCGATCTTCATGCTAGCGGCTTAGGTTAGGGTTTGCACAAGAGTGGACCCTAATCTAGGTTGCTATAGACTGGCAATAGCGCGAGAGCGTGAGCTTGGTTCTCTATTCAGTTACGACTAGTTCACCTCAATTCAAGCATTGCAACATTGAGATTCACGATTTACAAAGATAAATAACGATCCGTAGTGGGGATTCCCTGGCCCTAGACGCTTTTATTATATAGAATTCAATTTGTTAATTGAACGACCGTGACAACATTTTCGAAACCATTCCTTTCTACCACCAATAGCTAGGTGATTGAAACAAAGTACCGTCAATTGTCCTCCCTGTGTTCGATACCCGCTCGCCACTCCATCGTGCGCTTGCGGTAAGACTACAATCGTTTTTCGGGTGTATATCCGGGGCCGATCAAGTTTTTGGCGCCGTTGCCGGGGAGGCGACGGTATTTTATTTTCTTTACTTAGCTATTTCTTTTTATTTTATTATCTTCACTCTTTTATTCCTCTATTGTGCTAACAATTCTATCTAGACTCTCTTTTTCTGTGCATGTACACAAAATCGAACGTGCCCCAAGAAGAAATATTATTCGACCCTGAGATTGAGCGTACGACAAGGAGGCTTAGAGCTGGGAGGAGATTTGCTATAGAGGAAAATCAAATGGCAGCGCCGGAAACACCAGAGGAGATAGCAGCGCGTATGGCTAGGCTTGTCTCCATCCGAGATAGGCTACGGCCCAAGACCACGTCTACCACCTCTTCTATAGTCATGCCAGAGTTTGCAGCCGACAAGAACTCTGAGCTGAAGACTTGACTTGTAGTGTTCATGCAACAAGACCCATTCCATGGGAACTCTCAAGAAAACCCGCACTACCATCTGCAATCGTTCTTAGCTAAATGTGACACTTTCTAGATGCCTGGCGTATCGGTCGACGCTATTCGACTGTGCCTCTTCCCGTTTAATCTTCGAGATAAGGCATTGTATTGGTTGAGGACGCAAGTCGATGTGATCTTCACCACTTGGGATGAGCTGGCAAGCACATTTGTCAACGAGTTCTATCTGCCATCCAAGACTATTAAGATACGAAGCGCACTGATGTCCTTCAAGCAAGGCCCTCAAGAAACTTTATATAAGGCATGGGAGCGTTTCAAGGATCTCCAACACCAATGCCCCCACCATAGAATTGAGCCATGGGAGCTTGTGCATAGCTTCTATAACGGATTGCAACCAAGCACAAAGAAAATAATTGATGCAACCGCCAATGGAGCTATCTTGTCAAAGACACCAGATGACGCTACGGCCTTATTTGAGGAGATGGCCTCGAATAATCAACAGTGGGCTAACAAAAGGGGACATTCTTCGTCATCCTTGAAGCCGGCAAGTATCAATGAAGCAAAGGCAGTGGCAGAGCTCTCTACAAAATTTGATTCTCTTCACAAAGTCGTAGAGAGATTGGAAAAATTGGTTAGTGAACCACATGGAGCCCCCACAGTTTCTACACCGGGAGGAAGTATGAGCGACTGGCAAGATCAAGCCCATGTTACGTTTGTTGGAGGGGAGCAAGGAGACGAAGCTGCGGAGCAAGCTCAATATGTTGCAGGGAGTACCGGTTATTGGGTGAACCCGGCTACAAGTGGTCACCCCGGATTTTCATACGCCAACAATGATGGAGCCTTGAATCCACCACCGCAACAATCACAAGCCCGGCCTCCACAACAACCGCAGTATCAACAAAGGGCACCCCAACAACAAAACTTCCCACCAAGGCAACAAGCGGGGCCCTATGGACCCCAGGGATACAATCAAGGATGGAGGGTACCCAATCCATCGAAAGCACCGCCAAGGTCGGACCATGAAGCAAGGGTTGAAGAGTTCATGGCCGAGCAAAAGAAGTTTAATGCAAAATTGACGGTCCAACAAGATTCCCTCAACACCGTCGTGGCATAGTTATTGGAGCAACTCGCATTGCTCAATAAGACCAATCAACAATTACCGGCTCAACCGGAACAAAACCCATGAGGCAACACCAATCACATCAATGCGGTTGTGGCGGTGACTTCAAGAGGCGGGAAAGACACTACTCCCGCCATGATTCAAGCTAAGGAGCCGAGGGAAGAAATTCCGGTTGATGAGGAACCGGGCAATGCAAAGGAGGACCCAAAGGCGCCGAGCGATCATGAAAAATCTGAAATAGAGAAGCCACGAGAGGAGTGAGCTTATATGCCACCAGCACCATATCCACAATGGTTGGCAAAGGCGAGGATTGAGAAAAGGCTCGTCAAATTTCTGGAGTATTTGCCAGGTGTGAGCTTGAACATCCCATTCCTGGATGCAATCATTGAAATCCCGTCCTATGCAAAGTTCCTAAAGGATTTGATCACGGGAAAGAAGCGAAAAAGAAAGGATCATGCTCACCGAGCAAAGTACGTGGTTTACTATAAAGAAGAAACAGCCGACCAAGTTCAAAGATACCGGTAGTTTCCGAATTCCTTGCACACTTGGAGGAGTCCCACTTCAAAAAACTTTGGTAGATTTGGGAGCAAGCGTGAGCCTCATGCCCCTCACGATGTTCAAAAAATTGAATAGGGAACCAACCTCAAGGCCACAGACATGAAGATACAACTTGCCGACGGGCGAATCACTAGGCCAGTGGGGATTGCCGAAAACATACCACTACAAGTACCGGTGAACTCTGCTTGCCATGCGACTTTGTGGTGATGGATATTAAGGAGGAAGGTGATACGTCGCTGATTCTTGGACGTCCTTTCTTAGCCACCGCCGGAGTGATTGTAGATGTGAGGGAAGGAACCTTATCCTTGAACGTCGACAATATTAAAGTTGAGCTCCACATTCCGAAGGCAATGAAGCATATGCCTTGGCCAGAGGACGTGGATTATGTGGATCTCCTCGACGAGGTGATTGACAACGCCATGCCATTTGCCATCAGAGCCAAGCACGATGACGGCCTCGAAGAGGGCCAACTCACCAAAGAAGGCGAACCGATGGGAGAACTACCGGACACTCTTACGGATGAAGAGAAGGACGATGCTGATGTCGTCAAGATTAGAGAGCTATGCAAGCTCTCTACGGCGAAGCATATGAAGAAAGCTCCACCGACCAACAAATCTTTGCCGCCGGCCAAGAAGAAGGATGTCAAAAGCTCAAGCTTGGGGGACTCACCCCCACTACTACCCATGATGAAGGGGAGCCGAGTAACGTCGAAGAACATCAACAACTAAATCCAAGCGGCCTTCCCGGCAAGTTTGATGCGCGCATCTCACATGCGCCAAACATCGAGCTCTAATCGCGAATCTTAAGGGATCGAGCTCATGACCTTAAACAATCGCTTGTCGGGAGGCAACCCGACGGTTCTATCTCATTTTTAATTGAATTCTTCTTTTTATTTTTGTTTTAGATCTTTATTACTGTTTAGAGTCAAGTGTCGAAGAAAAACCTGACAACGGGCAACATTTTTCATTCCAGGAGAAGGAGAATAGGAGACCATATGAAGGGATGACGACCATGGCATTGGGGAGCGTTCCAGGGATGCGCTCAAACGTCAAAAGAAGGAAGAAACTGAAGGGGAAAGAAAATCAGAAAGTGGAGCAAAAACAGAGAGTTAGAGCTGAAAATAGCAGCCCACTCGGCCGAGTGACATTTTCACTCGGCCAAGTGAAGACCCTACTCGGTCGAGAAGGGTACTGATCAGGGAAGATTTGAAAAACCACTCTCTGTTAATTACATGCCACTCGACCGAGTGATTTTGTCACTCGACCGAGTGAACCAGACACTTTCAGCACTTAAAAAGCTCTGAGTGGCCTAGCCACTCGGCCGAGTGAATTTAGTCTACTCGGCCGAGTGATAGTGCTACTCGAACAAGTCGAAACTTACATGAAAAATTTTAAATTTTATAAACTGATCCACTCGACCGAGTGGTCACCGCCACTCGGCCGAGTGACCTACCCTATATAGTCAATAGCTCGCGGCCCCAAATCAAAAATTCCCAAATTCTCAACCGACAGCCCAAGCTTCCCCCAATCACCCGAGCCGCCGACCCCATCGCCCGAGCCGCACCCACCCGCACCCGAGTGGCACGACCGCACGTCGCCTTTCCCACCGCCCGGTCGTCGCCGGCGCTGCCTACCTCGTCGCCGATCGTCCCCCCTTAGCCCTAATTCCCCCTTTTCTCCCAATCTCCATTTCGTAAGCCCTATTCTGCCCCGAATCAAAATTAAACTATATACACACCTATTTCTCTTGATTTTCCCCTAAATTTATTGATATTCATTGCTAATTAATCAAGTTGTGTTTCATGATAGCTTGGGGGAGAATCAGGGGCAGATTCGGAGCTTCTCAGGGGAGGCATCTCTTTGCTCTCACTACTCGCTAGGAGTCGCGTCATGCTTGGGTACATTCGCTCCTTTTTATTAGCACTTCGCTTTGGTTGGCACATCTCACGGCATTACCATTCCTCCATGCACTAGGTCACGTTCGCGGGCACTCGCCTCCAAGCGGAGGAGGACTAGCGAGCCTGGCTCTTCCTCCGATAGAGCATACTCCTCGCTGCCTAGCCCACCACCATCCACACTTTCGACTCCTACCGCACCCATTCCACCACCCCCGATACATCCCGTCCCAGCTTTTGACACGATGGTGATCACTTTCCGAGATGGCGCACACCACGTCAGATTTGAAAGAATCTCCCATCGTTCGATCGTCCCCTCTAGGTTTGTACACATTGCAGATTTAGAGCGCCTAGGGGTATTCGAGAGCCTACTCCAGTTGTATGACAATGTGGGGTGGCGTGATTTTTTATCGGTGTCGGCGGACACCTACGTCCGACCGACACTCGAGGTCATGAGTTCTATCCGTAGGGCTCAAGGGGGTTGCACGTTTCGTCTGATGGATCGTGAGTGCGAGATCACTCTCGATATGCTCCGAGCCTTTTTCCAGTGGCCCCTTGTCCCGACCCCGACCGCGCTTTTAGTCCCACGCACATCACCCCACTGTCATTCGATACACATTCTTTCTGGACGTTGATCACGTTCAATATAGCTAGCTGGTACCTAAACCGCATTGTTTCTTCTGCCACCTCCAGGACGGCGATCTGTTGTGGCGGTCTGATTACCGTGCTAGCTCCTTTGTGCGGGGTTGACCTCCCAGCTGGTTTGCTCGACCCATGAGCCCCACCTCCCTTTCCTAGATGTCATGGCCCGCATGAAGATGTTACGTACTCATGGCCAGCACCACTGGGTTTGGATGCACGGTCCTTTTGGTACAGATTATATGGTGCTTCTGAGCCCCGCTCGGACCCACATTGGACCCGCAGGAGGGGTGTGGAGACCAGAGATGGAGCTCCTCATCCCAGCTGTGTATGTGCTTGAGCCCGAGGACGATGAGTAAGAGCCCCTCCTACCACCTCTGGACCCGGAGATCTCTATCCCTCAGCCTGCACCAGATTTGAGCACTGCTCCCTTCACCTCTGTCCACACTTCTGTCAGTGTTGGGAGCACCCGAGCTGAGTCCACCACCACCATCACCTCTGTGCTGTTGACCTCTGATCCCATTTCTTATGAGAGTTTTGAGAGCACCACCACCGTTGTTTTTGAGAGAGGCGAGCCTTCCATTATTTCGACGGCCGAGACCCTATCGTCACCAGATTTATCGACCCCTGGAGAGTCATTTTCTGCTGATCTTATGATTTCCCCAGTCGTCGACACTTCTGTCTCTGCTGCTGCTGTCTTCACTGAGAGCGTAGTGACGTCTGTCTCCATTTCTGTGTCAGTGATCTCTCCACCCTTCTTGCCCACTTTCATAACTTCAGATTCCCTCGCTGCTCACACTTTTGAGAGCGTCCCTGCGTCTCAGCCTCCCACAGAGGCTGAACGTCTTTTAGCGAGCACAGTACCACACACTCACCCAGTAGTGGCCCCACTTGTCTACGGTGGCCGTGTGTGGCAGCCCCAACCCCCACCTATTCAACCCTCTTCACTCGCCCCCGAAACGTTCGTTCAGCACCTGCATGCTTTAGAGGGGGCCGTTAGTGGGCTCAGAGGAGATTTCCAGGCTCTCGCCGCCACTGTTAGCTCTGTGCAGTCTCGCGTCGCTCTACTCCCTGGTATTCAGGTTAACCTGAACCAGATTCTTGCGCAACTGCCACAGCCCCCACCTGCCGCTATCCATCCCATTTCACAGCAGCCTCCGCCACCACCTCCCCCACCACAGGACGGTGCTGGTGATCCACCACCTGCTTAGGCACCTACTTGATGCCACTCATATTTTTTCTGCTGATGTGATTGATATTATCTTTTCTGTCGATTTTATGCCCCTCCTCCCCACACATTTTGCTTATTTGTCTATATCATCCCGGGAGAGAGGACGTATTTCTGGGACCGTTATTTTGCACCACCTCGATCTCTGCACTCATTGCTTGCATTTCCATCCCATATTCTTTCATTTTTCATCCTTTATCATGCATGCACCCTCATCCATCCCACCCCTATCATATTTCTCCTTGTGCCACACTCAGCACATTGAGGATACTGTACAGTTTAGCTTGGGGGAGTGAGTGTCTCACGCACTTTTTGTTTTTTTATTTTTATCTTCATTTGTTCCACCTTTCTTTATTTTCCACTTATTTTCACCCACTTTTTCATGTTTTTCCTCATGCATCACGTTTTCTTATTTTTGTGTGTGCTGCATAAGTATAGTGGTTCTTATTTTTCCTTTATCCTTATTTTTTTATCCTCTTTTGCTAGAGATGAATCTTCTGTGATGACGATGACTTGGAGTTAGCTTAATTTTACATGCATATTCTCTTGTCATGCCATCGTTTTTATTTCAGATATCATATGCTATACTTTGCCATGCATTCGAGAATAGTAACCTGCATCTTTATTATATGATTGTGAATAAAATTCTACCATTAGCTGAGTCTGAAGATTTATATTGTATACTTTTCATAGAAAACACACCAAACTTCACGCATTGATTGCCTAAATTTGGAGTACTGCTTTGTTTTCTGCTATCACTTCTATTTGCATGAAATTGTACGCTCAACTTTCTGGTTGATTGAATGTATGCCTTTTTGATATAACTGGATTAGTTTACTTTATGAATTCAAACTGAGTAAATTACATTACCCTGCTGAAAGTTGTCATGCCCATTCAAAAGAGTGAACTGAGCGTTGAATATTTTTCTTTCTCCATATATCTTGAACTTCATTTCATACTTAAAATCATTGGTGATTCTCCCCTTAGCCAATCTTATATTGGCATCATCCCCTAGCTATAAAGTCCAAGCTCCAATACTCCAAAATCAAAAGAAAAAAAAGAATACACACATATCTCTCTATCTTTGATTTGGGATTGTTTTGTGTATATTGGTCTAAAAAAGGACAAAAGAAAAAAAGAAAAAAAGAAAAAGAAAAAAAAAAGAAAAAAGAAAAACAAAGAGAAAAGAAAAACAAAAAAGAAGTTCATTTGTATATGCACGATCCCATTTCTTTCTTTCTTTCTTCTCTCTTTTATTTGTTTCTTGGAGCTTCAAAAAATGGGAAAAAGTCGTATTGTTCTATTTGATGCCACCACGCTTATAGATAAGCTTGGAGGAGAGGATCCAATGATGTGTGTGAGAGTGACCACTTGTCTGTGCATGACGACCTAAGCTAGGTAATTTTCTATACTCAGTGAGATTACTAGGAGTATTACGAAGTCCACGAATTGAAATTTGGCATGCATTTCATGAATACCATTTCTTTCTATTCTTATTGCTCCATAATGTGTGATGCCTCTTATACTCCAAATAAAAGCGATCAATTGAAAAGTGTGCAATCTATGATTATGTATATTAGTTTGGATGTCTCAGACGACGCTAATTCTAGAATGATTCCATGTGTCATATTGTTTTGATATTCTTGGTTTCTATATCAAATATGTTTATATATGATCATGATATCGAGATAAAAATCTTTGGCATGTTTTTATTCATCGTGTGCTATTTGAGTAAGCAGCTCCATGTCATGAGAAAATGATCTTGCACCTCCCTCTTCGTTTTCTATTCTATCTTCTCCTTCCTTTTTCCTTATTTTTACCCGCCGGTATCGCCTTTTTACTCATCTTTCCCAAGGACGAGTAAGAGTTAGGCTTGAGGGATTTTGATCGCTCCTTATTTTACACCTTTTTCTGCATGTTTGCAAGTCATTTCGATCACCCATATTGCGTTTTTCACGATTATTCGATGATATCATGTTGCTTTTCACTATTACCTGTTTTTGTCGGATTTCAGGAAATATGGAGTGATCTGGAGCATAAACGAGATCAAGGGACTTTCACGCACACTAGAGCACCACCTGTGACCATATCGAGGAGCTAGCAGTGCTGGATGATGAGCGGAAGAAGAAGAAGTTCGATGGAATCGACGAGGAGGCGAGGAGGAGAAGGGACTCCAGAAACAGCCCACTCGGCCGAGCAGACAGCTCACTCGACCGAGTGAAGGAATGCACTCGACCGAGTACAACGGATACAGAATCACATGGAGTCAAAGTCCACTCGGGTGAGTGAAGGATCTCACTCGGCCGAGTGAAGAAGTCCACTTGCCTGAGTACGACAGGGTTTTCCTCCTGAGATCTCAGCCGACTCTCTGAAGTTTGGAGAAGATCAGCAGAAGACTCACTCGGACGAGTGAGAAAGCCCACTAGACCGAGTAAAGATTTCCACTCGGCCGAGTGGAACAGAGCGACAGACCCCCAAAAACTCGATATCTCTGTTTTTCTTTGGGTCCGTCACTCGGCCGAGTGACATGTTCCACTCGGCCGAGTGGCGCAGTCTGCCTGTATCGCGAATGAGGGTTCTGGGCTTCTCCAGGGGCAAATCTGTCTGGATTTTCTATCCGAATTTGGCTTGTATTTAAGCTAGTTTTCTTCCTAGTTTTAAGAGAGACCTGAAAATAGTTTTTGAGCATTATTCTAATTAAAATCCTCAGTTGGAGATTGAAGATTGGAGATTTGGTTTGTTCTTTCTATCAATATTTCTAGTTTTTGTGAATTGTTTTCTCTCAACTATGAATTGCTCTATGTTTTTATTCGTTATTTATGTGATTGCCATGATTAATTGTGAGTAGTTTCGTCGTTCTAGGGCATGTGGATGAACACTATGGATCCGATTTTAGAATTGTGATGAACGAATTTATTTATTGCTAGGATTGATAGACGGTTGGATTAGGAATTTTCATTGATTGGGATTTGCAAGAGATTGGATTTCAATAGATGAAAAGGCCTACATATTCGATTTAGATTTATAATCGAGATTCTCTAGACTTGGTTTGCAAGAGATTGGACCAAAGCTAGGATTTTTATTATAAATCTATACTCATATTCGTTTGCAAGAGATTGGACAAATACGAACTATAATAACCTAGATCGTAACTCGAGTTTGCACGAGAGTGGGCTCGAGGTGTGATTGGACGATGATGTCGATCTTCATACTAGCGGCTTAGGTTAGGGTTTGCACGAGAGTGGGCCCTAATCTAGGTTGCTATAGACCGGCAATAGTGCGAGAGCGTGAGCTTGGTTCTCTATTCAGTTACGACTAGTTCACCTCAATTCAAGCCTTGCAACATTAAGATTCACGATTTACAAAGATAAATAACTATCCGTAGTGGGGATTCCCTGGCCCTAGATGCTTTTATTATATAGAATTCAATTTGTTAATTGAACGACCGTGACAACATTTTCGAAACCATTCCATTCTACCACCAATAGCTAGGTGATTGAAACAGAGTACCGTCAATTGTCCTCCCGGTGTTCGATACCTGCTCGCCACTACACCGTGCGCTTGCGGTAAGACTACAATCGTTTTTCGGGTGTATATCCAGGGCCGATCAAGGATTATTGGCCTTGGGGAGGATTGTTCCCTCTAATGCCATTGTCTGAAGACATTTGATCGCGTCGGGATGTACTCCCAAAATAATGTAGTTTTACCGCAAATGCACGGTCTAGTGGCTAGTGGGTATCGTATCTACAAGGAGGTGGTGTTGGCTCCAATCTATCTTATGTTGGCTCAACTACGAAGGTTTATTGGTGGAGATGGTTATGGTATAATGTAATGAAAACGGTGATGGATGTCGGTGTCGATGGTAAAGAAGTCGGCTGTGTATTCAATCAATAAAAATCTCTAGGGCTTAGGAATCCCCACTATAGATTTTCAAGTAATCAATGTGAGTTACGAATTACCATGCAATCAAACTTGAGTTAAGGTGAACTTGCCGCAACTAATTGGAGAACCGACGCACGCTGTCGTGCTATTGTAGGTCTATAGCAATTTAGAGCCTCGATGTCATGCAAGGCTAACCCAAACCACTAGCATTAAGATCGACAATTATGTCCAATCCCAACTCAAGCTTGCTGTCGCGCAACTTGAGTTCAGATCTAGATCATGATAGTTCGTACTCGTTCACCGTCATGCAACGAATATGAGTATATGAGAACAATAAAAATGCTACCATTGGTCGTTGTCGTGCACCAAATCTAGGGAATTTCGATTGTAAACCTAAATCGAATATCTAGGGCTTTTCTTAGATCAAGATCCTCTGTCAAGCTCTCAAGATCCAAGAGAAATCCCTATCTATCCGTAGTAAAACAATCAAGATCTAACCTTTCTAACAAGCCTAATGTCATAGAAATTCATAGATCTCACAAGTCAAACATTAGTTCCATAGGGTTCATCTTTTTCCCTAGAACAAAGATCAACTAAGCATAGCAATAATGATATAGAAATCAATAAAAGACATTGCTTGCATGTAAAAAAATATATCAAATCAAAGATTCAAATAATAATAACAAATATACTTAGCTTTCATTAAGAATTCCAATCCAAATACAAGCTTTCAGATCCAAGAGGGGGCCTAGGGCATGGCCTAACCTCTAAAAAATTCTCCAAGAAAATAATAGGAACTCTTCAAAAACTCTCTAAGGTCCCCTCTCCAATGACGGCTACAATTCCTATATATAGTCCCCTCAAAAACCTAGCAAATAATCCAAGAAACCCTCTAAAATTCGTGTCCAAAGTCAGCTCTGGCCGCAACTTAAGTTCTGGGCCCGCGCTTGCTCGGCCAAGTAGAACACAGCTCGGGCCGAGTAGCGATTTCAGCACTACAGCGTCAACTTGCAGAAATTTCCTAGATTTCATCCAACCTCTGATTGGCGCGTTCTTGGCGGCGTTGGAACCATCATGAAGTCTAGTATCCATAAAATATATGAGAAAAATACTTTGCCAACTGGAATGATATCAGATTACAAAAGAGTGAGAAGCTGTCTGAAAATCTGGGTGCTCATACCACTCGGGCGAGTAGGATTTCTCACTCGGGCGAGTGGACTTCCTACTCGGATCCACTGCAGACCTCCAGAAAGTCAGAGAGTTGGCTTTGATTCTTCAGAATTTCTGACTCCACTCGGGTGAGTGGAGTTCTTACTAGGCCGAGTACACTTTGGCACTCAGGCTTGGCAGATGTTGATGTATCCGTGTTACTCGGGCGAGTACGCTTCTTTACTCGGGCGAGTGGGTCACGTCACTCGGCCGAGTGGCCTGTTTCTGAACTCTATTCTTCTCTTCCTCGCCTCCTTGTCGATTCTTTCGATTTCCTTCTTCCACTGATCCTCGGGCACCGTTAGTTCCTTGATAAGGCCATGGGCGACGCTCTGGCACGCGTGCAGGTCCTCTAGGCTCATTTTTGCTCCCGATTGCTCAATATTTCCTGAAAACAGACGAAAACAAGAAATAATAAAAAGTATCGAAATATCGTCGAGTAATCGTGAAAATCACGATATGAGCAATCGAAATGGCATGCAAATATGTAGAAATAAAGTGTAAAATATGAGCATATCAAAATTTCCCAAGCTTACCTCTTACTCGTCCTCGATAAAGACGAATATGAAGCTCACTGGGAGGTAAATAATAAGAAAACGAAATAGAATACGAAGTGGAAGGGATCGCTAGATTATTCTCTCAGATCTTAAGGCATAAGCTACACATCACGATAATTCGGAAAACACGAATCACATGCTATAAAAATTTTATATCTTACTTAAACATGGTACTTGCAAGCTTTTAAGAACAACAAAAGGGACTCTCTAAATTCATACAATCAATTCATATCCACATTACGCATTTCATAGAATTTAATATACAAATCATTGGCGATGCACTTTTCAATCAAGAGTTATAACAGAAGCATATCAAAATCATACCAAGCATGTAATAGAGAATGGAATAAATCAAGGCATTCACATATTTAAATCGAATCATAAGAAATATCCATAACTAAAGTATTTTGCTAAGTTTCAGCATTATCAAACTTCCCCATTCGTGCACCTCTCCACTCTATTGTCGAACTCACTCATATGGTCAAGTGAATTCACCCCCCAAGCTTAGCTTGAGGCATCGCATCTAAAGAAATATGATAGTGAAAAATGGGATTTTTGCCTTGGTTTTCCCAAGTATTTTGTGGCTCCAATAATGAGATAGAGAAATATTTTTCTTTTTCTTTTTGAACTTTTTGTTTCTCATTTTTCTTTTTGGATTTTTGTAGGAGCTATATGATTTGTATTTTTTTGGCTTTGGCTTCTTTTGGGTTTTTGTACTTTTTGGACCTAACTTTTTCTTTTGTAGGGATTTTTGGGAAATATATGTGATATAAGTAGCTTTAGGAGGTGAACTCAAGTGACATGTAGCGAATAAAAAGATATATGTGGAGAAGGTAATGGTGTAATACTCGGTTCCCTCTATGATGTGCACAAATGGTTAAATAAGATAATGCATAAACTAAACTCATATGTAAGCGTGGATATTCTCAATCATTTCAATAAATAGTGAAGTCAAGTAGTAAAGAGTACAATCATATCAAGCCAACAGAAGGTGAATAAGACAATAAGGCAGATGCTTCCGTTATACAATTGATGCGTGAATCTTGGTGTACTTCCAACAAAAGCATTCTAAACACTAATCCATACATTCATCTTCAATTAATATCATGCATTCATATATCGGGATAAATGGGTCTGAGTGCAAATGAAAGATATTGGGAGATAGGTTTGCCCTCGAACTCTAAGCAATTTATCTCTATGTGAGTGTACAAACATCTTGTTTAAAATTACAGTAAGATGTATGGCAAGAATTTATCTAAGTTAATAATAATGTAGTCGACATTAGAACTTAGGTAAAGTCTTAAGACTTACTGCGAGGTTAAACCAGTATCGAAATGAGGATCCGGATCATGGAGAATTGTTTGACAGTTAATAACATAAGTCTAAAATAGTTTGTGGTGATAGATGTTTCGAGAAAAGGATATCGAAGCATCGGATACACCATTGTGTCTTTGTCTTCACCATGGAATGGTGGCGATGATCGCATGGTCATTCGACTTAGCAAAGTTGGAGACGAGACACAGGTGCTCATTGGAGAATGAGTTCACTGAACGACCCAACGAGAGTTATCACATGGTTGACATAACAAATTTGTCAGTGATAATTCTTTGTGATGATAGGCTAGTTGGTCCTTAGACTTGAGGTCATTGTACGAACATGTAGGTGAACGGTATCACTTAGATTTCTAACCTAGCTTCGAGGTAATGCCTGTCGAAAGGTCTTTGGTTAGGTGACACTTGTAGCGTGCGAGGATAGTAATGACCAAGAGAGAATTTGTCTCTCCTGTTATGCGGAGTTAGTGTCGCATGTGTTGGTTCAGTCTTTAGGTAAAAATTTTGGCCAAAGTATGTTGGAAGAAGTCCAACATTATTTGACTAAAGACCGATAGAGACTAACCAAGTTCAAGCTATTATGGTTGACAGATTGACCGTACCCTAGGCTTGACTGGCGACATAGTTTTGACGAGTGGACTACAACTGTGGTATTCATCACTAACACAGTCAAGGTAGTCCAGACAATACTCATGTCAATAAGTTAACCACATAATTATGATACCGAAACAGGGACGGCACCTGCTGCTCGTGGTCACTGTCGTTTGGCGTTTTGAGCCCCACCTATAGTAGGGTCAGTCTGTAGGGTCTCAAACAAAATGAGACTTTCTTCAAGTAATAGGTAGAATTAAGGGAGATAATACATATAATGTATAGGAATTAATTACGTCGCAAAGAGTTTGCGATATAATTCTAAAACATCAAACTGCAAAGAGGTTGCAGATAGCTTCTGCATTCGGGATAAATGATCCAGAGTGCAAGTGGGCGATGTTGAGGGATGTATGCCCACATTTGATTTGTATTTGATGCAAATGGATTTTAATATTTAGGATGTGTGATATTGCATATGATGCAATAGGAATACAAAATATATTGTAAATCGTTTACAAATATATTTGACAATAAATGCATAGAAATGGAAGATGATTTTTTTTATGAAAGTCACATAGGAAACCGCGTTCAAATCGGAGTTCAAACGAGCCCAATAAATCGATTTAAAAGGAATTTTAAATAATATAACAAAAGGCCCAATGAGATTAGGCCCAATAAATTTTTTAAGAAAGATATTTTAAGAAATTAAAAAACTGTTTTGGGCCCGGCCCATTGAACGGGCCGAGCACCCAGAAAAGGGCGCAGGCGCCCTTTCACATGGCGCCCACAGGGCGGCTGACGCACCCTGCATGGTGCATGCATGGCACGTGCCCCTGCGGGTTGCGCACACGCCAGGGCAATGGGGCCCACACAGCTGTGCATCTAGGGTTCTGAACCCTAGTTAATTGTTTTCTGGTGGCTGGGGTTTTTGAACGAAAATCAGTTTTTGCTAAACTTTGGACATACGTTTGAGGGGCCAAACAAAGTCGAAATGGAGCACCGTTTGTTTCTATGCGTTCATCGTTCAGTGATCTTCGATTTGATAGATTGTACCGATTACGAAGCTCAACGGTGAGGGAGGAAAATTCGCTAAAGATTGGCCATTGTGAAAGGAAAACTTTAATTAATTTTTCCTCCAAAATTTTTTAATCACACCTCTGATATGATGAGAAGGGGAGGAATCAACCGCCTATATAAATAGGGGACAACGCTCTCCTTGGAAACTGGCACTAAGTCACAAAATCCGAGAAGCTCCCAAAAGTTTGGAGCACGCTCAAATTAAGACTTAAATTAATTATTCCATCTCTCCCTAAAATTCTTCGTTACTCCTGATCGGGCTCTAGCAAAGCTACGAAAGAGTTCGGGTCGGATCTGAAGTCTTGACGGAGGATCCACTCAAGGTGAAATCTTCTTCCACGCGTGGTTGGCTCGGTATAAAGGATGTTGCTCGCATCGGGGCACGGTTTGGCTTGGGAGAAGCGGCGCGGGGCCAAAGAAATGTTCCTGAAAATGACGCTTCGTATTCTGCGGAAACAGAGTGAAAGGTATGTAGTTTAGATATTCATAGGTTTATAATTGCAAATGTTAGATAGATATATCCTTAGGGGTTGGTCAGACCCAACCCCGGGATAGTAGAGATCTTGGATATGGTTGTTCTCTTTAGGGCTAGATTTAAAATAGTTTTAAATCTGTTTTTGCTGTAATTTTGTTTTCGTCATCCGACCGAATTAGGCCGGACGTCGATTTTATTGCTCTAAGGACCCAGAAAACCCATCACTATGCAGGCTGCATTGTCTTCAAACACAGTGGTTGGCTTAAGGTCATCAGTCTTCAGATCAGTTGTCACTAGGATGTGGTGAATGACTGAACATAGCCAGACGCATTATTTGCTTGCTTCATGGATCGCGAGGAACTCAGAGTGATTGGATGAGATTGATGCCGTGATCTTTTTCACAGATTTCCAGGAGATGGTCGTCCCTCCATATGTGAACACAAAACCAGTCTGTGACTTTTCGGTGTGGGGATAGGATCTGTAACCTGCATCTGCATAACCAATCAAAGTAGAGGATACACCTTTTGGGTAATATAATCCCAAGTGAATTGACCCTTGGAGATAGCACAGAAGATGCTTAACTCTGTTTCAGTGGTGCTTTGTGGGTGCTGCACTATATCTGGCTAGTAGGTTAACTATGAATGCTATATCGGGACGCGTGCAGTTTGCCAGATAGAGAAGTGCTCCGATGGCACTTAGGTAAGGTACGTCAGGACCTAATATATCCTCACCCTCTTCCAGCGGACAAAAAGGGTCTTTATGTACATCCAAAGATCTTACGACCATGGGTGTACTCAACGGATGATATTTGTCCATACGGAATTTGTTCAGCAAATTCCATGTATATGTGGATTGATGTAACAGGATTCCACCACTGAAGTGTTTGATCTGTAAGCCAAGACAATACTATTTTTTTCCTATGCTTTCATTTCAAAAGTATTTGTTAAGTTTGTAGATATCTCAGTAATCTCTTTAGGAGATCCGATGAGATTTAAGTCGTCTACGTAGATGGTGATTATTACAATTGCACTTATAAAGATGCAAGGGTAGACTTCATTATTGGTGAGTCCTTGTTGTATAAGGAATTCATTGCTGGTATACCACATTCTTCCCGATTGTTTTTGACCATATAATGATCTTTGTAGCTTAACAGAGTAGACGTCCCGAGGACTATCTTTTACCTCTGTAAGCAGTTTAAAGCCATCTGGGAGTTTTATATAGATATCCTTATCTATATTTCCATATAGATATGCAGTTATACGTTCATGAGCTGCATATCTAAGTCGTCCCTAGCTGTTAAGCTTATAATAAAACGAAAAGTGATCGCATCCATGACCAGGAAATATGTTACTTCATAATTTATCCCCGGTCGTAGGGAAAACCCTTGAGCTACAAGAATTGCTTTGTAGCGTACGATCTGATTATTTTCATTTCTTTTTCTAATGAATACCCATTTGTATCCCACAGGTTTTACACCTTTTGGTGTTTGGACTATTGGTCCAAAAACTTTGTGTTTCAAGAGTGAGTCCAGTTCTACTCCTATTGCATCGTTCCGTTTTGACCAATCATCCCTGTGTTTACATTCAGCTAGAGTGTGTGGATCGATATCATCATCGCATTCAGAGACGTGAATGGCAATATCGAACGCAAAGTCGTCATCGATGACAGTGCTTTTTCTGTCTAATACCTCCCTAGTACAAACATAATTTAATGATATTTTTCTAATATTTTCATCTTCAGAGGAATTAAGGTGGGGAGAGATAACTGGACTGAGCTCAGCATCCTGTGGTGGTAGCTTCATAGTATCTCTAGGAGTTTTTCTCTTTCGAGGAAATTTATCATTGGAGCCTGGTGGACATCCTCTCTTAAATTGAGGTACGGTTTCTTCTGTTGCCGGTGGATTGCATCCATCTTTGGGTATGTCAATCTTAGTTGGTGTATTAGCAGCAGGGACGTGTGATCTGATGATCTTTTGGTTATCAGTAAATTTGTTCGGTAATAAGTGAACTGTGTTCTGTATGTGAAGGATCTTCAGGATATCATCTTCACATTGATTAGTACGTGGATCTAAATGAGACAATTTTTTGGTGTCCCATGAAATGGTCTCTGAAGCTTCAGGCTTCTTAGAGGTTAAGCCTAGTTTGGAAAAATTATTTTCGTTAAACTCACAGTCTTCAAGACGTGCCTTAAAGGCGTCACCTGTAAGGGGTACTAGGTATCTAATAATCGTGGGTGAATCAAACCCTACATAAATACCTATACGACGCAGAGGACCCATTTTTGTTCTCTGAGGTGGTGCTACGGGGATATAGACTGCACACCCAAATACCCTCAAATAAGAGATATTTGGTGGTGCTCCATATGCAAGTTACTTTGGAGAATATAGATGACCTCCAGATGATCTTATTCTTATTAACGATGCAGCATGCAGAATTGCATGTCCCCATGCATTTATAGGCAACTTAGATTGCATTAATAATGGACGAGCAATCCATTGGAGTCTCTTTATTAGAGACTCTGCTAATCTGTTTTGGGTATGAACATAAGCTACTGCATGTTCAATTTAAATACCAGTTGCTTGGTAGTAGTCTTGAAAGACTTGTGATGTGAATTCCCCAGGATTATCCAGACAGATTTTCTTTATCTGGTTGTTTGGGAAATGGGCCAGCAACTTAATTATTTGTGCAAGAAGCTTAAGAAAGCTAAGTTGCGGGTGGACAGTAGGCACACAAAAGACCATTTTGAAGATGCGTCTATGAGTACCATAAAGTATCAAAATGGGCCACTTGAGGGGTAAATATTCCCACAAATGTCTCCATGTGTTCTCTCCAGGAAGCTATAGAACTCCATATCCACTTTTAGTAGGGAGGGTCTCGTTATTAATTTGACATTGTAACAAGGGGACAAGGAAATTCACCATTTTGAAGAATCTTCATGTTCTCCAAATTTGTCCACGGGATTGGGTTATGATGCAATGCATCATTACCGATCCAGGGTGACCAAGTCGATTATGCCAGAGTTGGAATTCTAGTGATTTGGAGCACTTCAAGTGCTCCATTAGATTAGCTTCGATTGGTCGAATTTTTAAAAGATAGAGACCCGACGGGCCGACGGGATTCCTTTAAAGCATTCTAAGATGGTTTTGACACCATATTTTTCAATTGTTACATACTAAAATCGTTAACATTTAGCTTGATAGTCTCTTGGTCATATTCATTTCAACGGATGTCCTTGAAACTTAATAAATTTATATTCGAGGTTGAAGAGAATAAAGGATCTTTTAATTTAATCTGTGTATTATTAGGGAGCAGTAAGATTGCTTCCCCTGATCCTTCTATTATATTTGATGGTCCAGAGATTGTATTAACAGGACCATCATAATTATTAATGCTATTAAAATAGCTTTTATCACGAAGGATCATGTGCGTATATGCACTGTCCACTAGGCATTTACAGTCCATTTATAAGAAAGAATGTAAAATTTTATGAGGGACTAAAATTTTATTTGAATAATTATATTGATAAGAACATGCTAGGAAAGCAAATAAAATGCACAGGAAAAAATGCTTCTAAATAAAAGATGTAATGCTACAAGATAAAATGGCATTAATCTAGGAGGTCGTCATTTTGAAAATCCTCGGTGGGGAACTGAGTTGGACGCTGGATCTATTTGTCCACCAGATTTGTCTCAGCATGATGCTTCAGGCTTGCTTGATACAAATCCTAAAGGTGGCGCGGAGTATGACAGATCCTGAAATGTCCAGTCATGCCATATCTGTGGCATTTGTCCACACAGTCCTTTTGAGGAGTAGACGTCTGATCTGTGTTATTCCTTCTCCACGTGAACTTCTTCTTATTTACCGCATTATTGTTGTGTTGGGGAGGGCCTCTGGCCTCCTTCTTTGATGGTTTTCCCTTATTGAACTTCTTCTGCTTGTTCTTCGGATTCTGGGAAGAAACTTTGTGGGCCTCAGAGGGAGAAGCAATGACAGTAACGCATACGTTATGAGTGGCAAGTAGGAGGTCTCTGTTTTGCTCAGCCATAAGAGGGCAAGAGAGTAAGTTAGAGTACTTCGTGAACTTTCTTATGGAAGGATGTGAATTTTTTTCGGCATGCGTGTCTCCGTGACTTCTTCACCACACAGCTTCAGGCGTGTGTTGTGTTATGTAGAGCTGAGTTATACTCAGCTACGGACTTGAAGTCCTGGAGTCGAAGATTCTCCCAATCATAACGGGCTCGAGGGAGGATTACATCTATTTGATGTTTGTAACTATCCTCTAGAGCAGTCCATAATTCATACGGATCTTCTACTGTTAGGTATTCGGCCTTCAGGGTCCGATCCATGTGTCGTCTGATATAGATTATGGCTTTCACCTTATCTATATCAGAGACCATTGGAGTAGAAGTAGATGCAGCCGTAGTCGAAGCAGCAGGTGTGTTAGCAGTTGCTGTGATTGTGAGACATAGGTCCTGAGAGCGCAAGTGGAACTTCAGGTCCAGTTGCCAACTCAAGTAGTTCTTTCCAGCAGCATCCAGAACTTCAAAATCGACACTCGCTATCTTGGCCATTATATCTAAGCATGTATTAATTACTTATGTAAAATTAAAATCCATGCAGAAACAAGCATATTAACTAGTTGTGTGGATCGGCCCGTCACCACTAAAACGTCCAAAGTCTATAACACAGTCTGAAGTACAAACTCTCAAAATGAAAAAGTACAATTTGGAAACCCAGGGGGTCTCATCTTCAACAAATTGGCCACATTCTTCATGGAAAGTGAACCCGGTCTTTGGATTTTACAATTTAAACCTCACTGCATTTTCTCTCAAAATAGAAGAAAAATACGGAAAATTAAAAGGGGTGACAAACTGGCCGATCCAAAACCACAACGTAGTTTTAATAAACATCACAGGCAGTTTAATATACATTTCAGACATGAAAATATGCAACATCACATGCATTTTAATGGAATAAAATATTCATGTTTAATAATTAATTGGACCACGTGAAAATGTCATTACACGTTAGGTTAGTTAACTAACGACAAAGCGATCTCAGAATCCTCATAATTATTATACATGAAAAATATATAATAATCTAATCCAACATTAAAAGGCATAGATGATGATGAATTACGCATAGAATGGATCAAAAGATGAATATTGAGTAATTATTATGATAAAGATCCCTAAAAATAATTATTTACACCCCTGATTTTTCCTGAAATTTTTAATATTTTTCAGATTTTTTCCTAAATTTTGGAAATTTTCTGATTTTTTATCAGGATTATATATATTAAATTAATTAAAAACAAATTAATTAATATAATTTGTTTAATTTTGGGCATGAGTCCGATCGAAGTAGGTTTGGGCTTCTGGCCTAACTGAATAATTTTTTTACTAAAAAATAGGCTGAGGCCCAATGGGGGTGAAACTCGGCGGCTCTGTTGCAGGCGGAGACGCGCCAGTTGGGCGCCGCTTCAGACGGCATCGCTTTGAAAAATTGCATCTATTTTATTATTTTTAGGAAATTTCTTTTTAAGGGGAGATTGTTATGAATCAACTACTGGGGGAGGAGCCCCCAGCTCTTTATTTATAGACAATTGGGGGAATACAAATATGAGCTTACAATGATATGGGCCTATCTCTAGGATAGCCCAGAATCTCACCCAACTACGGTTAAATAACCGTTCACAACACTCCCCCTTATCCAGCCATAGGTGTGGACTCTGCTCGTGAATGCTTCAGGATTCTGAGCGTAGAAGAGTCTCACATGGGGTGGATACTTCAGGATCCTGAGTTGGTGAGATTTGCCTCGTTAAAACCTTTAGCTATGGAAAACCCAGTGGGAAAAACCATAGTTAAGGAAAAAGAGTGCAAACGCTCTTTAACTCCCCCTGATTTGTACAAGTGACTCTGCTCATGAATACTTCTGGATTCTGAGCGTCACAGAGGGGTGGATACTTCGGGATCCAGAGTTGATTTGATTTGCCTCGTTAAAACCTTTGGCTATGGAAAACCCAGTGGGAAAAACCATAGCTAAGGGAAAAGAGTACAAATTCCCTCAACTCCCCCTGATCTGTAAAAGCTCTTAGGCTTTCAGATCTCTTAGGCTTATCTCATCACTCCTATTTACAATATTCCGAAAATGTACACAGATTACAAATTTTATCACCATCAAGCAGCTGCTGAATCCAGAAACTCTGGAGAGGTGTGCTAAGTTTCGTCGCCTCTGATGTGGTCTTCAGACTATATGGTCAGCTCCACAGAACCAGCCTCTATCCCAGTCGTCACTGGGATGTGATGTACCACCAGGCGCCCTTAAATACACCATTGGTGTGATTCTGGAATGGTGAGGATCTCGGAATTATAGGATGATGTTGCCTTCATAAGTTGCTTTGCATATTTGCAGTAGATGGTCATCCCACTGTTGGTACCTGTTCTGTGATTTCTCAGTATAGGGACCGGACCTGTAACCTGCATTCGCATAAACATTGGAGGATGCTACTACATTTTGTAAGTCCAAATATTTCGACCCTTGGAGGAAGCGCAGAAGGCTTAACTCAGGTCTAATGGCCCTTTTTAGGTGCCAACTATCTCTGGCTAATGAGTTTACTGCAATGGCTATACCGGGACACATGCAGTTAGCCAGGAGTGCATGATTGCACTAAGATGAGGGACTTTAGGACCAGTTATATCCTCCCCCTCTTCCAGCGATCGGAAGGGTTCTTTTTGTTCATCCAGTAAGTGTACCACCGTAGGTGTACTTTGGATGACAATGGTCCTTTTAATATCTCCAACGCACTTCTGGGCGTTTGTAACAGGATTCTATGAGCCATGACTTTATATTTGCCTAGGTCTTTTTATTTCATGTTTAAAAGTCAGGCTTGTTCATGTAGTTCGATTTTCTCTTCAGGAGATCCGGTGAGATTTTAGTTGTCTCCAACTATGATCTCTAATCCTGTTCTTTGCACAGATGCAAAGACAACCTTCAGTAGGAATCATTGACTTGTCAAATGATTCTCTTGGCTGTACATTTATTTATTATACTTTTATTTCTTCATTTGAATAGACGTCCCGAAGTCTATTCAGGCATTTTTAAGGAAATGTGGAAATTATCTTTACCAGATATCCACGAAGGTATGCTGTCACAACATCCAATAACAGCATATCCATAATTTTCCTTCGCCAAATCGTAAGGTATTCGCTTTTGATAACATAGGGAGACTGATGCATCATTTATGAGACATGCTCATTTGAGTTTGTTCGATCCCTAGTTTCAGCGAAATTTTCCTTGGGCTATAGGTTGTACCTTATAGCATACGATTTTGTATTTATTTTTCTTATGTGTGCAATACTTTGTTTTATCCACAGGTTTGACACCTTTTTGGTGTCAGGACTTCAGGTCCGAACATTTCACGTTTCATAAGTGAGTCCAGCTCATCTTTTATTGCCACGTTCCACATTTTTGGCCAATCTCTACGTTTGCCTTCTAGCAACGGAGTGTGGAACGATAATTTACGAACATCATCGCTTTTGCGATGTATATGGCAATATGATACGTGAATACATTTGTCGACAATCTATGTTCTATCTGTCCAACACCTCCCCAGTACGTACAACATTTACTTAATTTCACTTTTTCCCGGCAATTCCTCTGCAGTGGATTCCGGGAAGGGTGATGGTGTGGACAGGAGCTCATTGTCCTGTGGTAGTATTGTCTTAAGGTCTCCAGGAGTTTCTGTCATTGGAGCCTGGTGGTCTGCCTCTTTTCTGTTAAGGATCAGCCACTTCTGCTGCTGGTGGGTTGCATCCATTCTCGGGGATGTCAATCCTAGCTGAAGTTTTTGCAGCAGGGATGTGTGATCTGACAATCTTCCGGTTGTCAATAAATGATTCCGGTAATTGGTGAACAGTGTTCTGTATGTGGAGGATCTTCGGGATCTCTTCTACACATTGTATTGTTACCGGATCATAGTGGGTCAAACTTTTTGTATCCCACGTTATAATTTGCTTCGCGCCAGATTTTCCAGTATCTGGGCCTATTTTTGGGAAACTCGTCTCATCGAGATCACAGTCTTCAAGATGTGCCTTAAATACGTCCCCCGTTTGGGGTTCTAGGTGTCTTTTCATTGAGGGTGAGTCAAACCCTTCATAGATACCTAGGCGACGTTGAGGACCCATATTTGTCCTCTGTGTTGGTGCGATGGGGATTTAAACTGCGGACCGAGGATTCTCCGAAGAGAAATGTTCGGTAGCATTCCATATGCAAGTTGCATTGGAGACTCTGACCTCCAGAGGGTCTTATTTTTATTTACGATGCAGCATGCAGAATTTGCATGTCCCCATGCATCCATATGCAATCGGGATTTAATGGACGTTCAATCCATTGGAGTCTACTTTTCAGTAACTCTGCCGACCCATTTTGGGTATGAACATGTGGCGCTTGTATGTTCATTGTCTATTCCCGTTGCTTGGCAGTACTCTTGAAATGACTGGGAGGTATATTTCCCAACATTAACCAGACTTATTTTCTGTATTTTATTGTCTGGGAAATGTGCCCGCCACATTTTTATTTTTGTGCCAATAGCTTTGGAAAAGCTAAGTTGCGGGTCTGTAGTAGGCACACGTACGAATATACTGAGGATGCATTTATCAGTACAATAAAGTACCGAAATAGCCCACTAGGGGTGGTGGATTTTATCCACATCTATCTCCTTGTATTCTTTTTGAGGAAGCGTGGAGATTCTTTTTCAACTTTTTGTGAAAATGTTCTTGCAATTAATTTTTCCCTTATAGCAAGGGATGCGAGGGAATTCTCCCTTCTGAAGAATCTTCTGGTTCTTCAAGTCATACTCATGGGATGAGATGCAGTGCATCATCACAAATCCAGGGTGGCCAAGTCCATCATGCCAGAGTAAAAACTAGGCTGATGTCGGGCACTTCAGGTGCTCCGTTTAATTCCGCTTCCTTTCTCCGAATCTTCGTATGTTAGAGGCCTCTAAGGCTCTCAAAACGTTCAAGTATGGATTTTACTCCTTTATCTTGAGACGTTGCATACGGTAATAATTTTTTTTTCATTTACATTTGCTGTTTCCAAATGGAATCCGTTGAAACGGATGTCCTTGAAACTTAGAAAGTTTCTTTTGGAATTCGGAGGGGTTAGTGCATCCTCTATTTTTGTGACGTTTGGGGGCAACTGTGTTGCATTCCCTGGATCTTCAATATGGCCCTGATATTGGGCTTTGTATTGAAAAAATCGTACGTGTTTATTGTCTACTAATCATTTATGAGAGCAGTTTCAAAAGATGAAACGTATATGCACATGTATATTCAGATAGACATATTCATTTATTGTCTAAAAATTGTCATTCAAAACAGATTGCGTAATATAAAAGCTCTCATGAAATGTTCTAAACAATTTGCTAGGATAAAAGTAAAGGCTAATCAAGCATGTCATCATTTTCGAAGTTGTCAGTTGAAAACTTGACTGGAGCATCAGAGGTTATCAGGTTTGTTTCAGCTTTATTTTTCTTGTTCTTTTTATACAAATCCTGGGGATGCTGCGGAGTTCGGCATACTCTGGACCAGTGGCTTTTTATGCCACAATTATGGCACTGGTCTTCCCATTCCCTCTTGGGTGGGGGTGCATAATTTTTGTCATTTCTGTGCCACGTGAACTTCCGCTTACTTTCATTATTTCACTGCTGCTGTACATGGCCCTTGGCATTTTTCTGTTGACCCCCCTTCTGTGGTCTTTCTTTTCTTTTATTATCTCTCTTCTTTTTGAAGGAAGAGGAATAGTGAGCTTCTGGTGGGGGGCAGTGCCGGGGAGCGTATATTGTGAGTGGAGAGAAGAAGCTCTCTGTTTTGCTCGGCCATGAGTAAACATGACAGCAGCTCGGAATACTTGGTGAACTTGCGTTCACGGTATTGCTGCATGAGTATCGCATCTTTTTCATGGAAGGACGTATACGTCTTTTCCAGCATGCGATTTTCTGAGACTTTCTCACCACACAACTTCAGGCGTGAGGTGATGCTAAAAAGTGCTGAGTTGTACTCAGCAATGGACTTTAAGTCCTGCAGTCTCAGGTTCTCCCACTCGTATCGTGCCCTTGGGAGTATAACATCTTTCTGATGTTTATACCTGTCCTCAAGGGCAGTCCATAGCTCAAGTGGATCTTCGACCGTAAGGTATTCAGCCTTTAAGGTCTTGTCCACATGGCGGCGAATATAGATGATGGCTTGCGCCTTCTCTATATCGCTAACATTTTCTTTTTCAGTCACAGCAGCGATGAGGGACTTTGCCCGCAGGTGAAACTTTACATCTAGCTGCCAGCTTAGATAGTTTCTACCTGATGCTTCCAGTACTTCGAAATCAATGCTTGCAATATTAGCCATTTATCTAGCAGAGCACAAACATGTATGAATTAATAATTAATCAGAGAAAACATTTTCATGCGGAGGCAATATTTAACGAAAAGCTAAATGTGTGGATCGGCCAGTCCCACAAGAAAGAGTCCAAAAGTCCACAGTCCAAATTATACAAATTTGCAGCTTTAAAAATGAAAATACAACTTTGGAAACCCCGTGGGTCCCATATGATATCTCCATCTTCAAGCGTGGCCTCCGTCTTCATGGAAGTTGGTCTTCTTTCTTTGACATTTACATAGATTCCTCACTACAATTTCTCTCAAAAATAAAAGAAAAGTGCGGGAAATAAACTGTGGGACTAAACGGCCGATCCAAAAACCACATTTAGCAATTCATGCAGAAATATTGTGCTCATCAACATTTTCATCAGACATTTTCATCACAGGCATCACAGGCATTTATTATTCGCAGAGATGGATAAATAATTTAAGCACTTAATAATTATTGGACCACTGGGCAACGTCATGCACCGTTAGGTTAGGTTACTAACGGCAGAGCGGTCGCAGGATCTTCCTAATTATTAAGTTTTAAATACAATGCACAACCACGCATATAATATACATAGAATAAGCCTAGTGATGTAAAACATCTAAAGATGATTTTTACAGAAAAATCATTACGATGCAAGGGTTGAAATGAATGGGTTTAATCAATAAAATTGAATAAGAGCCCAAAATTGACATTTTCTTTTGTATGAGGAAAGCAGGTTCCCTCATCATCCCAAAAGCCCCCCCCCCCCCCCCCCCCCCCCCCCCCAAATCCCCAAAAAGTCCTCGCCTGCCCGATATTTGTCCCGTAATTTACCGTGATTTTTCACGAATATTTTGCCCTTAAATCCCCCTTTTTAAAATGATTCTTAGGCTAGCCAGTTGCCTTTTGAGGCTTGTTAATAGCCTTTGTCGCCCCTATTTTTTTTTACAGATAAAACAGCCTGCGGGTTTAAAGCCCACAGTCGGCCTATGGGCTTCAGGCCCATAGACTTTTTTTTAAATAAGAAAAATCGGCATGTGGGCCTGAAGCCCACAGCCGGCCTGTGGGCTTCAGGCCCAAAGGCTTTTTTTCGGAAGAAAGAATTGGCCTGTGGGCCTGAAGCCCACAGCCGGCCTGTGGGCTTCAGGCCCACAGGCTTTCTGAATTATTTTTTATTTTATTTTATTTTTATTTTTATTTTTTTTGTGAAATCAGTTAGGGTTTGTAGTGGGGCGGCGCCGCCGCCGCCCCTGCAGGGGGGAGCGGCCGCGGGGGCCGCCCCCCCCCTGCGGGGGTGGGGGGCGGCCTCGGGGGCCGCCGCCCCCTGCAGGGGGGGGGGGCGGCCCCCCGCAGGGGGAAGCGGCCTCAGGGGCCGCCGCCCCCTGCAGGCCCCCCCCCCCCCCCCCCCCCGCAGGGGGCGACGGCCACAGGCGGGGGCCGCCCCCCTGCAGGGGGGAGCGGCCAAGGGGGGCCGCCCCCCCTGCGGGGGGAGCGGCCGGAGAGTGTGGGGGTGGGTTTTCCGGCGAGGTTTGGGGGGTTCCGGCGACGGCTAGCCGTCGGAGGGTTCAAAATTAGGGTTTTTACCCTAAAAATTGAGTTTTTGGGATGAACGGTCCGTCGTTTTCAAGGCGACAAATAATCCCCTTATCGATCTTACGAGAACTGGGGGAGGGGTAATCATACGTATGATTAAAAGTATCGTTTTTAGTATTTTTACCTCTATATCCGTCCTCCGGATATAGCGACGGTTGCTCGAAGCCCTACGCGGATGACGACGCTCGATGGAGGAAGCCTTGCACCGCGCTCGTGGATCTCCCGTCTAGCCTTCGCCTTCGCCTTCGCAACGAACGGAAAAATTTGTGGAAAGAAAAATTTTTAGATGCTCGTGCTGATAACGTGTTATGAATCAACTACTGGGGGAGGAGCCCCCAGCTCTTTATTTATAGGCAATTGGGGGAATACAAATATGGGCTTACAATGATATGGGCCTATCTCTAGGATAGCCCAGAATCTCACCCAACTACGGTTAAATAACCGTTCACAACAGAGATATCAATTTCCAATTTGATGTAAAAATTATCGTTGAAGACTAGATTTTGACATGACCGCTAAATTCTCATAGAATTCATCTTTGATTCATAATGCAAAGCTCAAGGGCCGAACAGAAATGCTATTTATAGGCCAATCATTTGTGAAAATATGGTGATTGTATGTTGCTGGATAGTTAATCAAAGTGAATATGTGTGTGCAGTTATTTTGCAACTTGAATGCATAAAGATGGACATATGTACCGTGCAATTTAGATTACTTCACCTATCTCTTCATCTTCATACAATCGCATAGTTATTAATTTATATTAGTCTTTCGGCATTTCTATTGTAACTGATAAAGGAACGCCTCATGAGATGCTGCAACATACAATCATCATATTTTCAGGCCTCCGAAGGGTGGGGCCCATGTCCTCCCGCACGTGGCGTCCTCTCCCTCCCAATCTCTCCCCCTCTCCTACGTTTCTTCAGGGCCTCATTGAAGGCTTCTTCTTGTTTTTTTTTCCCCCTTCCATTTGATGGTGGATGAAAATTTTTGGGTAAGGATTTCGTTTGCCATCATTATTTCTTAATAGTCTCCTTCAATTTTCGTTCATTCCCCTTTTGTTAAAGCTCTGACGTGCATGCATGTGCTCTTGTTCATATGAAATTGCGATACTGCGTCTACGTTTACATGTACATTGTGATGATAACATATCATGCAATATGAACATGATCAAATTCTTATGCATAGTTAAGATAATTTTCACATTATATATTGTGATGAAAATAACTTTCCTTTATGTTTCGATACACAGTGTTGCATATGGATCCTTTACATGGGAAAATGGAAAGGACGAGCGTTGTCGAGGAGAATTCTTTAGGGGAATCATCTACGATCAGTGCAGATCATTCGCTGGAAACTGTCGAAAGAACCGATGCAGGTTATGATGAGAGAGCCGAGGCAGAGGATTCTGATGTTACCCAAATCCAAGTGGCTGCTGAGAGCGATCCGAATAAAACATTGGAATCCTCGGAGGCTGCCAAGCGCGTTCTCGGTGCGAACAAAGGTGTTATCGACACTGCAGCTCCCTTCGATTCCGTGAAAGATGCAGTCAGCAAGTTCGGAGGCGTCGTCGGCCGGAAGGCCCACAGAGTCATGGCTCTAGAGGTACTTTTCAACCTCATTGCCGATTACCCTTTTGAGATTTTTGAATTTGCCTTGCTGGGGCCTCGGGCGCTTGAGCAAATTCTAAAAAGTATACTAAAATAGAAGTACCATGTTTGATACATGTGTCTGACACACATTTCCAACACATATCCGAGCGACATGGTTTGATGATTGAAACACACATTTCCACTAGATCAGAGATGTAGCACAAGAGATTACACAGACTACAAGATCTCCTCCAACAACAAGTGTACCTTCTTGACAATGCAAATATAGAAATATATCAAATACAAAGCCTCATGCACACTCAACAATGGAAAGATCTTACCAGAAAACCCTAAAACAAGGACTATATCCTATTGCAAAGCTCGTAGCCGTCAACAAAGCCCTTGCCACAATACTTTGTGTATCTCCAATGGTGTATCCCTTAGGAATCATCATTCGGGTTAAAGAGATCGTTCTAAGACGTGGCCGTTCGATTTGATCAAGTATCAGATCATTGGTTCAAAATAAAACCCGCATCAGGCTGGAATTAGTCTGACACAATCGTGTCAACTGTGCTGCTTAAAACCTGAAGTTTTTACCAACACCAAATGATCGTGCAAACCATATAGTATAGTTGACACGATCGTGTCACGGGCCCATCGCCTCTCTGCCATGTCTGCATGGTCATATGTTCCTCCTTGGCTTTGCATGAAACGATCGTTTTTTGCCTTGTTTGAAGCTTTGAAGCATAAAATTCAACACTCTACCCAACGTCAAACTTCCTTCATCACACAACCACTGATCCACATATCACCATAACATCTACAGGCTCTTCACAACGACTCCATCCAAATACCAAACATCTCTATCCATGCCTAGAATTTCTGAAACTCAAATGATAATGGAAATCGGTCAAACCACTCACCAAGTGTATATATATCAAGCTCAAGCAATGCCAATCTTGACTACACCAACCGTTTTCTTAAGTATATCTGTAGGATTATGATCCGTCGAGACCTTCTCTTGTGCTATGAAAGTCTTCTCTTCCTATAAAAAGCAGTCTCTTACCTCAATATGTTTGGTCCTCGAGCTATAGCCTGAAGCTTCGATAAGTGAATGTCGCTCTGATTATCACAGTAAACCTTCATCACCTATTACGAAATACCTAAGTCTCTCAGTAGACTTCGTCGGTATTTTCTTTCCTTGATCGCCTCAACTGCAGCTATCAGTTCTGCCTCAGTGGTTGACAATGCTACTACAGACGATCTCCAGGATATTGCAGTAGTGCCCAACATAAATACGTATACAGTCATTGATATCTTTATGTCTCTATCACTCGCTTAATCTGAATTACAAAATTCGGATATCACCAACCCACCACCCTTGCTATAACACAATCTAACGCCAGCTGTTTCTTTCAGGTATATCAGTATCCACTTCATAGCTTGCCAATGTTCTTTACGAGGATTCACCATAAATCCACTGATGACTCCAACTGCCTGTGCCAAGTATGGATGTGTGCAAACCATCGCGTACATTAAACTTCTCACAACACTCGCGTATGAGACTTTAGACATGTAACTTATCTCAGCGTTGGTGATTGATGACTGTTTTGCAGTAAGTTGGAAGTGGGCCCCTTGTGGTGTGGTGACAGACTTTGCCTTCTCCATTCTGTATCGTGCTTAATATAGCCCTCCTAGCTCAATTTCAAATTAATCTCTTTCTCTCTATGCTGATCTCCATTCCAATGATCTTTTCACAGGCCTCAGATCCTTCATATCAAACTCATTTGCAAGTCCCTTCTTCAGCCTATTGATTTTGGCCATATTACGCGACACAATCAACATATCGTCTACGTACAAGAGTAAGTAGATCATCGATCCATCATCAAGTGTGCAAACATAAATACATTGATCCTTAATACTTCTCTCGAAACCAATAGTCAGCATTAATGAATCAAATCTCTTATACCATTGCATTGGACTCTATTTCAATTCGTATAGAGTTTTCTTTAGCTTGTATACCATCTGCTTTTTTTGCTCCATCACGAATCTTTAGGCTGGCGCATATAGATTTCTTCCGCAAGCTCTCTATGCAAGAAACTCGGTTTCACATCCAGCTGTTTTAACTCTAAATCCTGAGCTGCCACCATAGCCAACAGCACATGTATCAACATGTGTCTCATCACATGCAACAAGATCTCGTTGTAGTCTTCTCCTTTCCTTTGTCCAAATCATTTGGCTACCAGTCAGGCTTTGTATCTCACACTGCCACTATCCTTGACTTTATACAGCCGCTTACATACAATGGCCTTCCAATCCTTGGGTAACTCTGTAACGACCCGCTTTCAGGGGCATGTTACTTATTTGATATTTGCGCAGGTCCTGCAGGTTACCGGTGAATTCAAAATAGCCACGATGCAGAGATGTACAAAAATACCCAAATAATGTCCAATTATTACAATCCGTACTGTACAAGATGTCCCAACAGATATACATCAAAGAAGAAAAGTACATAAGTGAAAATAACTCTGAAAGCTAAAGTCGAACTCTGGCACTATTAGCTTAGGAGCATCTACCTCCATATGTACGTCATCTGCGGTACCACAGAGATGGAACCGTAGGTAAGTCACAACAATTCTAAATATAGAAAAGAAGCAGTGTACAAGTATGACAAAAGTAACTACGTACAAGCAGACCAGAGTGAAAAGTAAAGTATTGAGCAACAGTTGTACACAACTGAGTAGTAAAGGCAAACTGAACTGAAAGGAGAGAACAACTGTACTGTGGTAGTGCAAGTGTAAATCAGGCTAGGCAAGTGAAACATACTACTGCTGTAGCTAAAGTACGACAAGTAAAGTACTGGTGACTGTACAAGTGTAGTAAGTAACGTGCATGGAACGTGTAAAGTAAAGGTGACTGTAGTGCGCAAAGTAAAAGTGACTGTGAAAAAATAACTACACTACGTGACTCAAATCGGAGAGTACAATATGTGACCATCGAGTTCATCTCTTGCCTGGGCGCGACCCAGACGAATGCCAAAAACACAGGCACGGTACATGTATTTTGCCGAAACTTAGCCAGTGGGACAGTATGCCGAAACACAGGCAGCGGGACGGGAAGATTGAACTCCAGTCACTCACGTACTCACTCAAACTATGAGTTACCCCAAAACCCCAGCGAAGAGTCTAGTATTCTATGTACATGTTTATACGGGATGTTCCACAAGACGTTCCATGAGATGTTCCACCAGATATTCCACAAGATATTCCACAACAAGTTTCACAAGATGTTCCATACGGTGTATCACATGTTAGTCAACCCAAGTCCACTGGTTGACTTTCTCATTGAAAACCAGAGGGTACTAACTCATTCCAAAGCTGACTGTGCCAAAACGAACTGAGGATAAAGACAAGTCCAACGACTGTAATACTGATTCCATGCGTCGAGCATGTAGAAGTACTGTTTAGCACACAATTTACTCCAGTTGATGGTTGTGTGCTATAACCACCAAAGTTGAAAGTTGGCAAAATAATCTGTAGTTGATTACTTCCCTATTAAATAGGTCTCTGGTTCAGTTCAAGTCAAGTAGCCGTTCTAAGGCTACGGTGGTGTTCTAAGTACATACGAGGACACTTGTCTAATTTTCTAATTTTAGAATTAGTCGTGACTTACAAAATTCGAGCTCGTCGTAGCAAGACGAGGTTGGAGTTAGAGGAGCTGGTGCACGAGGATTGGTACCTGCAAATACAAGAACAATTGGTTAAAGCACGCTACATTTCTATTTAAATAATTTGATCGTTCTGATTTACTAAACTGATCGAAACGTTGTCGAAAAACGTTCTAAATTTTTCTATAGGCTAGATATGATGAAAATAATTTTACTATAGGAGGAAATATTTTTCAGAAGCTTATAGTAATTTTTATAATTTTTAAAAGCTCAAAATAGATTTAAAAACTAATTTTTAATTAAGTACGTAATTATTCAATAATTTCTCTTGGATGCAATCTGCATCGAAAAGTTGCAAATGAGCTGTCAAAATGGCCGTATCGAAGAATACTATAACATATATTTTTATCACGTATTAGTTTACCTGAAAATAACGAGTTACTGATTTTTGAATGAAAATAACCTATTTAAATTTTATGCTTAAAAATTAATTCTGGAAAAACTAAGTATCTGATTGAGATGAAACTAGTGCCATTTGGTCCAGAATGTTATTTCTGATTTTCTGGACCTAGTCTTGCATTTTTCTGAGGCCTGTACGATTTACTATAAATTAAATCCAAAAATATCAATTTATAAATATACTTAAATACGTGAATACTAACTCATATACGTATGAAAATACGTGTATACCGTATCTCCTCTTCGTTTGATTCGTTCGTTCCCTCCTTCGCTCGTTCGACGTTGCAGCTAGCAGGGCAACGACGTCGGAGGGCTTCGTCGCCGGAGGCGGGCTCGTGGGGGCGACTGCGGCGGAGGGGCAGTCGACGACGGCTCGCAGTGACGGCGGCAGCGACGTGCGTCACAGAGGCGGGGTGGAGTTGTGTGCAATGGCGCGGAGCTTCGGACCTCGCCGGCGGATCTTTGTGGTGGTGTCGACGGGAACGGCGGCAGCTCGGAGTTAACGAAGGAGGCTTCGCCGGCGGCAGTCGATGGCGGTTGGCGCTGCTGCAAGGGAGGGGACGACGAGGCACTCTGTGGTGCTGTCGGAGACTTGTGGCGAGGATTTCGTCGAGCGGAGGGAAGCGGGGTTGATCAGAGAAGGGTGGAGGCGAGGTCTGTGGGTCGAGGGGCTTCGTGGCGTGCGGGCAAACATGGCGGAGCTACGGCGGTGCTCGGAGGGACGTTAACAAGGGAGGAGTGCTGGGGGTCTCGACGGTTTGTCGACGGTGGAGCAGAGCATCGAGGAGAGCTCGAAGATGGGTTCGGGTTGCTTGCCGGCGAGAGGAGTAGCGACGGAGCGAGGGCTACGGCTCTCGAGCTGTTCGGGGTGGCGGAGGCTGGTGGGGTGCGAAGGCAGCATCGAGAGTGGGGACTGATCGTGAAGAGGCGGAGAGCGTGGGTGGCTTTGGGGAATCAGGTGAAGGTCGAGGGTGAAGTGGGGGAGCTTCTCTCGGGGGCTCAGTGATTGCGAGAGGAGGGGACGTGAGCGAGAAAGCGAGGGAGTAGAGTGATAGAGAGAGGTCTGAGTGTGGGTTTGAGCGTGAGTCGAGGATGAGAGCAAGGGTATGGCCTTGGTTCGAATAAAAAGAGAGAGGGTGTGGGTGCGTGGGTCCGAGTCTGAGGAGAGAAATGTTGGGTTCGGGGGTTTTGCATGGGTTGAGTGTGGGTTAGAGAGCTAACTGAGGGAGAGAGCAGGGTAAGAGGGGGTTTGTATAATTTAAAATTCAGAGTGTTAATTAAATAAAAAATTAATGATGTTAGGTAGAGCTTTTTGACAAACGGTGGAATTTGAGCTCACCCATGAAACACATGGGCTACTTACGTGATGGGTTAGGTAGGGATAAGATTAGGTAATTGATTAAGTTAGGTTAATTTAAATGGTAGTTAGTAAAAATAATTAGTAAAATACAAAACCGAAATTACGATTTTGCCCCTACTTGTAAACGTGTCCGAATAATTACGAAAACATACCCACTGGATCGTATCGTCGCGAGAATCGCGAATTCGAAGTCTGTTTCAAGGTTTGAGCTAGGAGATACAAGTTTTAGTCCAAAACTTTAGGATGCGGGTTTGCGAGTTCTCTATTGATTTGACTTTGGAAAATTACGAAATTAATGTGGAGACCCCTAAATGATCATAAAAGGATACTGTAAAAGTTTGAAAACGTTTTGAAGATGTTTGAATAGAAAATAAATTTATTAAATCAAAACGGTAATAACTGAAAATGAATTTTTTTATTAGAATTGTTTTGAGTATTTGAAGAAACTCGAACTTACTAAAATACCTCATGACTAGTCCGATATCTCAAAAAAAATTTATAAGAAAATTTTGAAATCGTAAAACTCCTGACAACCCATTATAAAATAGTTTAAAAGAAATTTGAAAATAGGTTGAATGCATAAAAAGTTGTCTTGGTGAAAACAGGCCGTTACATTCTACCCTCCTTAAAATAATTCCGTCCTCGGAATTTAAAAGACTTTTCTGAAACAAATAATTGATGTTATGAAGAAGCTCAAGTAAATAAACGATAATAATGATAGTAATATAGGTTGTAAATAACAAGAAATATAATGTGATATCATAGCATCAAGAAAACAAGAGATGTTATGTATGAATACATACTATTGACATCACCATAGCTTCCGTAACTATTCCTAAGACCAGTATCATTACAATAGTTACTCTGACTTCTCAAGTAGTCCAAAATTAACATGAGATAATAACATCACATGAAAATGAGGGCTATTATAATGACAACCTCTGTTCGAACTTGGAACCTGAGGTGATAAGTCGGTAGCAAGCCATTTAAACCATACCAAAAAGAAGAACATAACGTCTAAAATTTTCAACTCATGTTAATGATGACTACTGGGTCTGGGTCTTAATCATGTAAATCATCGCCATAGCATACATAAACGTAAGGGCTAAACCTAGTACATCCGCGCTATTACAACTTAACCAGCCGAACACAAAGGACTTCATCTGCCACACTACCAAATTACAAGCCAATATCCAGATCAACACTAATAGGCAAATATAAGGCCAATTCTCGAGGGTCAAGATCATCGCTACCACTTCTTCCAGCAATCTCCATAACATCCAACAAGAAATCAACATCCTAGCCGTCTCCCAAATCCGAGCACAAGACTGACATCCAACTTCAACACCTAAGCCCAAAAGCATGCCAATACTCATCCCCAATGATACTCCTTGCCAATATCATTGGTCGACATCTACGGTTATCACCATCAGCCCTAAGCAATTCAACGACCAAAAACTCACGAACCCACAAACACGAAGGAGCAGCCCTAAGAAGGAATCGAAGCGGGGCAGCTCAAGGGAGAAGAACCAGAAAAAGGAGCTCCAAAGAGTACCAAGAACGGCGAATTCCCAAGAACTCAACCACATGGCAACAACGAGGGTGATGGCGAGGGCTATCGCTAAGCCCAAAAATCCCCAAAGTCGTTGATGGGCCATCGACGGCTGTCGATCTGTGGCGGCAAGGGCTGCGACTGGCTGTCGATCCATGGCGACAAGGGCTGCGACTGGCTGTCGATCCATGGCGGGGGCCTCCGGGATGGGGTGGAGCAGAAGCTGGCGGATCTTCGGGTGAGGTGGGTCGAGCTCGCTTGAGGGAGAGGCCGGGAGGAGGAGAGGGTAATGCCGGGGCGAAGGGGAAGCCACGGGGTGGCTTGGGGAGGAACGAGAGGGGTTTTAAAAGGGGGGAAGGGGCACCGAAAGTCGATGGTAGGTAGGGTAAGGTAAGGCGGGAACGGGGCTCGAGGAGGGAAACGGACAAAGGAAATAAAGAAGGGGGATGGTAGGTGGAAAAGGATTTAACCCATGGTGAAACCGGGTACAAGATGAAAGTAGTGGCTAGAAGAGAAACACGAGCTCAAAGAGACACAAACAGCCTACACTTGCACGTCAGGTTTGGCTCGTCTCAAAATCTTTAGCACAATCCTCCAATACCTCTGAGCGTCCTTCGATTTTCTTCCGTTGTCGAACTCGAACTTCTGGTGATCGAAAACCGAATGCTACCCTGCTTAAAATAGACGTAGCTAGAGTTCAGGAGAACTAAACGCGATTAGGAAGAATTATACGAATTAGTAGAATGATCAGAAGGCCATCATTAGCTAAAGAAAGGGTGATAGTGATGAAGATTGATGGCGTTACATAATCATGATTCACGTCCTTACGGTCCAGCGGAACACGGCCAGGGAAGTGACTAAGCCAGGATCACTTATCCCAAGTCTAACAAGGGTGATCCAACAAACTTAGCCAAGCACATTGACCGGATCATGGTCCATTGAAGGAAGCTTATCATTTCTATGTGTGCCATCATCAACTGAAGGAAATGTGATGAAGTGGGTAGATAGTGCAACCTATGAAAAGTCACTATAACGGCTAGCAAAAGAAGTTACTATTGAGAGTATAATCAAGAATGGAACACGATTCCTAAGCAAGGTTAAGAGTTCAAATGAAGTGATGAGGATCAAGGAAGACCTAATGAAGAAGGTAATAAGGACATTTCATCCGTATGTCCAATACAGGTGAACACTCGAGACATCATGTACTCGAGGTTAATTTGAGTATTTTATTTTGTACATCCTGATCTTGCTATATTGTTCACGAGGTAGTTAGCACGGACCTGCGTGGGCCACCAAAACCGGTAACGACCCGCTTTCAGGGGCCCGTTACTTATTTGATATTTGCGCAGGTCCTGCAGGTTACCAGTGAATTCAAAATAGCCACGATGCAGAGATGTACAAAAATACCCAAATAGTGTCCAATTATTACAATCCGTACTGTACAAGATGTCCCAACAGATATACATCAAAGAAGAAAAGTACATAAGTGAAAATAACTCTGGAAGCTGCGGTCGAACTCTGGCGCTATTAGCTCAGGAGCATCTACCTCCATATGTACGTCATCTGCGGTACCACGGAGATGGAACCGTAGGTAAGTCACAACAATTCTAAATATAGAAAAGAAGCAGTGTACAAATATGACAAAAGTAACTACGTACAAGCAGACCAGAGTGAAAAGTAAAGTACTGAGCAACAACTGTACACAACTGAGTAGTAAAGGCAAACTGAACTGAAAGGAGAGAACAACTGTATTGTGGTAGTGCAAGTGTAAAGCAGGCTAGGCAAGTGAAACATACTACTGCTGTAGCTAAAGTACGACAAGTAAAGTACTGGTGACTGTACAAGTGTAGTAAGTAACGTGCATGGAACGTGTAAAGTAAAGGTGACTGTAGTGCAAAAAGTAAAAGTGACTGTGCAAAAATAACTACACTACGTAACTCAAATCGGAGAGTACAATATGTGACCATCGAGTTCATCTCTTGCATGGGCGCAACCCAGACGAATGCCAAAAACAAAGGCACGGTACATGTATTTTGCCGAAAATTAGGCAGCGGGACGATATGCCGAAACACAGGGAGCGGGACGGGAAGATTAAACTCCAGTCACTCCCGTACTCTCTCAAACTATGAGTTACCACAAAACCCCAGTGAAGTGTCAAGTGTTTTATGTACATGTTTATACGGGATGTTCCACAAGATGTTCCACCAGATATTCCACAAGATATTCCACAACAAGTTTCACAAGATGTTCCATACGGTGTATCACATGTTAGTCAACCCAAGTCCACTGGTTGACTTTCTCATTGAAAACCAGAGGGTAGTAACTCATTCCAAAGCTGACTGTGCCAAAACGAACTGAGGATAAAGACAAGTCCAACGACTGTAATACTGATTCCATGCTTCAAGCATGTAGAAGTACTGTTTAGCACACAATTTACTCCAGTTGATAGTTGTGTGCTATAACCACCAAAGTTGAAAGTTGGCAAAATAATCTGTAGTTGATTACTTCCCTATTAGATTAGGTCTCTAGTTCAGTTCAAGTCAAGTAGCCGTTCTGAGGCTACGGTGGTGTTCTAAGTACATACGAGGACACTTGTCTAATTTTCTAATTTTAGAATTAGTCGTGACTTACAAAATTCGAGCTCGTCATAGCAAGACGAGGTTGGAGCTAGAGGAGCTGGTGCACGAAGATTGGTACCTGCAAATACAAGAACAATTGGTTAAAGCACGCTACATTTCTATTTAAATAATTTGATCGTTCTGATTTTCTAAACTGGTCGAAACGTTGTCGAAAAACGTTCTAAATTTTTCTATAGGCTAGATATGATGAAAATAATTTTACTATAGGGGGAAATATTTTTCAGAAGCGTATCGTAATTTTTATAATTTTTAAAAGCTCAAAATAGATTTAAAAACTAATTTTTTAATTAAGTACGTAATTATTTAATAATTTCTCTTGGATGCAATCTGCATCGGAAAGTTGCAAATGAGCTGTCAAAATGGCCGTATCGAAGAATACTATAACATATATGTTTATCACGTATTAGTTTACGTGAAAATAGCGAGTTACTGATTTTTGAATGAAAATAACCTATTTAACTTTTAGGCTTAAAAATTAATTCTGGAAAAACTACGTATCTGATTGAGATGAAACTAGTGACATTGGGTCTAGAATATTATTTCTGATTTTCTGGACCTAGTCTTGCATTTTTCTGAGGCCTGTACGATTTACTATAAATTAAATCCAATAATATCAATTTATAAATATTCTTAAATACGTGAATACTAACTCATATACGTATGAAAATACGCGTATACCATATCTCCTCTTCGTTTGATTCGTTCGTTCCCTCCTTCGCTCGTTCGACGTTGTAGCTAGCAGGGGCAACGACGCCGGAGGGCTTCGTCGCCGGAGGCAGGCTCGTGGGGGCGACTGCGGCGGAGGGGCAGTCGACGGCGGCTCGCAGTGACTGCGGCAGCAGAGTGCGTCACAGAGGCAGGGCGGAGTTGTGTGCAATGGCGCGGAGCTTCGGACCTCGCCGGCGGATCTTTGTGGTGGTGTCGACGGGAACGGCAGCAGCTCGGGGTTAACGAAGGAGGCTTCGCCGGTGGCAGTCGATGGTGGTTGGCGCTGCTGCAAGGGAGGGGACGACGAGGCATTCTGGGGTGCTGTCGGAGACTTGTGGTGAGGATGTCGTCGAGCGGAGGGAAGCGGGGTTGATCGGAGAAGAGTGGAGGCGAGGTCTGTGGGTGGAGGGGCTTCGTGGCGTGTGGGCAAACATGGCGGAGCTACGGCGGTGCTCGGAGGGCCGTTGACGAGAGAGGAGTGCTGGGGGTCTCGACTGTTCGTCGACGGCGGAGCAGAGCAGCGAGGAGAGCTCGAAGATGGGTTCGGGTTGCTTGCCGACGAGAGGAGTAGCGGCGGAGCGATGGCTACGGCTCTCGAGCTGTTCGGGGTGGCGGAGGCCGGTGGGGTGCGAAGGCAGCAGTGAGAGTGGGGGCTGAGCGTGAAGAGGCGAAGAGCGTGGGTGGCTTTAGGGAATCAGGCGAAGGTCGAGGGTAAAGTTGGGGAGCTTCTCTCGGGGGCTCGGTGATGGCGAAAGGAGGGGACGTGAGCGAGAGAGCGAGGGAGTAGAGTGATAGAGAGAGGTCTGAGTGTGGGTTCGAGCGTGAGTCGAGTGATGAGAGCAGGGGTATGGCCTTGGTTCGAATAAAAAGAGAGAGGGTATGGGTGCGTGGGTCCGGGTCTGAGGAGAGAAATGTTGGGTTCGGGGCTTTTGCGTGGGTTGAGCGTGAGTTAGAGAGCTGAGTGAGGGAGAGAGCAGGGTAAGAGGGGGTTTATATAATTTAAAATTCAGAGTGTTAATTAAATAAAAAATTAATGATGTTAGGTAGAGCTTTTTGACAAACGGTGGAATTTGAGCTCACCCATGAAACACATGGGCTACTTACGTGATGGGTTAGGTAGGGATAAGATTAGGTAATTGATTAAGTTAGGTTAATTTAAATGGTAGTTAGTAAAAATAATTAGTAAAATACAAAAACGAAATTACGATTTTGCCCCTACTAGTAAACGTGTCCGAAAAATTACGAAAACATACCCACTGGATCGTATCTTCGCGAGGATCGAAATACAAAGTCTGTTTCAGGGTTTGAGCTACGGAGATACGAGTTTTAGTCCAAAACGTTTAGGATGCGGGTTTGCGGGTTCTCTATTGATTTGAATTTGGAAAATTACGAAATTAATGTGGAGAGCCCTAAATGATCATAGAATGATACTGTAAAAGTTTGAAAACGTTTTGAAGATGTTTGAATAGAAAATAAATTTATTAAGTCAAAACGGTAATAACTGAAAATGAATTTTTTTATCAGAATTGTTTTGTGTATTTGAAGAAACTCGAACTTACTATAATACTTCATGACTAGTCTGCTATCTCAAAATATTTTTATAAGAAAATTTTGAAATCGTAAAACTCCTGACACACCATTATAAAATAGTTTAAAAGAAATTTGAAAATAGGTTGAATGCGTAAAAATTTGTCTTAGTGAAAACATGACGTTACAAACTCTACCAGTTTCCAAGTTCCATTCTTATAAAGAGACCCCAACTCTTCTTCCATTGCCAGTCACCACTCTACAACTATGCTCGATGTCTGGGCTTCATCAAAAATCAGAGGCTTTTCGTGCTCAATTTTCAGGGCATACGCTTTCCTATCCTCGAGTGTGAATGTTTAAGCAGAGCAGTTCCAATCTCAAATTCTCTCCGGTGCTCTTCTAGTCTTCGTTGACCGTCGCACCTACATCTATCATTGGGCAGGAACCTCATCCTGAGTCTGGACCTGACCCATCTGTGTAATATGAATTTATACAGTAATCAGATTTTGTCATGTCTCTGTATCTCCTCTCTCAATATCAAATGAAAATAGCTCGACCTCGGTGTTGGGATCCTCAGTCCTACGTTCAATATTTAACTGAGTCATCTCTAGCTTGACCATCGACAACTCATCAAATGTAACATGTCTGCTGACGAATGTTTTCTTGGTCATAAGATCTAGCAACATGTATCTCTTCACACCTTCAAGGTATCTAAGCAATATGGCCTTCTTTGCCCTCGAATCAAGTTTATTATCCTTTTGTAGGTATAGATAGGCATCCAAATACCCATAGGTAGGAGTAATTGCCAGTCTTCCATGTCCACTCATCCTCTAGAATCTTGAAGATGATCACTGAATACGGTAGTCTATTCATGAGATGCATGACGGTAGTCATAGCTTCACCCCAATGTTCATTTGGAGTCCAGCAGTCAGCCTCAAGAAACGACACTTCTCCATCAGTGTCCGGTTTAACCTTAGTACTACATCATTCAGTGGATCACCGGGTATAGTGTAGTGCCTCATAATATTTTGCGATCTGTAGAAATCTTTCAATGTGCAATATCTTGTTGGCTCTTTTAGACTGCTTCTTAACAAAGGTTTTCCCAGCCTTAAACTTCTCGAAGAGCCGATCATTTGATTTCATCAAGTAAATCCATACTTTCCTTGAGTAGTCATTGATGAAGGACAGAAAATACTTTGCTCCACCAATGGTAGATACAGATGTTAGCCCCCATACATTTGAATGTACGTAATCAAGCAACCCTTGTTGCTATGTTATGCGGCCACAAATTGTGTCTACGTTAGCTTGCCTACTACGCACTTCTCATAAAACTCCAATCTCTCATTCAGCTTCCTCCTACGAAGCATATCAAGCAAATTTTTGATTGGATGTCCAAGGCGAAGATGCCATAATTTTACCGACTCTTCACCGTTCAAGCCCTGAGAGATACTGGCTTCACCCTCCACGATGTGCCCCTGCAGTGCATATCTGTATCCTTCTGCCTTTTGTCACAATTAGAGACCACTTTGACACTTTCAGTAAGTCGCTTTCAATAAATGTCCTGCATCCCAATCCAGCTAGAGCTCCAATAAAAAATCAAATCTTTCTTCAAGTCTGGCACATGATGAACATCTGTCAAAATTCTGATAACTCCATCATCCTGATTCTCACTTCTCCAACTGCCACGGTTTACAAGCCATATTATTTCCCATCAGCACATTTTCGCCTTCTCTAGGACAATTTGAACTGAAGCAGCTTCTTTGTGACGTCGTGTGGAATGAGCATCCCGAATCCAAGAGCCATAAGACCAAATCATCTCCAGATGTTGTTGCCATTAGAATCTCTCTGTCATTATTATCGCTTCTAATCCCAATGGAAGCAAAACCAGAAGCATCTTCCTTTTCCTTTCTATTTCTCTTCAACTTGGGGCAGTCTCTTTGCACAAATGACATCTATCCTTGCGACCACGTGATTTTGATCTCGACCGACCTTTATCCTTTTTTGAACCATGTCCATTTTTAGAATCCTGACGTTCTCTGATGAATTGAGCATTTCCTTAATCACCATTGTCCTAACTAGTCACCTTCACACGGAGAACTTCGGAGTGTGCTACGGATTCAACTTCCTCCAAGGATAGTGTGTCTCGCACATATATCATAGATCGGACCAATGGGTCGAAGTCATCTATCAGAGAATACAACAATATCATTGCCAACTGCTCATCCTTGATGTTCACTCCCACATTCTGCAAATCTCCCACGATCTTCATGAATGCATCAATGTGATCGTTGACATGAGTGTCCTTCCTCATATTCAATACATAAAGTTGTTGCATCAAGTACAGCCAGCTCGTCAGATTATTCTCTGCATATAGTGTCTCCAGCTTCTTCCAAAGCTTGTCTGCAGTTTCTTCCTCAGACATCTTCATGAGTACTTCATCAGACAATGACAACTGCAACGCACTCAATGCCTTTCTCTCCATCTCTGATTTCTGAGTTTCTGTGACCTCCTCATCAATCTTGTCTTTCTCAAAGACAATTTGATAGCACATGTCCCTCATTAGAAACAATTTCATCTTTAGTCTCCACAAACTAATAATGTACCCTCTTAATAATGTAAATCTAGAACTCTAGCAAATAGGGGTGAGCATCGGGTATATCCGAATTGTTTGAGAAAATCCGAATCCGATCCGCATTACTCCGGACTGGCAAATATGAGTCCGCTTCCGATTCCGAAAAATCGGACCCGAAAAATTCGGATTCCGCTATGAAAGCGGATTAAGTGGTTGGATCCGAAACCCGATTCCGATTACGCCAGATACGAAGCATCAACTATCTCGACTCCACGAGGGGCCTCATGTTCGACAACTTCGCTGCTCATTGCTAAAAAAACTAACTAATTAAACTATTAGTAAGTACGAAACACGACCGATGTGGGACATAAACCAAGCGAAGACCCAAATTAAACCCTAATCACATCAAACAGACATCAAAAGCATCACCAAACACCAAAAATTCTCGACTTTTCAGTACCTTGTCCCACTGAACATCGGGATATTGCAATTTGGCGAATTTGAATGGCAGCGCGTGGCCGTTTTGCTGCTGCTGATTAGCTTTTGCTGCTTTCGATTTCTTCATCTCTAAAATTTCGGTTAAGTCACTCTTCGAATCAACTGAAGAGTCTGCGATTTCATCGGATAAGGTTTTTGATGGGACGGAGACGACGAAGCTTGCGGAAAAGAATACAAATAAATAAATAATAAAAACGAACGGATTAATTTAATATTTTTAGAGTTGTATTTGGATCTGAAAGTTGTATAGAGTTGTATAGAGTTCAGATAGAGATTGTAGAGAAAGATGACAACAAAATTAAACAGGAGTAAAGCAGCTCATGCGTCGAGGAGTGAAATTTGGGATGGAGAGGGGAATGATATATTCCCACATCAGACAGATTATGTAACATAGTGTTGTTTAAATTAGGTAGCTTTTAACAAACTAAACAAATAAACTGCTGTGCAGTGCACAATGTTTACTTGATTTCGGAATCGGGTCGGATTCGGTTTCTTTGGCTTCTAACCGAATTCCGATTCCGAATTAATTCGGATCTAATTTTTATGTCCGAATCCGAATCCGAACTTGAACTGTCCGAATATTCGGAACCGGATTCGGGTTCGGAACCGGGTCCGGAATCGGAACCAGGTTTTTTGCCCACCCCTACTAGCAAACACAAAGTCTCATGCACACTTAACAATGGAAAGATCTTACCAGAAACTCCTAGAACAAGGACTATATATCTCCTCTTTCAAAGCTCGTAGCCATCACTAAAGCTCTTGTCGTGCAATAATTTGTGTAACTCCAATTTTGTATCCGTAGGAGTCCATCATTAGGGTTAAAGAGGTCGTTCTAAGTAGCGGCCGTTCAATTTAATCAAGTATCAGATCAACGGCTCAAAATAAAACCTGCATCAGGCTGGAATTAGTCTGACATGATCATGTCAATTGTGCTGCTTAAAGCCTGAAGTTTCTGTCGACACCACTTGATCGTGCCAACCATAGAGTATACTTGATATGATCGTGTTCTGGCCAAGCACCTCTCTACCATATCTGCACGGTCGTGTTCCTCCTCGGCTTTGCATGACAATATAGTGGCATGTCCTGTATGAAGCTTTGAAGCATAATAAAATTCAACACACCACATTAAAGCCCCGCTTGATTACACGCCCACGTGACCGAGCTCGGATTGGTAACTCATTTTATAACTTCACCCATCTTTGAGTTATAGTAACTGTCCACGTAGTTAATCTAACTAATTGTATAATTTTGCTATTGTCATATCTTAATTTCATGTTAGCATGTATTTGAATCACATTCTTATATTCTGCTCCAAGCTTAGGTTGGACGAAGTTTTTATGTCATCAATTTTTCTTGCATAGTAGTTTTATAAGACAGGTATGCAGCAGATACTGCTTGAAAGAAGTAATTTGTTCCAAGCATAGCAATCATGAAGAGAAAGACATGCATATTAACATTGGTATATGATTTCTTTCCCCCTAATCCACGGAATTTCTTGGTTGACAACGAGAAGAAGCACACGCACATCCAAAGTGAGCTGGAGAAGGCAATGGAGGACCTCCCAAAGTACAGGAAACAGTCAGAAGAAGCCGAAGTCACGAAACGGGAGATACTAGAAGAGCTGGAGTGCACCAACAAACTCGCAGATGAGCTGAAGGACACCCTCGAGAAAGGCGTGACCGAAGAGGCGCAGGCGAGGCAGGACTCGGAGCTCGCGCAGCTTAGAGTTAGGGAGATGGAGCAGGGCATCTCCGGCGACGCCAGCGCCGCGGCAAAGGCGCAGCTGGAGGTTGCCAGAGCGAGGCACGAATCGGCCATCGAGGAGCTGAGGTCCGTGGGGGAGGAGCTGGAAGGCCTCCGAGGAGATTACCACCGCCTGATCGATGAGAGGGACGTGGCGGTGGCGAGGGCCGAAGAGGCCGTCTCGGCCGCCAGGGACGCCGAGAAGAAGGCCGAGGACTTGACCCTCGAACTCATCTCCGTTAGAGACGCCCTGGAGACGGCCCATGCTTCGCGCCTCGAAGCGGAAGAGCGTAGGATCGCCATAACCATGGTGAGGGACCAAGATGTGCTCGTTCGCGAGAAGGAGATGAGACAAGCCAAAGAGGAGCTGACGCAACTCACCGACCAGCATCTGCTTGTACAAGATCTCAAGTCCGAATTCGAGACTGCGGCTACTACGCTACTGAATCTGAAGACTGAGTTAGCGTTTCATATGGAAGCGGGGTCGAAGACATCGAACCATCCTGATCTGGCTTCAGCCAAGAAAGAGCTTGAATTGATAAAGGCCACCGTCGAGAAAGCGAAGGACGAGGCCAACTGCCTGAGGGAAGCGGCTTCGTTACTGAAAACCGAGCTGGACCGAGAAACAGAAACAGCCACAACCCTGAGACAGAGAGGAGAGGTGGCGACCGCGACAGTCTCGTCCCTGGAAGCGGAACTGAGCCGGATGCGATCGGAGCTGGAACTAGTCCTGACGAAGGAAAGGGAGGCTAGAGAGAAGGCCGAAGATTTGCCGAGGCTGATGCGGCAGGCGACCTGCGATGCTGATCAAGCAAGGTATGTTGCCCAGCTGGCACGCGAAGAGCTAGAAAAGGCCAGGGAAGAAGCGGAGCAAGCGCAGGCCGGAGCAAGAGCCATGGAGGCCAGACTTCTTGCTGCCCTCGAAGAGACCGAGTCTGCTAAAGCATCGGAGGCGCTGGCGGTTGCGGCAGTCAAAGCCATGGACAGTGCTGAGACTTCAAGCACCGAGAGTGAAGGGGTGACCATTCAGCTCGAAGAGTACCATACGCTTAGCAAGAACGCGCGTGATGCCGAGGCGGCGGCCAACGAGAAGGTGATATCTGCCGTCGAGAGAGTAAAAGAGGCCAAAAATTCCGAACAGACGAGCCTGCAGAAGCTGGAGGAAGCACGTAAGCTGTTGGAAGAGAAGAAAGAAGCGCTGAGGCTGGCGGTGGAGGTGGCGGACAAGGAGAACGAAGGGAAGCTGTCCGCGGAGCGGGAGTTGAGCGACTGCAGAGCTGAGGACGAGCGGCGAAGGAGAGGCGCCGGCGATGCCGCCGTGTCGCGGCTCGAGAAAAATCCTTCGGAGAACGCGGCCGGGTATTCGGGGAGGGGTGAGCCGGTCAGGCCGCCGGGCGGGCACGCTACCTCCATGTCATGTCCAGATCTTTACGACGACTCGACGGCGCCCGAACTGAAGGCGCCGAGGAGGAAGAAGCCGTTCTTCCCTCGGATTGTCATGTTCTTGGCCAGGAAGAAGGCCCAGTCACTCAAGTAATTGCCATCTCCTTTTATTAATGCCATCTCAATCTTGAGGCTGTTGTACATGTTGTACTAAGCTATTCTTTTTTTTTCCCTCTGATCTTTTGAATTTTGTTAGTGACCAAGAGGAATCTGTGGAAGTTTGTATTTTGTGTTACAACTATGATCGAAGTGATTCAATGTATGTCTGGAAGTCCTAGGGGCAGGATTCAGTCTCTGGCAAACTCTCTGTAATATGACATACGTGAATAAATTATGTATGATGCTTATGGGAAAGGTGTGTTGCATATTATGCTGTTGCACATCATGTTCGCACATATGATGCAACTAGACAACTCATGCACAACCAATATACAACCAACACACACAACAGTACACAACCCATATACAGCTCCTCTTAACGACTCAACTCAAACTCATGGTGGATCAAAAATCTAAAGTTTGGATAGAGAACAATGAAACTGTGATGTAATTTTTTGCTTTCATGTAAAGATCAGCCACTTGATTCTCGCACAGTATACAAGGAAGTGTAACATGTCAATCAACCTCAATATCCTTCGTTCACTCTAATGAAAGATATTGGCGACAGATCCCTTGATATCGCAATACAAAGGATAAGGTTCGGACTGGAAACATTCATACCACTTAATAGATGATGTAACCATTTTAATTCCATGGAAGAGTCTACCATGACTCCATATTCTACATTTGTACATGAATGTGATACTACATCTTACCATTTTAATTCCTTTTATTTGTTTTTGTTTTTGTTTTTTGAAAATGCGTAGTCTAAAAAATACACAAATAAATCGATATCAAGCCGATTGCCTCCAGGCAACAGCGCCATTTGCTTGGTGTGCAAAACTATGATAACCGCAAGCATATAGTGTCGTGAAGCCTATGGGTCGAACACATTAATACAATGGTATGAGTATCGACTAATTATGTATCTAATTAGCTAAGCGAATGATGTAGGAATTGTGGAAAAACCCTTATAAATACAAAAAGGTAGAAAGATGCTAAGAGCTAAGCATCACCACCAATGCAAATTAATCATGTGATTGATCTAGCTTCTCATTCTAGGAGAGCAAAATCGTCTATAATGGTTTAATCTCAATGCACGTTCATTCCCCATCTAACCGTAATAGAGAGAACAAGGGGCAAAGCTTAGACATTTATAGGGACCTCGAAGTCTCGTCGAAAACCCCTATAATAGGTGTTCTAATGACTTAGGCACGATGTCTCGTCGGAAACCCCTATAATAGTTGTTCTAATGACTTAGGCCCGATGTCTCATCGAAAACCCATATACTAGTTGTTCTAATGACTTAGGCCTGATGTCTCGTCGGTGCCCAATATTTGATAGTCAATCTACCACTAAATGCAAAGAACCGAAACTCCGATTTCTAGTCGGTAGTTAGGGTGACGAAGCATCAAGCCCCGATTTCTCACCGGAAGATAGGGTTGTCTAGCAACATAATGGTGAAATTGATAAAAACCCACATCCAACACTATGCCCTAGCAATAATCCAATAGAACGATATGTGGGGTGATCAACCCGCATGAACAATCCACACTAGGGTTATGATTACCCGCATGAACAATCCACACTAGGGTTATGATTAGCCCTAGGCACAAAAATCTACTCACTAATCATGGAAATACACATCAAATAATTCATAGAAAAACACATCACAAGAGCAACAAAGAGAAGATTAATAACAATGCTTATAAAGATGGAATAGAGATTCAATAATTAACACAAAAGATGAAGCAAGAAAAGTCATACAATTCCTTGGAATAGCAGCTCCCAAAGGGGAAAGAAAACCTAAGAGAAGTCTCCCCAAATCGTCCACAAAGAAACCCTTAAATACCCCATAAAACCCAGCAGTGAATCCGGTTTGAAAACTAGAAATCGCAAGTGCACGGCCGTGCTTAATATCCAGCTTCGCTGCCCTGACTTCCTAAAAATGTATAAATTCATGCCGTATTCAGAAAATTACAAATAAATATGTGTTGGAATCGTCATAACGTGCTTTATGACTGAAAAATAATTTGGGAAAGAAATGGCTAGGAGATTAAGAGCAGAAATTCATCATTGGCAGTGCTGCTGCTATGTTGCTCTTGAGGATGACATGGTCATCTCGCCAATCAGCACGGTCGTGCTGCCTTCAACTCCCAACGGCTCTCTTCAATTCGCACGGTCGTGCCACTGAAGCTGCAGCTCTTCTCCTTGGGTTGATATGATGGCATGGCCGTGCGTTTGTACACACGGCCGTGTTGCATGTACTTTGGCCCTTTTCTTCTCCCTTTAGCCTCTGATCTTTGTCGTTCTTCATCGTCTTCTTTCCCTTGTTTCTCACATCGCTATTATGCATCGTTTTACGTGCTTTTCTCCTGAAATACAAAAAACATCCCCAAGAAAGAAAACGAACAAAAACAAATGATAAGTGCATGGAAGATGCGGGTAACAACATAAAAATGCATGTGAAAAGGGGTGCAAATATGTATAAAATTAACACTCAACAATGAGTATAAGACTTTTTCCACCAAATCTTCCTTAGGGATATCTTGTCCAAGAGTCTTGAGTAAATTCACAATATCTGAAAAACGATAGAACATAACATCTATGGTTTCATTAGGAAGCATAACAAAATTCTCATATTTTTGTAGCAACATACGAATTCGTTTTTCTTGACCTCAGATGTCCCCTCATGAGTCCCATCATGAGTGACTTCTAAGCTAGTTCATATATCCTTAGCAGTGGTTCAGGCGCTAATGCGGTTATATTTGTTTTTATTAAGTCCATAATACAATATGTTCATAACCTTAGTGTTTAAGCTTTCTAACCGATCATTTTCCTTTTGTTTCTCAAGAGTTGGTTTGTCTATTAGGGTGAAGCCCTCAATAATAATTCTCCACAAAGCTATAACGATACCCTTAATATGGATGGACATCCTCTGTTTCAGTAGCTATAATCTGTGCCATCGAATAAAGGTAATCGTAGGTATGATTGACCTTCTTTTTTGTTATGGGGATCACTGAAGTAGGTATAAGGAATTTGTGTAATTAGGATCGAAATTTCACTAGACTTTAAGTCCAAAGAAATCACACTCTGATACCATTTGAAAAACGTCGAGAGGTGGGGTGAATAGAGTGTATGGATACAAATTAAAAATTAATCCCAGAATAATCAACACAATGCACAGAAAATCATACAAGGCAAATACTTTCAACAGAGTAGCTCCCCACCTAGGCCTCCTGCCTCTGCTCCTACCCCAGATCCTTGAGGATTTCAACCCCTTTTTAATTAAATAAGGCAAAACAGTCTGCTCACACTTTCGAGTAGTGATCCCACCGTACAAGATATTATTTGAAAATTTAAGCAAGAGATGGCTCCTGAATGAAGCTATTCACAATTACAGTCTTACACTTAAAACTAGAAAACCGTCACCGTGGTATTGACCGTCTCTCAATGAACACGTAAGCTCAAACCATGCTCGATTCTGACGTGTGTAGAGAAAGTTGTCATCTCTTTAGTTCCATGTCGGTAAATCGTCCTCCTTCCTTGAGCACTTGAAGCTTGGTTGGATGAATGGATGGAGAAGTCGGCTAGCAAGGATGATCTCAAGAATTTTCGGCTAGATGCTTGAAGACTTTTTTCTCAAGGGAAGGCTCTCCTTCTTTTATAGAGGATAGGGAGTTCTTTTCAATAAAAATTCTTGATCTTCAAATCTTCTTCAAATCTTCAATCAAATCTTCAATCAAATCTTCATTGATTTGGATAGATTGAAATTAGTACGCAATACAAATTATAGGGCAGATGAAGATAGTATCAAGCAACACATCATAACACAAGGTCGTTGGTAACGCAGTTTGGTGCGCACACCTACATCTGCGGGGCCCCGCCCAGAAAATCAAATTACTCCATTATATAGTATGTAAAATACAAACATCAAAGCTGAAAGATATTAGAGGAAAAACACTCCCCCTCAATACATGCTACACGAGTTGATCGCAATCAACTCAATGGAGTAATTTTGCGCAAGCTCCCCTTGCGAGCAAGATCCCCTTGCAGTACTCACCAAGACCAACTCCCTTGATCCTCTACCGTGTAGATGTGAGCCTCCTCCCGGAGCTTTATTTTAGATCCCCTTTCACCAAAGAAGATCAACGCTATCACCGTGGCAGCAAACCTCCCCGTAACCTTGCTACCCTTTTTAAAAGTCCTTCTTCGAGGTAGAGAAACTGTTAACAACAGCTGAGGCACCAATAAAAAAACCGCACAGATTTTTCTCAACAAAACCAAGTGAAACTTCCGCAGCCAAGAGATCATGAACCCAACCCGAACAATCTCAACAACTCATCACTCGGTTACAACAACTTCAATCAACAGGATCTGCAAAGAGTCTTTTAAACCAATGGTGAACCGAAGACCGTCGATCTGCATCCGTTCACAAGATAAGAGAGAATCTCTAATAGCACCAAAAGCATAACTGCAAATCCTTCAGCAATATTTAAGAAAACTTTGATGATAAGATCAGAAGATGAAGAACCAAATGTTGAACAAACACGTTCAACATTTTTCATAACAAAATGTCTAACAGTCTACCACGTTTGACATTGCACTTAACATTCTGTTTAACATTTCATCAGAGCCGAGCCGTTGTGCCACAATAGACAAATAAAAGACTTAACAATCTCCCCCTTTGGCTTTTAGTGGCACAAACAGACAACAGGTGATCCTATATCATCAAGACAAGAAGACAAGCAGAAGAAATGATTTTGCATGGAAGCCATACAGTCAGATAGAAGACATACCAGTCAGACGACCAAAAAACAACATCCCAAGTTCAGACATTTAGATCACCCACATGTTCAGATCAATATTCATATACAGACAGACATGCCAGACATGCCCCAGACATGCCCATTTACCATTTATACTCCCCCTTTGTGACAGAAAAAGCCAAAGATTAAACCTCATCAGAAGAAGACACCTTGGCTTGAAGAGCAGCAATTCTGTCTTGAAGAAAAATCCTCTGAGCGTGAAGAAGAACCTTCTGCCTCTCAAGCATAACGAGCTGATCATCTACAGCCTTGACAGCACGCTGAAACACCAACAAGTCCGCCTGGAGATCTTGGACAGACGCATGAGGAGGAGAAGGTCTTTTCATAGCTGACTTAGTAACAGATGGAGAAGGAGGAGGACGGCATAGAGGACACAGAAGTAAGAACTGTCAGGTCATCAATTTTGCTGGCAATAGATTTGGTTGTGAAACTTATCAAATCACAGGAGACAGGAAGCTCAGAAGATGCAGGAACAATTCCATGAGAGAATAGAATCATAGAAATAAGAGACGCATGAGGCAGGGCAGTATGAGGAGCTGAAGATTCTGATAAGGACAGGATGGAATCGAAGATAAGCCGACCCAAGTTGAAAGACTTTTTAGTCCCAGCTGCAAACAGCAATTTGCACATAGACTTCGTAACAATAGACATGTTAGAAGTAGGCAACCAGTTACGAGTAGCAATTCGATACAGCAGATAGAACTTAGCTGTCAGAGCAGATGAAGGAAAAGAGACGGACTTAGGCCAACATGAAAACTGTCCACCAGTGACAGTCTGAATAAACAAGTCAAAGTCGTCACCAACAGTAGCACCATAAGAAGGAAGACATTGACCACACGGCCATTTGAGCAGATTGTTTATGATATCAGGAGAGAATGGAACAATTTTCCCACGAACAAAAGTTCTAAAGCCCCATTTAGAAGAGGAATCAGCTGTAGATTTGAAAAGGTTGCAATAAAACTCTCGAACCATAACAGGATAATAGGTCTTAAAACAACTGGCAGCTTGAAACAAGTCAATATCTTTGAGAAAAGTAAGAAAGTGTGTATGTTTGAAAGATGATACTGCAATAGACTATTCTCCAAAAATGGATCTCTCAGAGTAGACTACCCATCTATCCTTGCAGGACTTATCAAAAAATTGAATAGAAATAGCTTCAGAGGCAAGACCATCAGAGGGAGAGAAGGAGCCTGACCCTTTAGAGAACTTAGAAGACTTAGATGGAGAGACCCTGCAGGATGAGGAAGATGCTTTGCGCTTGAGAGACCCCGATCTCGTCTTGCGAGGATGAATAACAAAAGGATCCACACAGGGTTCAACAGACACCTGGGAGGCTTCTTTATGAACACAATCATCAGATCTGACATAAGATCCAACATTAGGCGAAGGTGTAACATTTTCATCCAAAGAGATGACCTGTTCAGGAGGATCAGAAGTCTCTTCTGAAGGTGCAGAGGGATTCAGACCTGAGGCAGGATCAACATCAGCTGTAGGTGCAATAGTGGAAAATTCTTTATCAACCTCACCCGTCACATTTTCAGAACCCAACTTATTAGCACTCTCATTCATAGAGAAACAAACATTATGAACATCAGCATGAGTATCCGAAACACCAGCATTAGCCGTATCAGAAGTGTCTTGATATGAAGGGCCTTCATCATTCTTCATACCATCTTCAGCAGCTGACGAGGACGCAGAGTCAGAGTCATCCAGTACAACAATTTCAGAAAGTTTAACAGAGGGTTCAGGGGGATTCCAAGATTTCAGCACAATTAGATCATCGAAGGGCACCCTCACACTTAGCAACTTTCCTTCAAGATCTTTAAGAAGAACAGTACCAAAAAGAGTGTTAGATAGATCCATCCAAGAAATGTCCAGCTTGCGATCAGTTCGACGAAGATACCAAAACCAATCTTCCACAGAAACAGGATGAGGAAATGATTCATCTTCATCGGAGAATGACATTCGAGAAGAACTGCGATAGCAAGAATCAACCGAGATTGGGGAAAAAGGTACCATAGCCAAATTCAATGCAGTTCCAGAATGCATGTGGTCAAAAGACATTGAAGATGATGAAGGGGACGAGATTCCAGCGGACGAGACCCTTGAAGATCGTGGAACACAACCTTTCCTTTTGACGGGAGGGAAAGCAGAAGATGGAAGATTCTGGCGAGACGAAGCAGCTTGACGAGTAGACCGACGAGGATTAGAAGAGGATCTTTCATTCTGAGATCGGCCCATCGCAGAAACACCAGGGATTTCTTGGACAATGAATCAAGAACCAAGAACCCTAGAAAAGCACAGACCCTCCTTAACAAATAACTTCGAAAGGCTCTGAGGCGATGAAGAGAGCTCCGAGAACCAATAAAGAGAAATAAATGCAGAGGAAATAACGCTCATACAGAAAAGACAAAAGTAACCAGAGCACTTTTAAGAGTTGCGACATAATGTTTGACATTTTGTTTAACATCATGTCCAACAATTAGTTCAACATTCAGATACGACACAGCCCAAGAGCTTGTCGTAACTGCTCAAATCTGTTAGAATCCAAGGGTTTAGTAAAAATATCAGCCAACTGACTAGTAGTATCAATATATTCCAAACTGAGAATCTTCTTTTCAACAAGCTCGCGGATGAAGTGATGCCGAATGTCAATATGTTTGGTCCTTGAATGTTGAACAGGATTCTTTGAAATGTTTATTGCACTTTGATTGTCACATAAAACAGTCAAAATATCTTGATCAACACCATAGTCTGTCAACATTTGTTTCATCCACAAGAGTTGAGTACAACAACTCCCTGCAGCAATGTATTCTGCTTCAGCTGTTGACAAAGAAATCGAATTTTGTTTTTTACTATACCATGAAACTAAGTTATTTCCAACATAAAAGCATCCTCCAGTGGTACTCTTCCTATCATCAGCATTACCTGCCCAGTCTGCATCACTATATCCGGATAAGAGAGTATTGGTATCTTTGGAGTACCAGATTCCATAGTCAGCTGTTCCACTTATGTATCTGATTATACGCTTAACAGCCGTGATGTGTGATTCCTTAGGACATGCCTGATAACGAGCACACACTCCTACACTAAAACAAATATCAGGTCTACTTGCTGTCAAGTACAACAAGCTACCTATCATGCTCCTGTACAAGGTAACCTCTACTTGTTTTCCACCATCATCTTTAGAGAGCTTCTCTGTCGAACCCATAGGAGTGCGAACTTGACGAGCTTTCTCAAGACCGAATCTTTTGACTAGATTCTTAGCATATTTACTCTGTGATATGAACATCCCATCACCAGTCTGTTTTACTTGGAGACCAAGGAACATATGTAACTCACCAACCATACTCATTTCAAATTCTTTTTGCATAAGATTGATAAACTCGCTTACAAGTTAAGAAGACGTAGAACCAAACACTATGTCATCAACATAAATCTGAGCAATAATGATAGCAGATCTGGTTCTCTGAACAAACAGCGTCTTGTCAGCTCCACCTCGTTCATACCCCTTTTTAAGGAGATATTTAGTCAGACGCTCATACCAAGCTCTGGGAGCTTGCTTAAGACCATAAAGAGCTTTCTTCAGCCGATAAACATGACCAGGTAAGAAAGGATCTTCAAATCCCTTAGGCTGCTCGACATAAACTTCCTCATTTAAAATTCAATTTAAGAAGGCGCTTTTCACGTCCATTTGATGAAGCTTGAAGTTAAAGCTGCATGCGACAGCAAGAAGAAGCCTAATAGATTCCAAACGAGCCACCGGAGCAAAAGTTTCATCGAAGTCAACTCCTTCAATTTGAGTGTATCCCTGAGCAACCAGTCGAGCTTTGTTACGTGTGACATTTCCTCTTTCGTCTGTTTTATTCTTGAAAATCCACTTGGTGCCTATAACGTTCACTCCTTTCGGTCTCTCAACAAGACTCCATACGTCATTACGCTGAAATTGATTCAGCTCCTCTTGCATAGCCATCACCCAGAACTCATCCAACAATGCCTCTTTAACATTCTTGGGTTCAAGACTAGACAAAAAACAAGTATAACCAGCAAGATCACGATAGTTTACCTGACTGGTGCCTCTGGTGCGAAGACCATCTTCCACATTCCCAATGACGAGCTCAGGAGGATGATTTCGGATAACTTTAGTTATTCCTCGTGAGGAATGAGCTTCATTCTTATCAGACAGCGATTCTTCAGCAGAGGCCGATCCATGAGTGACACCATTCTGACTAGTGTTATCAGATGTTGAATCAATTGTTGTAACATTTTGTTCAACATTTTGTTCAACATTTTCATCTTCCTCATTAACCTCTTCTTGTGGCCCAGCCTCCACACTACCTTGCTCGAAGTCATCAACGATGACATTGATGGACTCCATCAAGACATCAGTACGATGATTTAGAACACGAAAAGCACGACTCGTAGTAGAATATCCGAGAAATGTCCCTTCATCACTCTTAGCATCAAATTTTCCTTTTGAAGTCCGATCCTGCAAGATGTAACATTTGCTTCCAAAAACATGAAAATAAGAGACATTAGGTTTCCTACCTCTCCAGATCTCGTAGGGAGTTTTATCCGTTCTAGGTCTCAGATAAACTCTATTTATGGTGTAGCAGGGCAGTGTTTATTGCTTCGGCCCACCATTTTGTACTGATCCTTCTGGCATTTAACATCACGCGAGCCATCTCCTGTAGAGTCCGATTCTTCCTCTCAACAATACCATTCTGTTGAGGAGTTTTCGGAGCAGAGAACTCATGTCGTATTCCCTCTGCCTCACAGAAGTCAGCAAACAAGTGGTTTTCAAACTCCTTACCGTGATCACTGCGAATACGAGTAATCTTCCCAATAGTTGCTCCCCTCTCAGTCTGAAGGCGAATGCAAAGCTTTTTGAAAGCATTGAAGGCATCTGACTTTTCTTTGAGGAAATCCACCCACGTGAAACGAGAAAAGTCATCAACACAAACAAAAATATATTTCTTACCTCCCATGCTGACTTCCGTTGTGGGTCCTATCAGGTCCATGTGCAGCAACTCCAGATTCTTTGCGGTGGTGATGATCTGAAGTTGTTTATGATTGGTTCTCTTCTGTTTTCCTAGCTGACACGAGCCGCAGACCCCTTCAATTTTCTTGGAAAGAGATGGCATTCCACGAACGGCTCCTACTTTGATAATTTCAAATAAAGTCTTATAGTTCACATGACCAAGTTTTTGGTGCCATTGTTCGGCAACTTCAACACTAGCTGTGAGACATCTATTTGCTTCCTGCAACATATAACAATTGTCAGTTGATCGATTTCCAGTAAGAATGTTGATCCCAGCTTTGTTTAGCACAACACACTTATCCTTAGTAAACTGAACAAACAATCCTTGATCACACAATTGGCTTATACTGATCAAGTTAGCCTTTAAGTCTTCGACATGCATGACATCCTTCAAGGTAATGGACTCAGTCATCTTCAGCTCTCCCTTCCCAATCACTTTGCTTCTCTGGCCGTCACCAAAAGTGACGTGACCTTTATTTCCTGTACTGTATTCAGATAGGAGACCACGGTTTCCTGGCATATGCCGAGAACAGCCGCTGTCGAAGTACCACGTGTTTTCTGAGAAAGCACTCATGGATGTGTAAGCAACAAGGCTGTGAACTTTTGTCTTTCTTATCCATGCCTTAATGATCCTTTTATCTGAATATCCCTCGTTCCTTCCTTCATGTTGATGCCTCATCCTTCTGAAACACCTGCTCTCAGTGTGACCTCTGCATTGGCAATAATGGCAAATCAAGGATCTGATAGTAGTACCTTTTGTTTGTTTACCTTTTTGATTCCCTTGCTTGAACTGTTTGTTGCTAATCTGATTTCTGACAGATGGACAATGAACTTCCTTGCTTATCTGAAGATAGCCTCCTCTATTGAACCCTACTCCTGTGCGATCTCCGGAGACTTTCCCCATGCTTAGAATATCATCAAGCTTGGTTCTGCCAGTGTTCCATTTGTCAAGAACACTTTCAGCCTTTTCGGCTCTAAGAAGAGTTCTCCTGAGTTGCCCTTCCAGATTTCTGACGTCTTGCTTGATCTTGTCAAGTTGGGTTACAACCTCTTCTCTTTCACCTTTTAGTCTAATGTTCTCGTACTTCAAGAGTTTGTTTATCTCACATATCTTTAACCAATTAACAAACATGGTTTGATATGCGGGACCGAATATCAGCTTCGTCAACTTCCTTTTCGTCACCCGTATCAGATATAGAATCACTGTCAGATGTTGCACTAAATGTTATGACATTTCTCTTGACATTCTTATCTTTTTCTTTCAACATGGTGCAAACAGAATCCACACTATGTCCAACATTGCTAGTTGTATCATCAGTACACTGATTACCCATGGTGGTCATAAAAGCAACATAGTTGCTGACAATGTCCTCGTCACCAGTGTATTCTTCAGACTCATCATCACTCCAAGAGCTTGCTAGCGATTTTCCTTTTTGTTTCTTTATGGTGTTAGCACATTCTGCCTGTATGTGTCCAAAACCTTCACATTCTCTGCATTGAATTCCCTTGCCTTTACTTTTGGTATCAAACTTCTGTATGGGTCGATTGTTGCCTCTAACTACAGGAGAAAAATTTGTCCTAGCTTCTTTGTTAATATTTCTGAAGTTCTGACCTCTATTTCCTATTTTCCTCATCATTTTACTAAAGTTCTTGGTTAAAAGAGCTATGTCATCTTCAATCTCAGTACCCTCTCCTTCATGTGAAGCATCAGCAGTTTCCACTTTCAAAGCCACTCCTTTCTCCCTTTTATTTTGCTTCAAGTTCATCTCAAAAGTTTGAAGAGATCCCATCAATTCATCCAATCTCATATTAGAAGTATTCCTAACTTCTTCTATAGCAGCTATTTTTGGCCGAAAATTTTTTCAGGGAGAGATCTAAGGGTTTTCTCAACTAATTTCTTTTGGGAGTACTTCTTTCCTAATTGAAAAGCTTGATTAGCTATGTCACGAAGTCTTCCATTGAATTCAGCCACAGATTCGTCATCATTCATCCTAAGGTTTTCAAACTGAGAAGCCAAAATTTGAAGTTTAGAGGCTCTTACAGTGCTTGTCCCTTCATGAATGTTTTGAAGGATATCACATGCTTCTTTAGCTACTTCGCAGGTAGAGATCAACTTGAACTGTTCTTCATCAACAGCAGTGAAAATAGCATTCAAGGCCTTTGAATTTCCCAGAGCCGCGCGTTCTTCTTCAATACTCCAATCTTGGACATGCTTGAGAGATTCATTTCCCTTCTTGTCGTCGACTGTAGGAGGAGTCCAGCCTTCAACAGTGGCCACCCATGCCTTTTCATCAAGAGATTTGATAAACGCGCGCATCCGTGACTTCCAATATGTATAATTGGTGCCAGTAAGAAGCGGAGGCCGAGTCACAGAAGCTCCTTCCTTCGTGTTCATGATTGACGTACTAAGACAGCAGAATCACACCCTCTTTGACTAGCAAAGAATGCGGATGACCTGCTTTGATACCAATTGAAATTAGTACGCAATACAAATTATAGGGCAGATGAAGATAGTATCAAGCAACACATCATAACACAAGGTCGTTGGTAACGCAGTTCGGTGCGCACACCTACATCTGCGGGGCCCCGCCCAGAAAATCAAATTACTCCATTATATAGTATGTAAAATACAAACATCAAAGCTGAAAGATATTAGAGGAAAAACACTCCCCCTCAATACATGCTACACGAGTTGATCGCAATCAACTCAATGGAGTAATTTTGCGCAAGCTCCCCTTGCGAGCAAGATCCCCTTGCAGTACTCACCAAAACCAACTCCCTTGATCCTCTACCGTGTAGATGTGAGCCTCCTCCCGGAGCTTTATTTTAGATCCCCTTTCACCAAAGAAGATCAACGCTATCACCGTGGCAGCAAACCTCCCTGTAACCTTGCTACCCTTTTTAAAAGTCCTTCTTCGAGGGTAGATAAACTGTTAACAACAGCTGAGGCACCAATAAAAAAACCGCACAGATTTTTCTCAACAAAACCAAGTGAAACTTCCGCAGCCAAGAGATCATGAACCCAACCCGAACAATCTCAACAACTCATCACTCGGTTACAACAACTTCAATCAACAGGAGGATATGGAGTTCTTTTCAATAAAAATTCTTGATCTTCAAATCTTCTTCAAATCTTCAATCAAATCTTCATTGATTTGGATAGATCTCCTTTATTTAGAAACTCCCCACAAGACAGGCCTTAAAATTCAATTTAAACTCCTTTAAATCCATACAGGTTAAACCTGGGAGTTTGACTGGTCAAACTAGTCAAATTTGGATTGAACAGTGATTCTGCACACTTGGCACGGCTATGTGCCAATTGGCACGGTCGTGTCGTTTCAACTTTGACATCTCTTTCAAATTCGTAATTGTGGCATGACAGTGTGAAGCTTCTGTGTAACCCCTTGTTTTTAATATACGAGCTATTGTATTATGTATTTTTGATCGTATTTAATACACATATTTTTCATGCATTTGGGGATTTTTTCATAAATTTTAAAAATTGTAATAATATAAAAATCTATTTCCATACATTTTTAAATTATATTTTAGATAAACATAATATGTGGTATTCATTAGAATACATAGTATATTATATTGCATAAAGTATTATTAGGTTTATTTATCTTTTTCTAAATAACGAAAATCATAATTTTCATATGCATGCCACCTCACCTCACATGTGTCATTTGTTAGTTAATCCTCATTCTAAGCTTGCCACCTAAACACCCACTTGTCATCGCCTAGTTAATTAATATGATGATAATGAAGGAGGGAATAAAGGGAAAAGAAAAAGGGAAGAAAAAAAGAAAGCAAATTTTCTCATCTCATTTTCTCTCCCTCTCACTCTCTCCACCCTAGGCCGAACACCTCCCCCTCCCTTTCCTCCTCGTTGGGCCAAATCACCACCACCACCACCATCTACTTGAATTAAGGAAGGAAAAATCACAATGAGAAGGAGGCAAGAGAATAAAGAGAAGCTTCATTAAGGTATGGATTTCACCACTTAGGTTGGTTTATTATGTTCAAGAATTGTTTCATAGCTATATTATGATGTGTGATGATGTTGTTTTGTATATTAAAATTCGTGCCATGTCATATACATTACTTTAGAAATCATTGTGTCATTGTGCTATGATGATGTCTAGAACTCTATGCTATGTCTCTTCATTATGCCTTAGGATGATTAGTATGTTTAGCCCAATGCTATGCTCCATACATTGCTATCTTGTTGCCATGCTATGTATACACTATGCTTCAGTTAATTGGATATCTAGGCCATGTTTAGCATGAGGATAACACTATGGTACATGGTATGCTAGAATGCTCTACTTGTCATTTTTGTCATGAATAGCACCTCAACTTGTTCTATGGTCTATGTCTTTGTTATTCTCTTATGCATGAAATGATGTTTTCTTGATTCATGCCAATGACGATATTCATTCTGCATGCGCTGAGGCTAGGTTGATAGTGTTTCACTTCCTTATGAGATTTTGATGTCATATTGCATGTCATAGTTTGGATTGAATAATGGTTATGGAAAGTTGACATTAATGTGATCATGGTGAAAATGAAATGATGCTAACGGTGGTTATGATCTAAAATTGTCGAGGTGGTGAACATGATCTCAATTTGTTGAGTAAGAACCTGATAACATCATAACAACTTGAAATATCTCGATCTGCCCCGAGGTAGGGGAGTATTCCAGATATGCGGGTGGTGAACTCGAGTAAAATATAGACTTAATGAACTAGACTAGGTTGATTGTATCTCACTCGCACTCCCGGCAGAGGAGTGGGCAGAGTTGGAGAGTTCCATGGGTCTACCCGTGATGCACCATGAGTTATATGATGTGTATGATATGATATTCTCACTCCCGAAATGGGAGGACTTACTAGAGGCCATGTTTCACAGTGCTCATGTTTCGCTGGCGGTTCACCATTTTGCACCCACCCTGGGTGAGAGTCCAGATCCTTACATATTATATTTTACCCGAGGTTCCAAAAGGTTAGTTCAAAAGTAACAAACATAAACAAAAACATGAATGGTGAATGATAATTCTTTCTTCTTGTCGTAGTACTTATTTACTTCTGTGCATGTGATCCTCGCCTAATCCCTTTTTGAGTGATTAATTTATTTCTATTGCTTCTAAACTTTCCCAACATAGGAATGAGTGACATAGTTGTGAACAATGCTAAATATAATATTCCATACCGAGTTGTGTTTTTCCTACTAGACATGCATTGACATGTCATCCCCCCTTTCTCAGGTCTAGAGCATGAGACTACAGAGCATGTTCCTTCCCAGGAGACCGTCCAGAACCTTGAGCTAGAGATCGAGCCCTCCAAAGGCGATCTCATGGATTTTTCTACGCAGGGTTAGCATAGGGAGTGAGGAGTACTTGGGTTGTGGACACTGTTTTGGGGGTTTAGGAGTATTTACCATATTCTGTTCCCTCGTGTAAACTTTTGTAAAATTATCAAATGTATTTTATTATGACCAGATATAAATATATGTAAATATTTTCTTTGGTGAATCTATGATGTAATTATGCGGATTTTTTTGTATTGGAGCATATGTATTATTTTTTTATTTGTCATCTCTACTGTTCTAGCAATCGCATGTGGCATATGAGAATCAAATTATTATATCACATTTACGCTGGGTAGTATTTAGAGTCAAGGGATCAAATCATTGGGTCTAAATACGGCCACGACTATGTCACTTTCCATTTTCTAGATAGCCTTTGGAAAGTTACGTATTTCCTGGGTATTTTGGAGAATGGGGCGTGACATTCTGCACGACCGTGTGGGCTTATCAATTTTTCCTTCACAAATTTTGCTCTTTTGACATGGCCGTGTGCGAGCCCGCATAGCTGTGTTAGCCCTTTCCTAGACTTTGCCCATCATTCGCAAATGTGACACGACCGTGGCAAGTCTGCACGGCCGTGTGAAGCACTGCACGGCCGTGTCAACTAAAGCTTCATTGATTCGCAAGTTTGGCACGGCCATGTCAGCTCATGCACAGCCGTGTGGCTGTGGTCCTTCTTTGATATCATCATTTCTGATACGCACGGCCGTGTCAGCTGACACACACGGCTTGCACATTTCATCATCGTTTGACTTTCGAATGACCTGAAACTTACTAGATAGACATATTAGACCAATATGACTTGTTTGACATCATCAAAATTAAGTTTTTGACCTCAGTTAGTGGGCTAACTTAGGCCAACAGTATCCACCCTTTCTGCAAGAGATCATCCAAGTGTGTCTGCACTTCTTCCAATTCAAGTGGTGACATAGAGTAAGGCTATCTAGAATAGGGTTGGCCCCAAGCACTAGCTCAATTACAAATTCAATACCACGGTCCAGAGGCAACCTATTAAGTTCATCCAAAAACACGTCCAGGAATTCTCAAACTATCTCTGGCTTCTCTGGTGCAGTATCCATGACAGTCACTGATGTCATTGTAGGTATAGCTATGAACTTCGCTGGTCTCTCTCTTCTGACAAATTCAAATCTTGGTTGATTGGATATCTCGAACACCACTCTTCCATTAAGGCATTTGATCATGGCGTGGTGTTCTGCCAACCAATCCATCCCGAGGACAACATTGAAACCTAGCAAGTCGATGACAATGAAATCCGCATAAACTCACGTCGACAGATGATTACGGGGCAGGAAAAACATGTGATTTTATTTGTCAGTACTCGGATGCCCGTGTTAACGTCCTAACAAGAGGCAAGAGGAGAAACGGGAATAGTGTGTTGGTTGACGAACTGCTTCGACATGAATCAATGGAAAGCTCCTGAGTTGAATATGGCAAGGACGAGTACATTAACGATTAGTACAATACCTAAGGTCATGAATACCAAGTATAAGCATACATGTACTAATCTATGAATCGAAAGACGATAAAACTAATACATACATACTCGTAATAACTTGGCCAGTGGCCTTGGCCTCCTTGCAATCATGGTAAAGGGCTGTCGTCTGGGTGGTGGAGCTTTGAGACCTGGCCTACTTTCTCCTTAGGTGGAAGTGTGGGCCTACGCTAATTATTCCCCGTTGGAGCTGGATCAATGGCTGGTACAGTAGTCTGTGATGAAGTTGTTTTCTCTGTCCCCTACGCAGACAGTCTCTCGCGTTGTGGTCTTTGACACCGCAAGCCAGGCATAAGTTTAGATAAAGCAGGTAGTCTGGTTTGATATGACAAGACTTATTGCAATATTGGCAGATCGGGGTAGGTCGATGATGTTGCGGATGCGGTGCTGGCCTCTTAAATTGTCTGCTGCATAGGCCTATGGAGCTGCCTAGTGGGGGCAGGGGCTGTCTATAGGGTCCTATGGAAAATGCTAATAATGGAGGTGGTCGTCGTACAGGAGTAGTCACATGTTGCTCCCATACTCGCTCTCTCCGTACATACTCAAACTCCCGAGTTGTGGAGAGTACAACTGCATGGATCTTCAGATTAAACCCAATCAACTTCTCTCGATTGTCAATGTTCAGGCCTTGCTAAAAGCTCTTGGCTTGAGCCAGGGGGATGGACACCATGTCCTTGGCAAACCTAGAATAATAAACCATTTCGCATATCCATATGCACGGTATAGTTAACAACTGTGAGTTAAACACACACCTACTGAGCATAGAAAATTCAGCGTCGTATTCCTCTACAGTCATAGAGCCTTACTTCAGACTCATAAATCGTGCTTTAGCTCCACCTGTGCCTCTGGTGAAAAGTATTGAGCATTGAATGCCTCCTTAAAAGTGGTCCAGGAGATCGGTTGTGCTAATCGGTCCTCTACAGAATCCCACTATATTCAGGCCTCTTTGGTCAACTACAGTTTCGCCATGTCTACACATGAATCTATAGGAGCTCATGATGCCTTCAACATATCGTTGGTGGAGCGCAGCCATCCCTCTGTAGCCAGAGAGTCCTCTCGTCCAGTAAAATTCGATGGCCGTTGTGCTCGAAACTGTTGTACTCCCCCTTCTTGCCTGGGTTCATGATGTATGGCTTGCACCATTTCTTGCAGCGCTTGGTCAGATATTTGATGCACTGTCGGAGGTTGTTCAATATTAGTTTTGTCATCGTTGCTGACATTGTTGACGTTGTTGGCATGGGGTAAACATCACGGTTGGTGGTGTCGATATTTTCGTTGACAATGTGGTTGTCATTATTGATGACCGTGCCAGATCCATTTTCGTTGCCCAGATTCCTTGCCATTTCCTCGTTGATAATGGAATTGTTCCCAATGACGGTACATGCACGTCGGTTACAGGCCTTCGACATTCTGTATTTCAAGTATGGATGTCAGTTCAATTTGAGTATTTTATACATATTTTCTAATTATCCTATACTGTTCACGAGGTAGTTGCGCGGACCTGCATGAGCCACCACTTGTATAACGCCCCAGACTTGGGTGTTGTTATACAGATACATGTGAAAATATCTAATAAGAATACTAAAACTTAATCTACTCTTTTCAAAATATTTTCAAAATATTTTTAGAAGTTAACATATTAAGTGTGTTTGCAAGCTTCAACTAATAGCCTTAACATTTTAAGATAAGATTACAAAATGACACACTGCTCACATAATCTTTTGGAGTCTTGGTGTCTTCCATTTGCTTGTCCAACTTGTCTTGAAGTCTTGCACCTTCATGAGTCATTGACTTGCCTTTTGATCTTTAATTTGAGTTCCAAGTTTATTGACTCTTCATAATCAAGCTCTTGCTCCGTGTCATTATCTCTAGCCAGCTTAAGTGAATTTCAAGACTTTGTTGACTTGATTTTCCATACTCACAAATTATCTTACAAAAACATCATTAGCAACCATAATTATTTTCTTATCATCAAAACTAACTTAGGGGTGATGCAATAACCAACACTAACTACTCCAAGAGTAACTTGGACGTTTGATCAAAATGATGACTATTCAATTGAAACCAGCAACGAAATATCGTTTGATTTCAATCTACCGGATCTTTTGACAGTGCAAATGCACATGCTGTTAAAATACAGCTGTAGAAGTGATATTAAAGTACGCAAGCAGATCTAGATAGGATGTCTGTCAACATGTTATCTGATAGTTATGTGACCTATATACCATAACAGTCAAGATCGTTAACGAGTCAAACCTAGGATATGGACCTGACATCGACTCCTCTAACGCTCAAGTTAGAATCTAAAAGATAATCGATAAACAATTTTAAAGAAAACAGAAAGTTTATATAGCAATGAGTTACCTCCTCCCTTAAGGAGGGGGGATTTAAAAAATACGAAGACTATGATTTTTGGTAACTACACATAGTGGGTAAGCCAGTTTTACAGGCCTGCCTTGAAGTTAGGCTCGCATGCATGCTGTTGACTTGAACATATAGGCTTTTAATGTGGTATATAACCACCATTCTCATCTTCAAGTCAATTCCTAGCTGGCGTAAAAGTGGATTAGCATGTATCCTTCTTACACATGAAAAAGCAGAAAGTGTGTTTGTTTTGGGGTGACATGTTTTTGATCTGACATGATGCTTTTAGCATGTCATTCGAACATGACAATGGAGCAAAGAATTTGTTGATGGCACAGGGCCCTGTTCTTTTGTAGGAAAGTAGAATTGGGAAAGTTGAGAAGTGTGGAATCTGATGAGAGAGAAATTTGTGTGTAGTGTGTTCTTTTGTTGGAAAGTGGAGTTGAAAAGTTGAGGTGTGTCACACTACGTGTAGTGTGTTCTTTTGGTTGAAGAAAGTTGGATGAAAAAAGTGGTGTGGGGTTAACTCAAATTTAATTTGTGCTATTTATACCTAAACTAAATACTTAAAAATAAATTAATTAATATAATATAATATCTAATTAATACTTAATTGTTATGAATAGGACCCATTGGGCCTATTGGGTATCCACCCACATGAGTACCCATTATGAATACTATATAAAGGAGGCTAGGGGTTTCCTAGCCTCAACCCTTCTCCAAATCTGTTTCTCGTTCATAACACGTTATCAGCACAATCACGCTCGTTGGAGGAGATGGCGGCTCGCGGGGAAGGAGATCCATCAATCGCTCAGATTCAAGAAGATCGTAATCTTCTCAACGGGGAGCGAAAAGGGCATCCTTCACCAACCGTCGCCTAGATTCCTCGTCGAATCTAAAGGTAAAAATCCAAACTTTTTAGATCTAAACTTGCTTTTCTCATTAGATCTGCATGTTTTAGGATCAAAAAGTTTATAAACACGGTGAAATTCAACTTTTTTAATAGATCTGCATGTTTAAAACAATAAAAACTTGTTTTTTTAGCGATCAAAATTGTTGAAAAATCCGATTTTTACCCCCCCCCCCGCCTTTGATCCAAAAATCCGCACGCCCGTAGGGCGGAACGGCGGCGCGCCTCTAGCGCCGCCGGCGGAAAACGAACGCCGCGGACTGCCGCCGCGGACTACCGCCGCGGCCTCAGGCCGCGGCAGCCGCGGGCAGCCGCGGCCTGAAGCCGCGGCACTGCGCCGCGGCCCCAGGCCGCAGCCAGTCGCCGCGGCCTGAAGCTGCGGCCCGTCGCCGCCACGGCGGCCGCGTCCTACGCGGCCAGCCGTCGCGGCGACACGCCGCGGGCCCCCCTAGGGTTTCCTGAAACCCTAACCCTAACGGGCTATTTTTCGGGGGAGGCCCAATATTAACCCTAATAGGTTGTTTTCATGGCCCAAAAGGCCAGAAAATTAGCCCATTCACATAAATTATTTTTCTTTTATTTATTTTTGGCCCTAAAAGCCCAAAATAGTTAAAAGAAATTTTGAAAGGGTTTAAAGCGGTAAAATAAAACATTAAAATATGGATCAAAAGGCAAAAAGTTTTCACAAAAAAAAGTTTTTGCACGTCGCACACATATTTTAATTATTTTAAATGCCTGTGTTTTTGATTATCTGCGTGGTTATATGTTTCCAATATATTATCTGCGTGGATGTGCAAATTAGGCTATGTTTTTCGGGATCAGCCAGGTTTCCGACACCTTTTAATTTCCTGCAATTTTTCTTTTTTTTTGAGAGAAATTTGTAAGTGAGGATATAAATGTAAAAAGAAGACCGAAGGACACCAAAAAGGAGCTGAAGGCGTACGCACAATGAAGATGTGGCTTCTCTCTGAAGTTCCAGAGTTGTATTTTATTCTTTCATGCTATTTTTGATGTAACTTCGGACTGTACTTCTTTTTATTTCGGTGTCGGCTGGCTGATCCCCATAGTCCTAAGTCATTTTAGTTTTCATTGCTTATGCATTAATTGCGTGGATGTTAATTATTTTAATACCATGTTAATGTTACAATGAAACTGTCAAAAAGCATGCTAAAATCACTTTGATATAGTTCAACGCCTATTGCTAGACTATATATCTGCGATAAGATTATTTAAATGCCCGCAGCATATAAATAGCATGTGTACATCATACTTGTTTCAATTCAGTTTAATTGAACAGAATCTTTAGTTTACAAGCTTTACATTATATGTATGATGAGCTCATGATATGACGATATTTATGACAATAAGACAATAATGATTTCAAAAAGTTTAATATCATATCCACTTTGACAAAATGAACCTGAAGTTCAAAAGTCAACACCCTCTCTCCCTAATAAAATAAATATCAACAAATACGATGGTTTATGCGAAAATTATAATTGCTATCTTTTTAAAAGATGCACAATTTGCGGTAAACAGATATATAAGATCTATGATCTATATAATCCAATATGGACACCAGAAGTTTTCCATAATACCGCTAAACTCTTTAAAAGAGTACTCTCCTTTATTTTTACAAGGAAAGATTTTTTCTAGCCTTGAATATAAGCATACGCCTGAAGTCGTGGCTTAATGAATAAGTGAGAAATATATTACGCACCCACATATTTGTTCCCCTCTGAGCATGGTAAACTATCCACATAAAATTTGAACGACTCAAGTAAAAGGCCTGAAGCTATACTCGAGCATTCAAATAGACTTTTTAAAAGTCTCTTATTAATTAGAAAAGTGGAAGTATAAATAATTTGCTCAAACCCCTGCTTATGTCTCCTTAGCAAGACTAATTTTCATTGTCCTTTATAAATAAGGAATATTGAAATCAGGGGAAGTTCAGGATCAAACATGACCTGAAATAAAAATAAGAAAAACTCAAAACAGGGGAAGTCTTGGATTAAATGGGAAAGGGAAGATACGATATACCTCGACATGGAGTAAGCAATGGCAAGCCAAAATCAGACCAGAAGTTCTGATAAGAGCCATAATGTTTTTGCAAACATGAATGTGCATTAGCTTATGCCATATAAAAATACATACATATCTAGTCAAAACGACGAAAGTCTAATTGACCTTATGTATATTTTGCTACTCCCCGAGGACAAATAAACTTTGAAATCAAATCTATTGTCATAACATAAGTCTTAAATGAGCATAATTATTGTTGTATGTTTTCAAGAGCACACATCACACTATGTCACTTGTTGACTTATCATCGGTATTATTCTCTTGTAGTTTTAATACATTTTATTTTACTGCGTATGTTTTGCTATCTTGTATACCCATAAAAATAAAATGAGGATGCCATATACTCTCTGAAACTTACACAGTTTCAAAAAAGGATATTCGTCAAAACGAAATCCCTAATGACTCAAGAAATAAATGAAGCCTGAAGCTTTGTCCCAAAATGATCCGCACAATAGTCAAAGTGAAGATGTAATCCTTCATACTTTGAACACAGTTCAACTATTACCGGACAAAAATTAACTTGAGCATTTTAATGGACTTTTCGAAAGTGCCACATAAATTCAAAAGAGGAATTATTTTGGAACACCAGAAGTGTCCAGAATCGACCAAATTTTTGGATCGATATCACCCTGGATTGATGATGCAAGACATCATCAACCAGACGAACCCGAAGATTCTTCAAAAAGGGTGAAACTTTCATTGTCCTATTCAAAAGGGAAAAATGATAATGAGATCATCTCCATTCACATGGACATTGACTCTCCCCACTTTCTCAAATGAATTTAAGAAGATATACTATCATCATTAAAGATAATGAAGACCTTTAGGTCTCTTGAGAGTATTTAAGGGATATAAATAGGCTTCGTCCACTCCCTTAATAGGCCTGATGATGTACCTTTGGTGTACTCATCAATATATCCTCTAAATAAATGGTCATTATCCAACCACATTCTTTTATAAAATGGTGGTAACTTTGGATAACACTGGGAAATTTAAATGTTTACAACTGGAAAAATAACGAACACCCTGAAGCTTGTGTTCACACCCAAGTATGGGTAATATAAATCATTAAAATGATTTAAATGGATTTCTCATCCATTAAAAATCCAGTTGTAGGTGACCACATGGGAACATGCAATTACATTGCAAACCATCAAAACGCCTCCTTAGAACCTATTTATATGAGTCTGATCACCTCATATAAACAGTTTCCGAAAACCCCTGACGGGGGAAGCGTTTAGAGCACATCTTATATATTGTGCCATGATGAGTAGACACCCCCATATCACCACTATAGACCATCAAAATGCAGAACTATTTATCGAAAGTAAATATCCCAGATAAATAGAGTCTGAGCACTCTGAACAGGGGAAGCATTCAAATTCACTTCTCCTAAGACGTGCATTGATGATCCTATTTTAAAGATTTGATGAGATCCTGAAGATCCCTCACAACTTTAATGTCCCAGAATCAGTTTCAACAGAAATACTACAATCATCCATGAGCCTAAAGCTCAAATGACCATTTAAATCATTAATACCTATGATCTGGTTATCATGAAATGTGATGAGATCCTGAAGATCCACACTTATGAAACTGTTAAAACAGTTATCAGACATAGTTACTGACAATATAGATATTGTCAAAACTTTCACATAATGCTACTAAAAATCCAGCTAGGATTGACATACCAAATATATTGGATGCAATCCACCGGTAGCAGAAGTGGATATCCTCAATGGATGAGAGGACATACCACTAGGCTCCAAAAAGAGAGATCTACTCCTGGAGACCGAAAAAACAATACCACCACAGGAAAGTGAGCTCAAATCCAGAACCTTATTGCAACTTGGTTGCTAAGGACCAATTCTGGATCTGTCCATATTCTTTACCCGTCCCAGAACCTTCACCCCTTTAACGCGTCGTGAAGGAGACACCTCTGGGAGAAATCAAATGATTATAGTACGTACGGGGTGAGTTTTGGACAAGAAAGAACACATTTTGTCGACAAATTCTCTCATATTTTCATTTTGCCAGTTAAATATAAAATATCGTTTCCACAACTCTGCTTTGCCTGAAGCAAAGATAGAGATTTGGCCAAATTATAATAATGTGGAATGAGGCAATAATAAGGTGAGCTGGACTCACTTATGAAATATGAGGTGTTGGACCTGAAGTCTTGGTATCAAAAATGATATCAAATCCTGTGGGATAACTGAGTATTGAAGGAGAACTAAAATAAAATCGTTAGTTATAAGCATTTTAATTTGCTATAGTTTTTAGAGGTATAAATCGCTCAAACCAGGAAGTAATCAAGTAAGATGAGCTGAACTCACTTACAAGATGAATCTGATGCATCGACTGGTTTATGTCAAGGCGTAACCCAACGAATGGCAAAAAGAGGGAATTTTTGGTTGATGTTGCTATTGGATGTGACAACATCACCGATATAAAATTTCTTCAACTGCATGTACAAATTTTTTTCTTTACTTTCCTTTCTTTTTGGGACACATATTAATAATATGATTAAAGGAAAGACAACCTAGACAAAGATCCTTAAAGGACTCACACTAAAAGGTTGTTGTTTGCACCTCTTAAAAACAGTATTGTTCTTAAGAGAGCAAATTAAAAGAATTGAGATTATTTTAAATAACTCAAAATATTGTCGGATCTCCTTAAGAGAAATTACCGAAATATCTGTTAAAGCCTATCTATCAGATATGATATGATATGAAAGCCCTAGCTAGGCATAAATTCTAGGCTTACAGAACATTAATCATCCTGAAGATGAATAATCATCCCGAAGATGAACTATTATCCTGGAAATGAACTATCATCCTGAAGATGACGTTAATTAATCATCCCAAAGATGTAAACTTCATACAATGATGATTGATGAAGAAACATTAATTTCATTCTCCACCAAATACACCTATTTGGTTGTATGGATATACATTAAAAGACCCCTTTCCGTTAGCTGGAAGAGGGGAAGAATATATATGGTCCAGAAGTACCTTAAGTGTCTTTGAAACATTCTTCTACCTGGCCAACTGCATGCGTCTCTTTTGAGCGTTAGCAGTATAGCTATTAGCCAGGTACAGTGCAGTGCCCCCAGCGCGCCACTGGACCAGAGATATGTAGCTTCTGCGCTATCTCCAAGGGTCGAGGAAAAATCCTCTATGTTAAATGTATTTGCATATGCAGGTTACAGATCATCGCGATGAATGGCATAAAAGGGACGTCCACCTCCTAAAGATCTACACAGAATCCTTCCAAGTCTACATCCTTCCACCATTCCGAGAAGCCCATCACCCAAGGAGCAGTTCAAGAACATACAATGCCAGGTCCTGAAGTACCTCGCAGACAATGACGATTGAGACGTGGAGCTGTCTACCAAGTTTGCTAGCGCTCCTTTAGTTTCAGCTAATGCCTTATATGAGTGAAACTTGTATAGATGAGTGATGCTTGTACTTTACTTTTGCTTTCGGAATGTTGCAGATGAGATGGATGTAAAGACACATAGGAGATAAATGTATAGATATATAGGAGATCTGTAAGCCTGAAGCTTGATCAGATTAGGGGGAGTCAACTGTAGAGTTGTACTCTTTTTCCTTGGCTAGTGGTTTTTCCCACAGGGTTTTCCATAGTCAAGGTTTTAATGAGGCAACCACATTGACTCTGGATCCAGAAGTATCCACCCCTTGACACATCCCCAAATCAGGGGAAGTTATGGAGTGTTGTACTCTTTTCCCTTCGCTATTGGTTTTTCCCACAGGGTTTTCCATAGCTAAGGGTTTTTAACGAGGCAGGTACCCTTAACTTGGATCCGGAAGTATCCACCCCTTAAGATACTCAGTAGTACTAATGAATCATTCAGTATTCATAAAGTCGAGTATACCACGTTGGTTGGATAAGGGGAAGTGTTATGAATAGGACCCATTGGGCCTATTGGGTATCCACCCACATGAGTACCCATTATGAATACTATATAAAGGAGGCTAGGGGTTTCCTAGCCTCAACCCTTCTCCAAATCTGTTTCTCGTTCATAACATTAATTTAATTAATTGAGTACGAATAGTGTAATAAGGAGTGCATATAGCGGGGGATCCACGCGGTTTCACGCACTGCAGCGAAAAACGAAGCAAAAAATAATAATAAAGGGAAAATTCGCTGATTGGTTGAGGAGAGAGAGGGACCCACATGGATTGTGAGAATCATGCGTAATCGGAGCAAATTGCTCTGAGTTCAAAAGCCCTCATGGATTCTTTGTTTTGGTTGCCACGTCAGAATTTCTTCCCCACAATCCGAGATGCCAACCCCCCCCCCCCCAGAATCCAATGAACAATGTGTAAATAGTGTATGAACAGTTTTACACTCTCTCCCTCACTTTCGGAGAAAAGAATAGGCCCTTATTTGGGTCAAACTCTTAAACATGACCCTATGATAGTGTGATTTGACATGGTGCTTGAAGTAGGAGTTTTTGCCATCTGTACCAAGGCACCCCGAGCATATACCCAAGCACCCCGAGCAAGTACCCTGAAACCCCATAAACATTTGGTACCTGGCATCTCGAGTGTTCTAGCACTTCAATACCCCTGTCACTTTGGACACCCCCAACACCACCCCCAACACCCTAGGTGGACACCCCAAGTAACCCGGGTACCCCGATATCCTACCACCCCCAGTACTCTAGGTCAGTACCCCCAACATGCAAAAGGCAAAACCTAGAAAAAACAATGCAACCATACAAAATGGATTGGAATTCTAATGATGTTATAGTGCGCAAGCGGACCTAGAAGTGATGTATGTCGACCATTTATCTGACAGTCAACACCACAACAGCCAAGAGCATTGGTGAGTCAAACCTAAGGTGGAGCCACCGCCTTCGACTACTTCAATGCTCAAATTAGAGCTTGCGAGACAATCGATAAACAAAACAATGGTAAAGCAAATAGAAAGTTTATAAAGAGAGTGAATTACCTTCTCCTTTAAGGAGAGTGATGGCTAATTTCACATAGTAAGTGGGCCAATTTTGTGGGCATGCCTTGAAATTGGGATAATGTGCATATGAGCATTTAGGGTGATACACTAGCAAGGAGGAACATTATTCTGTGTAAATAAAAAAGATAATGTTATGAATGAGGGAGGCCTTTGGCCTCCCCTCATCTTTATCCCCACCATTACTCCCCATCATCCCCACTAATGGGGACCTTTGGTTATCCTATGGCCTTTGGGCTTCCATTGATTTAATAAATAGAGAACCATGGCTTTGTGCCATGGTTACTCATTCTTCTCATTATCCAACACGTTATCAGCACATTAGCTCTCAATTTTCTTGAGCTTCTCCTAATAATCCCCTCAAATTATCCTTGCCATGCGTTGGAATCTTTTGTTGCAGCAAATCGTTATGGCGTTTTCCACGGGGCATCGGAAGCAGGGGATTCATTCTAATCTTTTTTTGACGATCGTCGCTAGATCTATCGGATCTAGAGGTAAATTTTTTTAGAAACCCCTAGATCAACATATTTACATGCGCATATTGTTAAATCTGTGATACTTATTTTAAATATCACTATCTAGATACTTCGCTAAATTTACCCCTAGATGATCTAGGCAAAAATTGATTTACATGCGCATCTGGGGGTTTCTAGATAGTAATATGGTGCATGTAATATAATGCGCATGTTGCTAAATACATATTTTATATATCACCATATCTGTGATACCCATTGTCCATAGGCCTCCCATTCGTATCTCCCCATGCCATGTTAAAAATCAATTTTTTTAAATACATCATCATCCCAAAGCCCAATCCCCAGGCCTTGCACCGGTGCCGGACCCCCCGGAAGGGGGTGTTTTCGTTCCGCCGGACCCCCTGCCCCCCTGTAGCTTGGTACCGCCGGACCCCCGGAAGGGGGGCATCGATCTACCGGACCCCTTTGCCGCTTGGTAAGACAGGCGCTTGGTCGACAGAGGGGGACCTCCGATCAGGCTGATGCACCGCTGCAAATCGACAGGGGGACTCCGATCAGCCAGGCGTTTGGTCGGAGCGCCGCCCCGCCTTGATCGGATCCCCCCCCCGGATCTCTGGCCTTTCAAATCCTCAGATCTCCGGCCACACCCCCTGTCGGGGGGCTCCTTTTTGGTTACAAAGTGCCGGTCACTGCTCATCGGAGCGCCGGCCGCATCTGCCACTGCTCGTCGTAGAGCGCCGCTCCCCCAGTCAGGGGGCCTGGCTTACCAAGCGATCAAATGGGGAGAAGAGGAAGGGCCTGTTGAATTTGATCAAAGTTGTATTTTGGGTTTCCAGTAGCAAAAATAAATGGCCAGTAGTAGGAAACCCAAAAACACAAAAAGAAATCGCATCCAGTAGTAGGAAGGGCCTGTTGAATGTGATTTGATCAAATGGCATGGCTTACCAGTCGGGGGGCCGCGATCAAATAGAAGGTGGGCACTGTTTCCGGTCCCACTGCTGAAATCAAATGGGGAGGGGAGGGGGCATGATATGAAAGATGAGGGGTTGGGGGATTTTCACATTCCCTTGATATCCTAAAAGATTGTTTTTAGGGATTGTGTAAAATTTACTCTTAAAAATACAGCCCATGTGCCTGCAGCCCAAATCTTATTATTAAATTAGTTTGGCTGTTTTTTGGGCCAGAAGCCCAGTTGATAACATTCACTATTAAAATGATTATTATTTCGCTTATGGGCTTGCAGCCCAAATCAGAGTAAAATTTAATTTCGTCTGTTTTAATTTGGGCCAGAAGCCCTGTTAATCAAATTGCAAATTAATATGATTATTATTGCTATCGGGCATGCTGCCCGCCTCTAGCCCACTAGAATTGCGAATTATGATATTTTATCTGCTACTTTTAAATAAATATCTTAAGCATTTGATAAAACATTTATTTAAGTTAAATTGATTAAACGGATCCTGAGACCGCTCTGTCTTTAGTAAACTAACCTAAAGATGAATGACGTTTCCCTGTGGTCCAACTAATCCTTTTAACTTAAATTAAATTATTTTATCCAATATTTGTGCTTGATTATTTTTGTAATGTTTGTTTGATGCGCTATTATTATTTGCTTGTTACATATATAACTGCGTGGATGTTTAAATAAGTCAAAATGCGTTTTTTGGGATCGGCCAGTTTTTGATACCCTATTATTATATTCCTTCTCTTTGTAATTTCTTTTTCTTTTTGGAGAGAAATTTGTAGTGAGGAATTAATGTATTATGCCAAAGATCGATGTTACTACCTATGAAGATGGAGGAGATTGCATTTATCTGGGACCCAAATAGGGTTTCCAAATTGTATTTTTCTTTTTCTTCTGTATGGACTGTATTTTGGACTTTGGACATTTTATATTTTGGGTATCTGGCCGATCCCCGCATTTTTTTTCTTATTTATTTCTTTTAAAGCATGACGTTTAATTATTAATACATGCTTATTGCATAGATTAAGATGACAAAATTGGCAAGCATCGATTTTGAGGTCTTGATGCAGCGGGAAAGAACTATCTTAGCTGGCAAGTGGACCTGAAGTTCCACTTGCGTTCGATGGTACTTCTCCACTCGATCCTAGCCCCCGCAGTGGCCGAGACACCTACTAGCAGTGCCCCTGAAGTGGCACAAGCATCTAGCAGTTCTCCAACCGTTGTCTCCGACATAGATAAGGCGAAAGCCATTATCTATATCAGAAGACACATAGATCGGACCTTAAAGGCCGAATACTTAACGGTGGAAGACCCATTAGAGTTGTGGCAAGCATCGGAGGCACGTTATAAACATCAAATCGATGTAATATTATCACGTGCCAGTTATGAGTGGAAAAACCTCAGACTTCAGGACTATAAGTCCATTGCTGAGTATAACTCTGCACTTCATAATATCACCTCACGCCTGAAGTTGTGCGGTGAAGAAGTGACTGAGCATAGCATGTTGGAAAAGACATTTACCTCGTTTTACGAGAAAGATGCAATCCTCATGCAACAGTATCGTGAACGCAACTTCACGAAGTTCTCTGATCTGATCTCTTGTCTTTTGAGGGCAGAGTAGAATAGAGAGTTACTGCTTGCCACTCATAATTTGCGCCCTGCTGGTACTGCCCCTATCCCTGAAGCCCACCGTGTTTCTCCCCAGAAGTGGAAAAATAAGAAGGCTAGAAAGAACAAAGGGAAAGCTGTAATGAAGCCAGCAAGAGGAGCACATCCCCAGACCAACAACAATAACAGTGGGAATAAAAACTTCTCATGGAATAATAAGAACACTGGTCGAGTGCCAATTCCAAAGAAGAACTGGGAGGACATATGCTATAGATGTGGCATGACTGGACATTGGTCCAGAAACTGTTGCACTCCTCGCCACCTCCAGGACATGTATCAGGCGAGCCTGAAGCCTCCCCTTGAAACAAATCTGGCAGATATTCAAGCTCTGACCAAGTTCGCTGCACAAGACTTCGAGAATGACGATCTGCTCGATTGAGCCCTATCTTTATATCTATGCATTTAAATCTATATAGCTTCATCTGTAGTTTGCTTTGAATGAACTTTATTTTGAATTACTCAAATAAATTTCCACTTTGCATTAATATAGATGAAATGTGATATATTGTGCACAGTGCATCGATGCACTGGTAAAGCATTTAAATTGCTCCCACATACAACGAGACTAAAAGATGCATTTTCTCTCCTAATTCATAGAATAATCTCCCAAGTTTCAAGTATATTTCGTTTAAACGAACATAACTTGGAAACTGTGGATAATAAATAGTGAATATCTTTATATAACTCGTCATGAGGATGGCCAGAAGACCATCTATGCACGATTTCATTGGACCCCCGTCGGGCCCCTATCATTACAGATATTCATCCTATATAAAGCCAACTTGACTGAGCACCAGAAGTGCCTTTCATTGCCAGAGTTTTCAACTCTGGCACAATAGACTTGGTCAACCTGGATCAGCGATGATGGACGCATCATCAAATGAATCCTTTGGAGAACATGAAGATCCTTCAAAAGGTTGAGTTTCCTTGTCCCCTTTGTCATAAGGGAAAACTTATAGAGAGACCTTCCCTCCTGAAAGTGGGATTAGAGTCTCCTGGCTTCATTGAGAGAATACATGGTGATCTTTGCGGGACTATTCACCCCGCAAGTGGCCCATTTCAGTACTTCAATGTACTGATAGATGCATCTAATAGATGGTTTTATGAATGCCTTTTTGTTCACCCGCAACCTAGCTTTCTCAAAAGCTGATAATATAGGTGAATTCACTACACATGTATTTCAAGACTACTGCCAAGCAACTGGCATTGACATTGAACAACCTGTAGCATGTTCATCAGAGTCTCTGATAAAGAGACTCCAATGGTTTTCACGTCCATTGTTAAATCCCAGTTGCCTGTTGATTTTTAGGGATATGCCATACTGCATTCCGCATCGCTTATCACGATATGGCCCTCTTGTGGCCATATCTTATTGCCGATACAGCTTGCTTATGGTTCACCACCAAACATATCTCATTTGAGAGTGTTTGGATGTGCTAATATATGTCCCAATATCACCTCGTCTTGATAACTGTGAATTTGATGAGCAAATTCTCATTATAATATGCACGCATTCTAAAGAAGCCTGAAGCTTCTGAGACCACATCATGGGACACAAAAGTCCTAATCTCGTTATGATCCGCACACTATTTCTGTGTGAAGATGAGATCCGGAAGATCCTTCACATTCAGACTAAAGTACATAAATTGGCGGATAAATTCACGGACAACCAGAAGATTGTTCGTTCACACGTCCCTGCTGCCAACACGCCAGCTAGGATCGACATTCCCAAAGATGGATGCAATCCACCGGCAGCAGAATTGGCTGTACCTCAATTGAAAAGAGGACGCCTATCAGGTTCAAAATATAAAATTCTTCAAAATAGGAAGAGTCCTGAATATATCAAAATGATCCAACCACAGGATGCTGAGCTCAGACCAGCAACCTCTCCCCTCCTAATTTCCCCTGCAGAGGAAACAACAGGAGAAACATCTTTATATTACGTACGTACTGGAGAGGTACTGGACAGATATAGCACAGTCGTCGACGACATTTTTGCTTTCGCTATTGCCATTCACGTCGCCGAATACGACGATGACGTCTACCCACTTTTCTATAGCGTAAATGCATAGATTGGCCAAAGTGGGACGAGGCAATAAGAGTAGAGCTGGACTTACTCTTGAAAAGCAAAGTCTTTGGACCAGTAGTCCATACACCTGAATGTGTAAAAACCTGTGGAATATAATTCGGATTTCATAAAGAAATTGAAATGAAGAAAATGAGATCATTTTTCTACTAAGCCTAAACTTCTCTGAAAAAGCCAATAAATGCAGTTCATGGACGTTGTGACTACATATATTTACGGCAATATAGATATAGAGATCTATATAAAACTTTCAGAAAGGTATACTCTACCCCCAGAGATGAAAAAGAGACGTAGAAACGTCTTCTCCATAAAGGCTACAAAGATCATTAGTTGATCTTAAGCAAAATTCTGCCCGTGTATCTTTTTTTTGAAAGATCGTTGACAGGATTTGTGATATTCACATATATGTGGTCGACTTAAATCTAATAGGATCTCCTGCAGAGACCATTGAGATATCTGATAGCCTTAAGCATACCTTGGAAATTAAATGCCTAGGCATAACAAGGTATTGTCTCGGCTTACAGATTAAACACCTTCGTGGTGGAACCCTTTAATATTCTTCATACACCTGGAGTTTATGAAAAATGATGTCCATTTGCAATCTATTGAAAATGGATGCATATTTATGACGCCTTCCAGTCGCTGGAAGAGGGGGAGGACATCCTAGGTCTTGAAGAACCTAGCTCTAGTATACTAGTTACACTCCTTTATCTGGCCAACTACACGTGTCTCTAATAGAACGTCTGTAGTAAAGCTGTTAACCAGATACAGTGCTGCCCTGGAGAGCACCACTGGACCAAGGATAAGCTGCTTCTGCGCAACTTCTAAGGGTCAAGGATCAGCATCCAAGGAATAAATATCGTATATGCAGGTTTACATACCATCGCGATGACTAAGCACAAATGGCCGGCCACCTCCTAAACATATACGCATCATCTTCCAAAAGTCTACATCTTCTGAGAGGCTCAACATCCAAAAAGCATATCTAAAATACGCTCATCCAGGTCCAGCAATACCTTGCAGACACAGTGAAGACTGAGTGAAGGAATACATACGTGGAGCTATCTACCAAACTTCGTAGAGCGTATCACTCCTGAGCGCCACTGTTTTCCAGTAGCCGCTAGATATGAGTGAAACTTGTATAGATGAGTGATGATTGTAATCAGAACATGATGGATGTATAGATGAATAGGAAATGATTGTATAGATACATAGGAGATCTGCAAGCCTGAAGCTTGTACAGATCAGGGGGAGTTGATAGTAGAGTTGTACTCTTTTTCCCTTAGCTATGGGTTTTCCCATTGGGTTTTCCATAGCCAAAGGTTTTAATGAGGCAACCTCATTTAACTCTGGACCCTGAAGTGTCCACCTCTAATGAAAGCTGAAAGACCTACAAGCATATGGCTTGTATGGATCAGGGGGAGTAACCTGTGGGTTGCACTCTTTTTCTTTAAGCTCTTGGTTTTGGTTTTTCCCACTGGATTTTCCACAGCTAAGGTTTTAACGAGACAAACAAGATTACTCTGGATCCAGAAGTATCCACCCCCTTAGCATTTACACTAAGACCAAAGTAATGAGTGGATAAGGGGAAGTGTTATGAATGAGGGAGGCCTTTGGCCTCCCCTCATCTTTATCCCCACCATTACTCCCCATCATCCCCACTAATGGGGACCTTTGGTTATCCTATGGTCTTTGGGCTTCCATTGATTTAATAAATAGAGAATCATGGCTTTGTGCCATGGTTACTCATTCTTCTCATTATCCAACAGATAAGACTTTATAAAACCTTCTAATTATTGACGTCTCAGTAAATGCATTCCACATGCTTATTTCTAAAAGTCATTAGACAGTTTCTGGGAACGCACTAAATTCAAATTAGGGACAAATTGAAAGACTCAATTGCTAATAAAATTGTACCCTGCACAACAATCTCTTAACTCTCATTTCGTATATGATATTAGATTTTTTTAATTAAAAAAATCCATGTTCTGGAAATTAAAAAATGTTGACATTAATCGTTTGACAAGGAAATTCATTAACTTTAACATCTGAGTTTACCAGCAAGATCAAAATCAATCAACAGTCCAAGAGAGATCGTAGATTCCTCTCTTCCCACTCTCATTCTGATCATCAGACAAATGAAAGGAAACAATCAAGAAATGGCCAAGAAATGGAGAGAGAGAGAGAGAGAGACTCTCCAATTTCCCTTTTGAGGCATGCATAAGGCCCCATGACACCCTTCAAAGAAACATCACACACAATATCCAGAAAGGCAACGCATCAAACAGTAGGATGAAGTAAAGAAGGAAATTCCATGAAGAAAGCTCTGTTTATAAGAATAGGTAGCAAAATTCCAGCAACACCCACTTCAGATCAGTGGAGTTGGCTACTTTTTTCTTCATTATGTCACCATCTTATCCATGTGTGTAAATCTTATCAGTATCTCTTCCATCTACTCTGAACTATTGCCGGGAATTACCTGTCGGCCGCCTGTGAATTTAAATTTAAGTTAACCTGAACGAAAGATCAAGCTGAATTTAGCAAGACTGAACTGGAGATATGACTATTGGCTGACCTAGCATCATGCGGCGACCTCATTGATGTGTTGGGTGTAGCTTTTACCAGGGGGGATGAAAATCAAATCTTCCCATCCTGAGTTTTTATTGTTCACCTGCGAATTTATTATCCCCGAGTTGGATCTTCGTTGCAAATCAGATGTTAAGGATTATTAATAACTTGCTAATTTCACATTACCTCCATTTTTTTCAGAACATCTTCCAAACTACCCACCTACAAAAAGAATAAGTTCAACCACAAGGCGAAAACTAAAGTAGAAGAGTCCTACTACTGAATAATTATGCTAAAGATACCATAATATGTTGAGATGATCCTGGTCCTCTGGATGTCCTTGAAACCTTTGAAAGTTCCCTTTCTATATCCTCCTGCGACAGAGTTGCCATGGATTGAAGTTAAAACTTTACCCTGTTTTTTAAAACTAAACCTTACGAGGTTATTGCCATAGCACACCTACCTTCTGGAAATATATAGGGCAGTAACGCTTGTTCCTCTTCTTAATTACTAAAAGATCCGACTGCAACCATAGGCATCAAAAACATAAGGAATAAAACATTTAACAGAACTCATTAAGCTTCAAGCTAACCATGCACATGTTGACCATCACTTACGGTTAAGCAGAACTCATAGCATAGATCAGTTTACTCAGATTTTTAAAGCGAGCGGATTGCATAAAATATCAAAAGCATTTTTACACCAAAATAAAAAACGGAACAGAATAAAATCATTACATTGTTATCCCAATGCCTTCTAGCAATATTGCATTTTACCCCCCATAAGCATGAAGTAACCATAGGCATATACCCAACTCTATGATAGAAAGCTAGCTTGCTAACTACTTCACTAAAACTCATCAATAAACAATGCATACTGCTTGGTAGCTTAAAGTCTGGGTTCTGGCTATTGTTTAAGCAACCAAGTATGGATATACAGCACCATGAGTAGTTTAAGTCATAGAATCTCTGTAAGGTAAAAAAATGGGAAGTAAATTGTACAACTTTGTCTTTTAACATCTGTTTGTCGATTCTCCTTTTTCACCTTAGTGCCGGCACAAATTTTCTGTTTGTATTTATAGCAAGAAGAAGGGCAAGTAGTTAGATAGTAAGACAGCAGATCTCAATTTACCTGGAAAACGGGAACTCCGTCAAAGCCTTGAGAAATATCTGCAGATTTTAACTGAAAAACAATGTCATCATTTACTGCTGAAAATTTTCACAATCTAGAGGTTTCTATTAAAGAAAAGCTCTCATTGATCTACTTCATTTTGAAGAATCTTCGACTCTTTATAAGTGAATTTGAAAATCAAAATGTTACATAGAAAAGATAAAATGTAAGACGCATGGATGTGAGCAAGGGACATGGACACGGACTCACAGCATGGCGATTCCTTGAAAAACAAGACAGATGACAAGGCAATATGATACATATAAATAAGAAAGCTGGAGTGCATATATATAGGTTCAAACATAGACATCTAAATGCACCCAAAAGTCCATACTCATTTCTGATCATGTAGTAGCATACAATATTACAACCTACCATACATTTTTATGACTTCGTGAAAAAAAAAACCAAGCTCTGCAACCTTCTAGATGAAATTTTACAAAACAACCATAACATTGGCCATATTTCAAAAAACGGGGAAAGGATAAAAATCACATTATAGTTCAAAAATACAACAAACTACCACAAACTTTCCCTGTGCCAAATAACTATCAACTTTAAAATAAATATTTAGCTTCCCTGTCATGGGGCACAAGGAGTAGCAATGTACATAAGAAAAACTTTTTGCATCTTTCAAATCATGAAACTAAAAAAGTTTGTGATAGTCAGTGATCTAAATATAGGCCGATATAGCTCATGTATTAGTATTGGCGGGAAACGGTATGATAAGGCCGTTTGTAGCGCGTTTTAAAAAGGATCCTGATATGTCCCGATATCAAGCGATATTACCGATATTGGCCGACACGGTATAATTTTTCCAATTAGGTTTGGATCGAAAAAGACCCAATCCCAATAATTATAGAACATTAGTCCCCGTCAATATTACATCGAATCAACGAAAAAATTGCCCTAATTCATTGCCGACGTTGGGGAAGGGAAAGATAAAGAGAAAAGAAGAAGAATGGGATTAGGGTTTGAAAATATGAATGATTTTGAAGCAGTATCGGAACAAAAATCATCTCACGTGCAAGAATCAAGTAAGCATTTCCATTTACATAGGTTAATTTTATAGGGATTTTTTATCTTTCAATTTTCTATTGCGTCGTCGTGGCTTCTACTTCTACTGCTTCTCATACTACTCATGACGATGATGATAATGCTTTGTGTGCTAATGCTTCTACTACCACTGCTTCTTTTTTGCTGATAATGCTTCTGTTGCCTTCTACTATTACATTGGCTTATCATCTTCCTCATGCTGTTGTCGCGACGACTGCTTCTTATTATTGCCATCACTTCTGATATTTTTGATGTTAGTATGCTACCACTTCTTTTACTACTACTATTGTTGACAATTATGATACCACAATTTCTTCTTTTGCTTCTATGACTACTAATGCTACTGCTGCCACTGCTTCTGCGCTACTGCTCTTGCTTCTGAAACTTCTTCGCTTTTGCTTTTGCTTCTACCGCTTATTCTAGGATTGATTCAATCTGTTATATAGGCAAAAATATACTTGAATTTTCGTTGCTTCTTTTCTCGATTGATAAAAGGCCATTGATCTTATAATACATAGTGTTTTTTACAAAGCTCGCACAACTGAGATGACTGCATGTGTAGTAGCAATCGAGAAGTAACATATCCATTAAGTGGGGTGCATCTACTGGGAAAGCGTCCAACTCAACTTTTTTTAAAAAAAATAAACGAGGCATTCTTGAAATACGTGAATACATGATTTGTCAAAATTTTAAAAGATATAAAATAAACATGAATTGCCTCTATGAAATTATTGAATTGACTTTGTACATAAGCATGAAATGATGATTAATGTATGCTTAACTAACTATGATTTGTCCTTAACTTTTAGAAATAAGCTTAATTAGCGGTGATATTTTTTGTATGTTTCATGAAAATATTAATTCATTGAACGATGTAATCTTATTTGCCTCTATGAAATTTATGAATTGATTTGATTTTGATTTATTATTATTTTTATATCTTAATTAAATTATTTCTTAATGTTTAAATCTTTGGTAGAAATCAAAAAACATCTTCGAAAATATCCAGCAAGGCTTCATATGCCACCATGGGAATAAATTTTTGAAATCATTTGGAGTAGCAAGGATTAAACAAATTGAAGTATAAGTTTTATTATCATGCCATGAGCGACAATGGTACCGGTTTCAAGACACATATTGGGGGGGAGGAAAAATTATTCTTTTTACACACAAATTCTCGACATTAGGTTGAAGATAAATGAGGCATTAAATGTCATAAGTATAAAGAGATCAAAAAAGCAAATATTCAATCTCTTAGAGATGAAGTGGTCATTGAAGACAAGTTAAAGTGGATTCTATAGGTCCTACTATCGAGGTCAAAAGTTTAAAATGTATATGGACAAGCACATACAAGTGCAAGAGATTGGAAACTTAGAGCTGTGGATGAAGAATAAAGGAAATTATATGCAAACCACCCTTAATGAACATTGAAAGAATGAAAAAAATGCATATGTGTGAATCAATCGATGTATTTTTTAGACTGGCTCACTATTTACCATGGTAGATCACTCTTCATTGGGCAGATGCTACAAGCAGTGGGGAAGAATGGGATAAATTTGAAAATGCTAACTTCTTACAAGATCGTTAAGAAGTTTCTTTTAAAGGATGTAACTTCTACAAATGAGAAATTGGAGTCATTTCTTGAGACTTGTAAACTGCATGTGTAACAAATTGTTAGATAGATTGTAGGTGTAGGAGCTTTAAGAATCTAACTATTCATGGTTGCATGAAAACGATGTTTTATGATTCAAAGATTACATCTAATCATATACATGATGGTAAAAATATCTATAATTTGGTGAATACAACAAGTGATAAGTTGAGAGAACAATCTATCACGCAAGTAGTGACTAATAATGCATCTAGCAATATGTCTATAGTAAATTTGTTGGCTACAAAACATCCATCTTTCTTTTAAACTTTTTGTGCCGCACACACAGTGAAACCCTTGTTACAAGGTATTGAAAAGATCAAATCCATTCGAAATGATATATTAGATGCTAGAACAGTCACCATTTACATGTATGTTCACGCGATCATCCTTCATATGATCGGAGAATATAGAGGTCGATCTTTTTAGGGCCAAGGTGACAAGCTTTACAAATATATTTTTTATCTTTGCAAAACCAACAAGAGAATAGGTTTACTTAAGCCTGAGCTAGAAAATGCTTCATCATCCTTAGAGGCCATGAACGCCACAAGCTCGGTGGGTGCTTCGTCAGAACACCATGCATTCATGCCTCCATCATCAATTGTATAGGAATCAACATTCTTCACGTTGACCCATTCTTCTACCTCCTCATCGGTTGAGCTTGAAGAAATTGCATCTTCCATCATCGTCATGAGGCAAATGTTAACTTTCTCATTCTTCTTTTCATGATCGTCTTCTTCATCACTTGAAATAAGGGTGGCAAAATAGACTCGACCCGACCCGACCCGAACCCGGCCTCTTGGGCCGGGTATGGGTAGGGGTCAATCCAGGTCGGGTACGGATTTGATCACTCGACTCGGTTGACCCGAATTTGACCCGTTTTCAATATCAAATAATAAATATATATAAGAAATATATTAAAACACGATAAACTTAACTCCAACTACTATTATAGCCCACTTGGTTTGGGGTGTTGTCGCATTCCCTTGAGGTTCCGGGATCGAGCCCCCTGGTTACACCCGATATTTAGTGTTTTTGCTAAATAATTTTGCCCTATTCATCCCGTACCCGACCCGAACCCGACCCGCAAGACTAATCGGGTCGGGTACGGTGACCCGGGTTGCACCCGGGTCGGGTACGGGTTCCCGAACCTTGACCCGGATTTAATCCGGGTCGAGTTCGGGTTTACCCCTATTCGGGTCGGGTTAAATTTGACCCGACCCGAACCCGACCCGACCCGTTTGCCACCCCTAACTTGAAGGGCAATCGGACGATGACGAATCATCCCAAGTTTCAATCATGGTCGAATTCTTCTTTGGCTTGTACTTGGCCTTGTAGTACTTCTTCCCTTTTGCCATATATTGTCTCTCTTTTGTTGGGGCAATCGGTGGCAAAATGTCCTCTTCCCTGACACTTATACCAAGTAACAGATTTGTTAGAATTTTTCGTAAACTTTGACAAATCTTTACCTTGAGCTTTCCTCATAAATTTCATGAGTTGCGCAAGCTCCGATATATGTCTCCATTGACCGCGCTCTTCTCATCATCACCTTCATCCTCACTAGTGGGGCGCTTGAACTTCTTCTTCCACTCAATTTTGTCCTTTGTGGCTTTGAAAGCAGACCCCTTTGGCTTAGACTTCTAGTTGAACAAGGGGTTTTGAGGTTAGGCGCAATCCTTCTTATGTTGAAGCCGTACCGCATTAACCATAAGATTCCCGATGCAATTTACAACAGTACATGTGCTCAAATCATTTGACTCCTCGTTATTGTTGGCATTGGACTCTCATTCTGGAGTAAGAGATGACAAAATCTTCGTCACTCTATCCTCTATCGAAATCATCTTTCCTAGGGCTTCAAGCACGTTCACAATCTCTGTGAACTGTGTGAACATCCCTTTTATGTCCTGACCTTACTGCATCTTAAAAAACTCATATTTAGACGAATTACTTTCGACATTCCTTCGTGATTGACTTGGAGCATATGCCATATTTCGTTGGCCGATTTGCACGTAGATATACGATTGAACTCATTGGCATCCACGGCGCAATAGAAACCCGCCATCGCCTTGGCATTGTACTTAATGGCATCTTTCTCTGCCTTCATTCTCTCATTTGCGGGCTTTGTGAACTCCACATACTCCTCGGTGACATCACATAGGTCTTGGCCTCTAAACCAAATCATCTTTTGCTTCCAATAAGGATAGTTTGTTACATTGAAAAATGGTGGTTTAGCGATTGATTGACCTTCTTCATGGAAGCTAGATGAGGAACCCGATGCCATTGTTCCTAGAGTGCTTCAACCAAGCTCTGATACAAAATGTAGGATCTCCATGTGGAATATACCATGCACTACTGGCAACACACACTATGGGGTGAATAGTGTAAAGGCACAATAATAAGCTAATTAAACATACTTGCAAATGCAGAATTAATTGGCAAGATAATTAGCAACAATCTACAAGAGACAATAGCAAACGCAAACACAACGGCATATCCTGGTTCGGTAAATGCCTACCACTCTTTCCAGAGTCTTGTGGATTTTCACAATAAGGCTTTTCCAAGCCAACCCAATACAACACACTTTTCCAAGTGCCACTCTACTCCAAGAGCCACTCTATTCCAAGAGCCTATTTTTTTTCCAAGATAGCAATACAATCTTTTCCAAAATTGCCAAACCGTATTCCAAGGATATCACACCTCTCTTTGCAAACAGAACACTTCCACAACTCGGAAGCTAGATTCCAATAGAAGAAACAAAATAGAAATACATGCTTCATATTGTCTTGATTAAATGAACTTACAAAATTAAGTGCAGAGGCAATGAAGTGTGGTTGTCCAAGTGCTAGGATGAATCTTAATGCAATAGATGGACTTCCCTTGAGATTGGAGTTCAATTCAACATCAATGAGGCTCTAAGAAAGAAAGGGTTGAAGAGATGAAGCTTTTCTCTTGATTTTTTAGGTCACAAATTATCTTCAATTCTGTGTGTATGTGTGCCAAAAATGGCCTCACAATGGGGTGTAAATACTCTCTCAATCTGGCACAAAAACCAAGAAAACGGCTCTTTGAAAAAAGTTGTCCGACGGCTACAAGCGGGCAGAATTCTCAGCTACTACATGTCTAGAGAAGGGTGACCAAATGCCTGATGAATTGTGCAGTCGTCTGATTTTCCTTCATGAGACAGCTGTCATGAGTTTGACCAGAATCACGCAGAAGACCAATCTCAAGCACCAAGTATACTTACCAGACGTCCAATGAACTGTTCAGGCATCTGACTAGTCTTCTTTAGACATCTGAATAAATGTGGGACAGAAAGACAAGCATCATGAAAAACTAATCTCACTGATCAGGTGGCTGGAGTTGATCGACCAGACGTCTGGACCATCGTGCAGACGCCTGGTGTCTGAACTTCAGACTGCTGGACTTCCTAAGATGATCATCTTAAAACGGATATGCCAGACGTCTAGTGAGTGTATACCAGACGCCTGGTGATAGGCTGAAAGCATGATTTAGAATGTTTTAGCCATTCAACATATTGAGATGGATTCTAGGAAGTTCCTATGGATCACTAAGATGGAAATAGACATGAATGAATGTGTGTGTCCATCTAATCAAGGCATACAATTATTCTACGAAGAAAGAGCAAAAATACATAAAGAACCATAAAAGATATATAATGAGATACATGATTCTTCATGACTTCATTAATCCAATTCGCCATGCCTTGAGTCCATCATCCCATCACCACTTGTTTTGTCTCCATCTTGATGTATGCATTATTAATTATCTGAGTCACTTTGAGACATTAGTTAACACATAATGTGGTAATCATCATCAAAACCATATTGGGCTTAAAGACCAATATCCAACACATAATACATATAAGCAGACCATCCAGACATTTACTAGTTGTTTTTCTACAGAATAAGATATTGTAGATGCAGTGAAATAGCTCAAATGTGAAGTTCAAATGTCATGTTACTTGATATTCAGGATACACAAAATAATTAGAATGGAATGATAGGGAGAATTCTATTATTGCCATGATGTCAAAATCATTCTTCATAACTATTTATGGGTATTTCACTTAAATCCTAAAAGTATGTGCCCCATCCATGATTAGGATAATCATCAGTACATTTCCCTCGTCATCATTGCAAGAAAGATGAGAGCAGAGAAGTAAAATAACAAACATAAATTAGATTCTTAAAAAGGATTATACTCGCTGGAGATCAAATAAAGAGTCAAGCTGATTTTTAACTTTTTATGGCACCCGCTTTAGGTAAGGCTGTTAGGAGCTGATGTAAATGGGGAAGCATAACTGGAGCTGGCTGTTGCTTTAGAAAATATGGAACCCCACGAAAAGACAATAACAAGAAACTAAATAGCCACTCAAAAGTTCCAAGAGTACATAGAGCGGGGAAAAGAGATCTTTTTTAGTATTAGTTAGGTTAGAACTAATACAGCATGAAGGTTGAATTCACTGAGTTGATTCCTCCTTAGCAAAATACTATCATGAAAGCTTTAATGGTAAAAATCTCATCAACTCCTGTTATAGGATTTAAAATGCAGCAGGAAAAGCCGGAATGATGATGTCAATATTCTAAGTTTACAGATGAAGCTTAGAGAATTTCAAAAGTGACTAGGTACGGATATAGGATCATTTGATTCTCAACTTAATGAGGTAATTTTGTCACACACTGCACTACGAAAACATGCAGCTGACTTTAAGAGCAACAAGCCAGTGGACTGGCCAAAATCTCACATTATATTTGGTTAGGAGCAAGTTTTCCAGGAGGAACCTATTGACTTGTGGCCAAATAGAAACATCATATGGTTACCAATTGGTGTACCTTAACTCAACAGTCACTAAGGATATCTGGGATTTACAAAATTAACTTCTATTTTCTGTAACACTCCCGTAATAAATAAATAGTGTTAATTTTAAAGCAGCAAAAGGGCCAAGCGTGCGGAGAAAATAGCCTGAGAATTAATGACATCATTTATCACATATATAGTAACAACCAAAACTTTCATGCAAATAAACAAATAAATCTACCTTTGTTTTCATATTTTAAATGGAAATGGATATTCGCCAATTAGAATGTTGAAGTGCATTTCATTATCCCTACTTCACTTTACCGGCTGCAATTAAATTTGAGAATGCAATTCCGCACACCGCCCCAAGTACCACCCAAAACAATCAATATGCTCAATAAATTCAAACGATGCACTAATATGGATCAAATAGAAGGAAAAAAGAACATATCAAACCGCACATCAACAGGAATCAAAGATTAAACCTGCAGAGCATTCTTTATTTGGATCGGATCGGGCAAAAACCGAAATGCAATTCCTTCAACTTTCAGCATATAAACCTATACAAAATAATCACAAACGGTTGAGAAACATTAGAAAACCATGGTACATTCAAACAACAATATGATGCATGGCAAAATTCTGAACACTATTCAGAACAAACACATATCAATGTCATTAGAGAAAATTTATGATTTATCCAAGAACAAAAGGCCAGGGATTGCAATAGCCAGGTTCCATATAATGACTGTTCTGCTTTCTCTGATAAAAACAACTGTCTCTCTCCCATACAATCTGTCAACTTGGTAAGCAATTACCTTTTATCACACTACGTGACAATTATTCTTCAATTATGCATGTCAGGTGGAATTTACGTAGTTTTTATGCATGCCTGTCTCCAAATCAACTGGTGCCTGGAACATAACATTTATATCTTTTGCTTCAAAAGATGACAGTATTCCTTGCTTTAATTAGTATGCATACACCTGCTTAAATTGTTACTTATTAAACAACATATGTTGTAAATTCCAGCAACCCACGTGCAAATCAATCTAAGTTTCCAACCCTCAAATAGACAAGAAATAAAGCAGACTTGATATATTTATTTGCTGATTCCTATATTATTGCTATGGGTCTCTTGCTATAGATAGAAATAAAGAAAAGAATTCAATGAAGTACACAATCTAACTATTAAGGTAAAATTGCAAGATTCCGATGTAGGACAGGTTCACATGAAGATGGCTCTGATGAGATCATTTCGTATCAACGGAGGAGACGCAAGGCGATTGGAGTGGGATCAGCGGAGCAAAATTAGTCGTCGGGCATGTTGGGAAGGTTTTGGTCTGATTTAGTAATTTTCATTTTTGGAAGGTTTTGGGCAGATTTAGTTATTTTCATTTTGGTAAGGTTTTGGTCTGATTTAGTAATTTTCATTTATATGACCAGATCTGCTCTTATATATGTTCAGGGCAGCCGTCATTTGTTGGTATGCTGATTTTGAGTGATAAACCCTAGTTTTAGAGTGGTAGTCCATACATCTAGTGAGTTTAGTAGTTGTTTGTCGTAGATTTGTTGTGGAGAGCCGGCTCCCTCTCGAAAGGGGTCATTTATCTTGTATTCCTCTTTGATTTCAATAAAAATTCCCAAATTTCAGCCCTAAATCCTATCAAATTGGTATCAACGCGAAGATCCGACATCGCGGCTACGAGAGCGAGTTCCAAAATGGAAGATCTACAGAAGAAGGTGTAGGAGATCGATGCCCTAAAGGAGAAGGTTGACGCCAGGGATGGGAATGTTGATGCCATGGATGAGAAGATCGACTTCATTAAGGAGGAGGTCTCCGCTCTTGCGGAAATGATGAACGTGGATGGAGAACCAAGACAACCTTCGTCACGAAGAAGATGAGTCCAAAATGGTAACTTTGGTACTCATTCTTCAGATCTAGGGCTAAAGGAATCATCTTTGGACAATGGAAAGAGCAAGCTCGTGATCTTGGGCAAGGAGACGACCGCGAAAGACAGTGAAGATCGCGAAGGAGCAGATCCGGACGGAGCGAGGCGCCAGGAGAAGGCCATCGACACCCTAACCTTCATTGGGGGAGCCCGCGGCCCCTCTGGTCCTTTCGCGCAGCCCCAGGGACATCCATGGGGGCCGCGTGGACCCCCAGTTGATTCCTGGGGGCCGGGCGACCTGGGATCCTGGGGCCGCGCCAGTGTTATCAATGGCAGATGGCGGCCTAAGGCGGTGAGCCAAAAATCCGTCATAAACATATAGCGGATGAAATAGCGGCCTATGGCGGACGGCCTACGTATGTATGTGTATGTTCTCTCTCTCTCTCTTTCTCTCTCTCTCTCTCTCTCTCTCTCTCTCTGTATGTATGAATGTGTGAGTGTGTGTAACTGTGTATGTGGGTGTGTATGTGGATGGGTATGTGTGTGTGTGATTTTGTGTGTGCGCGCATGCGCGTGTATATGTAATTATGTATGTATGTGCGTGTATGATTGTGTATGTGTGTGTGCATGTGTCTGTATGTATCTGTATGTATGTATGTGTACGTTTTCTCTCTCTGTGTGTGTATCTGTATGTGTGTATGCGCGCGTGCGTATGTATGTGTATGTATGTGTGTATAAAAACTAAAAAACTGCAAAAACAAATTAAAACAACATAAATAATCAAAAAAATAATTGAACGTCCGCCATGTGCGCCATAAACCACCACATGGCGGGCGTTATGGCGGAAATAGCGGGTGCCATGGCGGAAATAGCGGACGGGGCCATATCATGCTGAAAAGCGGATGGCGAATGGCGATGAACCCAAAAACCGCCAGGCCATTCCGCTATAGCGCCGCCATTTGATAACACTGGGCCGCGCGACCCCCAGGATACTTCCTGGGGGGCGCGCGACCCCCAGGGCATAGGAGGGGAGCCTTGCGGCTTCCCAGGTGACTCCTAGGGGGCGCAGCAAACCCCCGGGCATGGGTGGGGGCTGCAACAGCCCCCATGAGCTGGTTTGGGTCCACAGCGACCCCCAGAGCATGGTTCAGGTGTTCGTCGCGGTCCGACGCATTCCATTTTTTGACCGAGCACCCTGAAGATCGTCATCAAGGACAATGGGTGCTGGTTGACCATTCAGGAAGGGAGTGGCCTCCATCAGGAGCCCAACAATAAGGAGGTCATGGAGATCCTTGGGTAACCATTGGGAACACCGAGGTCCAGTTAGGAATGAGAGAGGTTGGGAGATTGGCGGCGTATGAGGATTTTGGGATGAAGTGAGGGCCCAACGTAATGCACAGCTCCAGTTCCACTTCGTTCTGCTAAGAGGGATGACAGATCAAAAAAAATTTGGGTTGGAGAACAAGGTCAGGAAGTTGAAGATAACTGTTTTGAAGGAGAGTACCTATACGCTTAGATTTACAGGGCAGATAGGTATTTCCAGGTGAATGGATTGTCTGAGCCTGAGAAATTGCAGGCTGCAGGACTTTGTTTGGAGTGGAAAGCAATTGCATGATACCAGTGGAGACAGCAGTGGCGGTAGATCAGATCTTGGGAGGAGTTCAAGAAGTGCTTACTGGATCGTTTTCAAGATACACATGGAGGTGACGTGTACGAGCAGCTCTTGGCTCTGCAGCAGGGGGTACCGTGAAGGAATATATAGAGCGATTGAGGTGCTCTGTGGCCAGGTGAGGGGGATTCCAGAGGCAGCTTTGATGGGAAGCTTCATGAAGGGGCGTAAGTCCAATATTCGGGCTGAGCTACGCATGCAGCGGACGAGGGGGATGATGGATGTTATGGAGTTGGCACGAATGGCGGAGGATAAGGACGCAGCTAAGCAGCGGGCGAAGGGAGGTTGGAGCGGGGCGACTTTTCGCAGCACAGGACAGGCAGGAGGGCAAAAGCCAGGAGTAGTATGAGGACAGAATGGGAGAAGTCAGACGAGCAAGGAGAAGAGTAGCGTCGCACAGCCAAGTGAGCCCTTTTGGAGGTTGATAGAGACGGAGTGGGTGAATAAGAAGGCGAAGTGGTTGTGTTTCAGATGTGATGAGAAGTACGGCCATGTACATAGATGTCGGGAGCGTAGCTTACATGTACTCTTGGTACATGAGGAGGACGGAGAGGCAGAGGTTGAGGAGGGCATTGAGCAGCCTTTGGAGGAGATAGATGTGGAGCTGCACACCCATTTAGATGTAGCGAAGGTGTCACTCAACTCTGTAGTGGGGTTCATACAGAACCACACTATGAAGTTAATCGGGAAGATATCGGAGCACGAGGTGATGATGTTGATTGACAGTGGGACCACACAACTTTATTTCCAACCGAGTTGTGGAGCAGCACGGGTTGGAGTTGATGGACATGGGTAATTTTGGGGTGATGATGGGTACCGGCCAAATAGAGCGTGGGAGGGGAGTATGCAAGGGTGTGGTGCTGACCCTCCAAGGGGTCAGAACTGTAGTGGACTTTTTACCACTGGATTTGGGTAGCACAGACGTTATTTTGGGGATGAGATGGCTGCAGAGCTTGGAGGAGACCAGGACTAACTGAAAGTTGCTCCGGATCGAGTACGAGGAGGGGGCAAGTTGGTGACGCTTCAGGGAGATCCAGGCTTGTGCCGTTCGCAGGTTTTCCTGAAGGTGATAGCTAGAACCTTACAGGCGGAGGGTGGAGGTTTCTTGGTAGAGCTGCAGGGTTTAGTAGTAGAGACAGCGGGCCAGGAGATGGACATACCGGTGAGATACGACAGGTGCTGGACCAGTTTGGGGATGTTTTTCAGGAACCTCGTGGACTTCCACCCCCACGAAACCACGAGCATTACATAGTGCTCAAGAAGGGTGTTACGTCAATCAGTGTGAGGCCTTATCGCTACCCTAAGCTTCAAAAGGGGGAGATTGAGAAGATGGAAGATGAGATGATACATGCGGGAGTGATCCAGCCCAGCACTAGCCCCTTCTCCAGCCCGGTGCTACTCGTAAAGAAGAAGAATGGAAGCTTGAGATTTTGTGTAGACTTTCGTGCACTGAATAAGGAAACTACGCCAGACAAGTTTCCTATTCCAGTGATCGATGAGCTACTGGACGAGTTACATGGGGCCACGATATTTTCGAAGATCGACTTGAAGTCAGGTTATCACCAGATTCGAATGAGGGGGGAAGATGTAGAGAAGACGGCCTTCAGGACCCATGAAGGCCATTATGAGTTGGTCATGCCCTTGGGGTTGACCAACGCTCAAGCTACATTCCAGACCTTGATGAACAAAATGTTTTGACCTTACCTACGGAGATTCGTGCTTGTTTTCTTCGACGACATACTGGTTTACAGTCAGACCAGGGAGGCGCACGTAAAGCACCTGACGATGGTGCTACATGAGTTACAGCATCATCAGCTTTTTGCCAACAGGAAGAATTGTTTGTTTGACCAGCGAAACGTGGAGTACCTGAGTCATGTAGTTTCAGCTGACGGGGTAGAGGCGGAGAGTTCGAAGATCGCGGCGATGGAGTTGCCGCGTCCTACCACGTTACAGGGGTTGTGTGGATTCTTAGGTTTGACGAGCTATTACAGGAAGTTCGTCAAGCACTACAGCACTATTGATTGGCCTTTGGCGGAGCAGCTAAAGAAGATCAATTTCCACTGGGGGAAGGAAGGCACTGCAGCATTTGAGGCACTGAAGAGTGCTATGACGAGCGTACCGGTGTTGGCATTTCCTGCTTTTAATAGGTCATTTGTGGTGGAGTCCGACGCGTCTGGATATGGGCTGGAAGCGGTCCTGATGCAGGACCAGAGGCCAGTCGCATACTTCAGTTAGGTGTTGTCAGCTAGAGCACGGCTTAAGTCCATGTATGAGCGCGAGCCGATGGCCATAGTTCTCGCAGTTCAGAAATGGAGGCCATACTTGCTGGGTCGACCATTTCTGGTGCGTACTAACCAAAGGAGCCTCAAGTATTTGGTGGAGCAGGGATGGTTACGGAGGAATATCAGAAGTGGCTGACGAAGCTTATGGAGTATAAGTTTGAGATCTAATACAGGCCGGGGTTAGAGAACAAGACAGCTGACGCCTTGTCGAGAAGGGAGGTAGACTCTCAGTTAGCGGCTCTGTTGTTACCATTGTTGTTGGATTGGGAATCACTGATGAGGGAGATAACAGAGGATGGTGAGCTGGGCAAAATTAGGGATGCGTTACTTCATGATCCAGCAGCACATCTGAGATACGAGACGGACGGGCAGCGCATATTGCATAAGGGACGTTTAGTTCTACCGAGGAGCTCGACTCACATTCTTATACTATAGGAGTTCCACGAAAGTGCAGTGGGAGGCCATTCGGGTGTCCTCAAGACTTACCAGCGCTTGAATAGGGAGGTCTATTGAGAGGAGATAAAGAAGGACGTAGCAGCATGGGTAGCCAAGTGTGACGTTTGCCAGCGTCACAAGTATATGGCGGCAGCTCCTGAAGGATTGTTACAGCCGCTCTCGTTGCCAGACAGGGTTTGGAAGGAGGTCACCATGGACTTCATCGACGGACTGCCGAAGTCGGATGGTACACAGTTACCATGGTGGTGGTTGATAGGCTGAGCAAGTATGCATATTTCGTGGCGTAGAGGCATCTGTACTCGACAGTGACAGTGGCAACATCATTCATCAAAGAGGTGGTTCGATTGCATGGGATACTAGGGGCTATCGTTACAGACAGGGACCAGGTTTTTCTCATCCACTTTTGGAAAAAGCTTTTCAAGATGCAGGGGACAAAGCTGCAGCAGAGCACGACAGACCATCCACAGACTGATGATCAGACGGAGATCGTCAACAGGAGTATCGAGACATATCTCCGTTGTTTTGTCTCGGATGCGCCGAAGCAATGGGTCAAGTGGTTGGCATGGACGGAGTATTGGTACAATACTTTGTTCCATACGGCGGCTCAGACCACCCCTTTCAAGGTGTTGTATGGGAGGGACCTCCGCATTTGCTGCATTACGGTCGAGATTCAACACCAGTTTCTCAGGTAAAGCAATTGTTACAAAAGAGGGACCAAATGCTTCAGGAGTTGAAGTATCATTTGTTGCGGATGCAACAGCTGATGAAGGCCCGAGCTGACGGGCACAAGCGGGACGTTCAGTTTGCAGAGGGTGACATGATGTACTTGAATCTTCGCCCGTACAGACAGAGATCACTGGCTCATACGAGAAATGAGAAGTTATCTTCTCGTTACTTTGGCCCTTACGAGGTGGAGACGCGCATTGGACAGGTGGCTTATCGGCTGAGGTTACCCACAGATTCAGCAATTCATCCCGTATTTCATGTTTCCCAGTTGAGGCGCGCCATCGGAGACCACACGCCGTCTCCCTCGCTACCATCGATGCTGACAGCTGACATGGATATGCTTTTGGAGCCATCGGAGGTGATAGGAGTTCGCCAGGCAGGGGTGCGTGAGTTTCTAATTAGGTGGTCAGGCCTACCAAACCATGAGACGACATGGGAGCCCTATGATGTCATTGAGCAGAGATTTCCTAATTTCCACCTATGAGAACAATGTGGTTCTTTTGGAGAGGAGTAATGATGAGATCATTACATATCATCGGAGGAGACGCAAGGCGATTGGAGCGAGATCAGCGGAGCAAAATTAGTCGCCGTGCATTTTGAGAAGGTTTTGGGCTGATTTAGTAATTTTCATTTTTGGAAGGTTTTAGGCAGATTTAGTAATTTTTCATTTTGGGAAGGTTTTGGGCTGATTTAATAATTTTCATTTATATATGACCAGATCTACCCCTATATATGTTTAGGGCGGTCGTCATTTGTTGGTATGCTGATTTTGAGTGATAAACCCTAGTTTTAGAGTGGTAGCTCATAGATCTAGCGAGTTTAGTAGCTGTTTGTTGTAGATCTACTGTGAAGAGCCGGCTTCCTCTCGAAAGGGATCGTTTATCATGTATTCCTCTTTGATTTCAATAAAAATTCCAAATTTTCAGCCCTAAATCCTATCAGGCTCACACTCACAGTAAGGGTACGTCATCTCCAATTTTTATTCAAGATCACATGAATTTATGACCTACATGCATTCGGTTCCACTGAGTTCATATGGTTTACTTACTTTAGAACAGGATACCGCAGTAGTTTGGTTAGTATTAAATAAGACTCTACATTATTTTTAAATCTTTTATTGCGCGTAATAAATTAATGAAGATATTTTATTTTCTAAAGATTTCTTAGTTCCTCAATAGGAGAGGGTAACATCTACATCATTACCAATAGGAAATTCCTACACCTAAGGCTGTGGCAATGGACGAATTCCAAGTGATCAAATAGACAGGAGGTTCAAAACAGAACATTAGAGAAAGACAGAACAAATTTACCATTCCTTCTCCCCGTGAAGTTCATATTAGATATTTTCTAATGATTTTTTCCTCAATTAGAAAAAATAAAAATCAGGTAAGTCTATCCTTATTTTTTTTTCCTTTCAGTAATGAAGATACCTATTCATGACTTTGCTTCTCCTTACATTCCTAATTAAAAGCATTGAACCCAAAAAAATTAACTACTATTAAATTTCTCGTGGATTCGTTATTTATTTGGTCATATAGTTTTGTTTAAGTTCCCAATTCGAATGATCAAGGCCAATATCTTCATGCAAGTCATTTGATCAAAGATTATTTCAGATATTAACTATCTTGATGAAAGATGGCTTAGGGAGTTGGAACATGGAAGTAATATGATATGGATAAACTATAGAAGCTTCAAATGAATAGTGGTTACGATCACATACAGGTTCAGAAGCAGATATAATGAATGTGAATGAACACAAAGACAATGTCAAATTGAAACTAGCTCACCATTCCAAGTTTTGTTTAATCATTTTACAAGAAAAATATTGGAAAAATTTATCAACTAAAAAAATGAGAGATGAACAGAAGAACAAATTATGTCAATTACTAACTTCATGTTTTACTTGTCCACATACTGATCTCTCATTGGTTTGAAAACTCGAGGTGTATGCATTTCCTGCATCTAAAGTTTGCTAAGGATTTGAACCCCATTAAATAAGATTAATTATATTTTACGCCACCATGGCATTCCTCAATGGTGAGGTGATGGGAATGGGTTACGGTGGGTCCAGGTTAAAGACTGACATTTATTTGTTAATAGAGAAAGAGAGAAAGAAAAAGAAAATAGATTTTACATATTCAAAGGTTACAGAGCCTTTTCTTTAAGAGGTGGCTGGTGATTAGCAATAAAATTCTTCAAGGGTCACTTCCTATTTTACATCAACTTGTATTCAGTGCTAAGCGGGTGTAAAACTATACTTTGTAAATGTGAAGCCTTATTTCATGTGAAGCACTATTGTGAAATCTCAATAAAAATGCTAACAATCAGATCTCTCACTTTATCTCCCTACTATTTTGGCATCAAAGCCAAAATGATTCACCATCAAAATTTCCGATCTGCTCATGATTGTTGCAAACCCAGCAGTTGATTACTATAGTAACCATGGTTGATAAAATACCTCGACTCCTACGGTTTCCATGGACATGGTTTCTATACTAATTTTTGACTTGTTTCACTGCATAATTTCTGATCCAATTATTCTTTTTGAGCATTTCTAATCCAATTATTCTTATTCATCTAGTCAATAGTTTTTTATTTTTTTAATGGTTTTGTAGTTGTTCCCATAGGACAGTGATACAGTCTCATTGCCTCCTTCACAAAAAAATTGCTACATTTCTACCAAGTTACAATAATCTCACCAAGTTGCAATAATTAATCAGTCATTAAATTCTCATTGATATGATTGCTACAATAATTTCTATCTAGTTTCATGTTTTCTGAAACCAATTATTCTTACTCGTCATTTTCATGGTATTTTGGTCCATCTTATAACTATACTAACCATGGTTCATATAATACCTCGACTCCTACGGTTTCCACGGACATGGTTTCTATAATAATTTTTGCCTTGTTTCACTGTATAATTCTGATCCAATTATTCTTTTTGAGCATATCTGATCCAATTATCGTATACTTCTAGTCAATAGTTTTTTATTTTTCAACGGTTTTGTAGTTGTTCCCATAGTACAGTACTACAGTCTCATTGCCTCCTTCACAAAAAAAATTGCTACATTTCTACCAAGTTACAATAATTTCTCAGTCGTTAAAATTCTCAGGATATGGTTGCTACAATACTTCTGTCTATTTTCATGTTCTCTGGAACCAATTTTTCTTTCTCATCATTTTCATACTATTTTGGTCCATCTTATAGCTATAGTAACCATGGTTGATATAATATCTCAAGTCTCAACTCCTACGGTTCACACGGACATGGTTGCTATAATAATATTTGACTTGTTTCATTTCATAATTCTGATCCAATTATTCTTATTCATTTAGTCAATAGTTTTTTTTGTTTTTTTAATGGTTTTGTAGTTGTTCCCATAGTTCAGTACTACAGTCTCCTACAGTGAAAAAAAATCACAGCCTCCAACCCTAAAATATTGCAAAAATATTGCCAAGTGGGACAGTGTTCCTTGTTTATGTGATTTATAATGATCCATATGCATACAAAAATTAGATGAAAGATTTGCAAGGCCTGTTTCCTTATTATGATATCATAGGTGTGCAAACATAACTATATGCAAAGATTAGGCTAAAGGAAAAGCTAATGCTTAATGATTTAAAAATCAGCCTAACTGTTGTCCATGGACATACATTGGAGCTTTTCTTACAGGTTGGTGCTTCCATTATACAACAATCTAATGTTAAATGAGGAAATATCATCCATCTACATCAGCTTGCTACCATTTTGTGAAAATATGACGAGGGATTTGCTAATGAAAATGTTAGGTGATGCGACCATTTTGACCGGGTCCGGAGGAGCCAAGTCAACCACGACCAGTCAACCAGCCTACTACAGCCTTGGGCTCCGGCCCAGGAATCTCACAGTCGGGTCGCGCTTCTCCATCCAAGACGAAGGCCCAAAAGACCGTCCACTATCCGTAATGGAGGAGATCGCTCCCCAAATTGAGGGAGCACTCGCCAAATATGGCAGCCACCTTCATGACAATAACTCGTCAATCATGGTCCGACTTCATGGTCATCACTCCAGCCATCATGGCTCTCCAATTATGGCAACCAGCCATCACGGCCCGCCAATTATGGCAACCACTCATGGCCATGACTCCACCTTCAAGGCATTCATCCCATCATCAAACGTGGCAATTATGGGGGGTCAATGTTTCCTCATTAGCACGTCCTCATCAATGACGGCAATGATGTCTCATCATGGCCCATTACTAAAGGGTCTCGCCTATATGAAGAGGGTAGATGCATCATCTCAGGGGAGGCTGATCTCCGAGATCTACAACGGAGATATCACATACAAACTCATACACCTTCTTCCACCTTACATACTTCTCCTCCATAGCTCGGCCCGAGGATTGGTGCTTGGTCTCTCCGCGAACCAAGCTCGATCCTGTCAAGCACCCATCAGACCGGATCTGACTTTGGCATCGGAGGGGAATAGGTCGGAACCAAGGTCCGACCCCCCCCTGACGAGCTCTCTCGTCTATTCAGGTCCAGGAGATCCAGCGGCGCCGAGGCTACCCCTCAGCGTCTTCACAGCCGGAGCCGAGCGTCCTCGCCCCCGAGCCCGCTCGTCTCCATCACCCGGAGGTCATCGCTTTGCCGATGCTACCCTTCGGCAAGCCGACGCGTGGATCTGCGCGTCCCTCACCGAGTGAACGCGCCTTCAACTGATCCCGAAGGTCCCACGTGTCCCCTTTTACCATGTTAACCTCCCACCCTCCGGTCAACAAGTCGGCCGTGAGAAAACACCCGTAAACATCTGGCGCCGTCTGTGGAAACGAGTCAACACTCATGTCATCAACCGCATCGACAACGATTCGTTCAGCTAATCGAAGGCCTGAAAGTCCGACTTCTAAGAAGGGGAAGACTTCAGGCCCCGAAAGGTGATTCTGTATCACCTCCTTGGATCTGTCAATCCAAACTCCCCTCCACAAGTCAAAGAAGCGAATCGACTGAACTCCAGCAACTACACATCTCCTCATCATCGGAGAAGACCGACGGTCACATACACAAAATCCACCCCAATTTTCCCCTTTTAATAAAACTCACAGCAGATTCCTCAAAAACCCTAAATATCATGCATGGGTTCCGATCGCAAAAGGGAACCCAACGGCGGTGAGACCGCCAATGCCGATAAGGTCGCCCCTCCCACCTCTATCGCCTTCAACGTCGATCTCCTCAGAGATGTCAACAGATTCGAGGGCTATGGGTGCTCGATCCCCATCGCAGAGGAGGCCGATGATCAGGAAGACGGCGGCCACGGCAGATGGCATCCACCACCAGCCCCCAGTCCCTCGAAGACCTACCAAGGGACGGCACCGAGTACGATAACTCCAGTTTCAGGAATCCACTGTTGATCATCGATCGAAATGGAGATTACAGGAGCCGGAGGCTGGATCGGTCAGCTCCCCCCATCAAAACAACCCGCTTGCCAGCAGAAAGGGCGCTGGACCTACCAAGGAAGACCTCTGTGGGTGTGACGGAAGAGGCGGCCGGTGATATCAGCATCCCTGGTCATCACCTCTAATAGTTGCCAGGAGCCAAGACCCGATGACCTCGCCAAGTCTGCCACCAGATCAGGATCTTTCGGATTTGGATCCCTGCCTGAACCAACCAACAGGTCCCTCATCGGATCCAGGTCCACTTCACCTGCCGAGGGTTCCAAGGCCCACTCTGCAGCCTGCTGATGGGCATCCTCCACCGGCTAGGTAACCTACACCTTGCAACCATCAAGGTTCCGATCGACCAGTTCGACCGATCAAGGCTGGTGGTTACAGATCCAGGTGCGATCAAGGCCGTATTGATGGATCTGGCCTCGTTCAACAAACCCGTGTTAAGCCCGTTTGTGAAGCAGCCGTGTGGCGACAATCCGCTGACGATCAACGGCGAGGTTAGGGCCAAGGGACGGAAGATTATAACCCCAGCTTTTAACATTGAGCGGATCAAAACCTAAATACAATGGGTTTGCAATGTCATGCTGGACAGACGGAGGCCATCGGCGAGAAGCGATCGGAGTTCGAGTTGGATGTTAAAACAATGGCATCTTACATGGAGTTCGAGTCCTCTGAGCCGCCCCTGCCTCTTCGACGAGCAAATCCCCCTGTCGACTTAGCCGATCTTGATGCCCCTCTTGCCAAGATGAACATTCAGTGCCGAGCGAAGCGCACCGAGCATACCGAGCATAACGGGGCGTGGTGAGCATGTCAGATCGAGCTTCCCTCATGCTAAAGCGCCTTCCTGCCAAGCAACTCCCCCTATCAAACTTTCCAGAAAAGATGGTGGCCAAGGGTTGGCAGATACCACTGCTGACATCGTCTTCAAATGATATGCGAGAATGGAAGTGGAACTGTGCCGGTCCTAATTCTCCTTGGAGCTCTCGGATGTGTTTGGTTTTTCGAATGGAAGAACGACGTTCGGCTTGGGAGAAACTTGCTTTGGCCAATTCAATGAATCAGAGAATTGGACGAATTCCTTCCTCCAAAATTCAATGGTGAAATGGTAATGATTAGGCATCATCTCTCTTACAAGAAGCTCATGTGTGGTCTGAACCTAGAAGGCAAGAAGGAATGGGCTCTCTCTCCCAGCTCCCTTAATCCGAGACGTACGAAGTACTTGCAACCAGGTAACCCCATTAATCCATCTATTTAGATTATTTAATCTGTCTCTTTAGATTACTTGCCGCATACCTTAGGCACATATCCGAGCTCCACGCCGAGCTTTCGACTAGGACGAGCTGCCGATGGTGCTCTAGGCCGAGCTGCCGGGCATGGCGAGCCGCCGATCGCGCACCATGCCGAGCGTCCGAGCGTAACAAGCTGCCGACCGCGCTCTATGCCGAGACACCTCAACGGAGCTGCCAATCATACCGATCACACCAAACTATCCATGATGATCAATTTCATATTGCAAGGGGAATACAGTTCAGGTCATTCTGATATTGCTAAGAAACTCTCCCATATCGTCGACCTCAATGAACTCGAGTTGTGTAAAGTCTATAGCCTCTGTTCAAACCCATGGATGCTTTGAGATCTCAGTTGCATCACCATCAGCAATGGCATTCTTCGCCTATGGGACTTGTACAGGAGTGCAAACTTCAAGCATGCTCACCGCAGTGGACATCGTGGGCCGAGAGTTGGAGACAGGTTGGTACAAAGAAGGGCTGGAATCAGCAGCGGCACTGCCTCTCTTAAACCTCTGGCAGCATGGCAGCAAGTCTATTGACGAATCCCGCGTAAGAGATCGCATCTCGGACCTCCTTCCCAGTGGATCTCGCAAGCTATCGATGCCTCCGCCTCAATCTCAGCTCATGCAATCTCTCGATCTGATGGTGGTCATTTTCCCGAAACCTCTCAATCTCAGCACATGCAACCTCGGTGCTGTTCAACATCGTCGTCGATCTTCCACTGATGAATTTCCTCTCTTTGTTGTTGTTTCATCATCACCAAATACTCGCGGAGCCCTGAGCCTTCGAACTTGGGTCCTTCGATGGAGCTTCCCCTGCTGAGCCACCTACATGACATCATGCCAAGCTACCTCCATGGTCTAGGTGCAAAAACATGGAGCTGCGTCGTGACTCGGTTGCGGGCGGTTAGGTAATTTGTTTCTAATCCATGTGTTAAGCCTATCTTTGCAGATCATACCTATTCACATGGGCTTGCCGAGCAAATCACTTCCGAGGTTGACTCTTGGAGATTCTCGCCCCCATTCCTTAAGCTTGGCGAGTCCTCTCGGTACGCCCTCAAGCTCGGCTCTGTCCTAGAGTTTGACATGTCCTCATCTCATGCCCGCTTATCCTCCTAGCACATCCGGGCATCCCGAGCTCGATGTCATTCATCGGCATATCTGGGTGTAATTAAGCTTGGTTTCTTCCGCCGCCTCCCTCAAATTCAATCTGAGTTAACCATCGCTTCCTAACTTCCGATAATGGGTATAGATCTGGGTCCACGCTCGAGTCAAGCGATCCAGGAGGAGGCCAACAAGACGAGGCTGACCCATATAGGAGGAGGCCGACCGACCCAGGAGGACGTCAACCATACCAGGCCGACCCATCCAAGAGGATTCCAATCAGATGAGGCCGACCCCTCCAGGAGGAGTCCGACCAGCCGAGGCTCTCCTTGCTCCATCACCTTGGACGATATTCCAACCAGATGAGGCCGACCATGCCAGTCCGAGCCCGCAGACAATCACGAAGGTCACCCGACTTGCGCCAACACGATTAAAATTCCAAAGACTCGAGTTTCCCACCTTTCAGGGCAAACCCGAGCTGCGGAGGGGGCAAAGATAGCGCGCACAGGAGGATCAGTGCTACCTTCGCCTTCCAAGCTCACCCAACGGCAACGGTGCAGAAACTGAGGCGGCGACGCAAAACCTCCGCCAACTCTGCCTCTGGGGAGCGAGCATAGCTGTCGATCGAGACATGCCAACAACACTTGCCGTTGTTCAAGCTTGCCGTTTGTCTCAACAGTAGCTCGAGGGCCATGACGGTGACCACATCATCAACGTCGGACCTCTGACCGGGCAATCACCCTCATTGAGCCCTTGTCTCCAAACTCAGACCCTTCATCCAAGCTCATCTGCTCGGAGACGGGCGACTATGCCGAGCTGCCAAGATGACTAACTACATCCAGCCGAGCAGCCGATCCATTATGGGTGCCTCTGTCGAACAGAGCTCATCATAGGCAGACCAGCTGAAGCGCGCCGCCACATTGGTGTCGATCCTGTCGAGACTGTGGACCTACCTCTGTTCGAATTCGCTAAGCGGCACACGCCGGGTTATCTTGCCGAGCTCGCCTATCTCAGCCTGCCAATGATCGGAGTCGTGACCGACGACAGTGGATCTGGACAAGCTGGAGCTATGGCCCAAGCAGGAGCTCCAAACTATCAGCAGGAACTGGGACCCCGACGATAACTGGAGCTGGAGCTCGGATTAGCCGGAAGATGGGGTAACTCCCCCAGTCGGCCGATCACCCATTGACCGTAAGGCTGGGTACAACTCCCCCCAGCCTGCTGGCCCGTCCGGTTTGTCGTACGGCTGGGAGGCAACTCACCCAGCTGGCCGACTTACTCATTCGTCCGCCGTAAGTCGGGGGGGCAACGTCCCTCGCAACCGAACGAACGGATCGGTCGTAAGGCTGGGGACAACTCCCCCAGCGGGCCGATCCATCGATCTATCGTAAGCATGGGGATAGCTCTCCCAGCGGGTGGATCGAACGACTGTCCGTAAGGCTGGGGATAACTCCCCCAGCAGGTCGGTCCATCGATCTACCGTAAGCCTGGGGATAGCTCCCCCAGCGGGTGGACCGACCCGACTGTCCGTAAAGCTGGGACAACTCCCCCAGTAGGCCGGTACATCAATCTATCGTAAGCCTGGGGATAGCTCCTCCAGCAGATGGACCGACACGACGATCGTAAGGCTGGGGGCAACTCCCCCAGCAGACCGACCACATCGACCGTAAGGCTGGGGACAACTCCCCCAGCTAGTCGATCCACTCCTTCAGGTCGTAAGCCAAGAGACCACTCCCCTTGCCACCGAACGAAGAGATCAACCGCAAGGCTGGGGGCAACTTTTCCAGCTGGCCGACCCACACCTTCGTCAGCCGTAGGTCGAGACAACTCCCCTCGCCACCGAACGAATCCTGAACTGACAAGTTATTGTCACTAGCCAACTCCGCAAAACGGACCAATTTTACAAACGGGGCCACTTCTCCCCCATATACTGCATCTCTCGACCTCAACCTCAACAACGGTAGAACTCGAAAGATGGGGACAATTGATATGACCATTTTGACCGGGCCTGGAGGAGCCAAGTCAACCACGACCAGTCAACCAGCCTACTACGGTCTTGGGCTCCGGCCCAGGGATCTCACGGACGGGTCGCGCTTCTCCATCCAAGACGAAGGCCCAAAAAACCGCCCACTATCCGTAGTAGAGGAAATCGCTCCCCGAATTGAGGGAGCACTCGCCAAATATGACAGCCACCTTCATGGCAATAACTCGCCAATCATGGCTCGACTTCATGGCCATCACTCCAGCCATCATGTCCCGCCAATTATGGCAACCAGCCATCATGGCCCGCCAATTATGGCAACCACTCATGGCCATGACTCCACCTTCATGGCATTCATCCCATCATCAAATGTGTCAATTATGGGGGTCAATGTTTCCCCATTAGCACGTCCTCATCAATGACGGCAATGATGTCTCATCATGACCCATTACTAGAGGGACTCGCCTATATGAAGAGGGTAGATGCATCATCTCAAGGGAGGCTGATCTCCGAGAACTGCAACGGAGGTATCACATACAAACTCCTACACCTTCTTACACCTTACATACTTCTCCTCCATAGCTTGGCCCGAGAATCGGTGCTTGGTCTCTACACAAACCAAGCTCGATCCCGTCGAGCACCTATCAGATCGGATCTAACTTTGGCATCGGAGGGAAATAGGTCGGAACCAAGGTCCAACCCTCCTGACGAGCTCTCTCGTCTATTCAGGTCCAGAAGATCCAGCGGCGTCAAGGCTACCCCTCAGCGTCTTCACAGCCGGAGCCGAGCGCCCTCGCCCCCGAGCCCGCTCGTCTCCACCACCCGTAGGTCGTCGCTTTGCCGAGGCTACCCTTCGGCAAGCTGACGCGAGGATCCGCGCGTCCCTCACCGAGTGAACGCGCCTTCAACCGATCCCGGAGGTCCCACGTGTCCCCTTTTACCATGTTGACCTCCCACCCTCCAGTCAACAAGTCAGCGGTGAGAAAACACCCGTAAACATTAGGAGTGAGATGTTTTCGATCATGATCTTTAACCAAAATTAGTGTAACTAGGTGTGACACGTAATAGTTGAAGTATGAAGCCCTTCATTTTTTATATATTTTCTTTTCTACTTCAAAAGTTAAGCATGCTCAATAAAACACTCGGCCCTCCTTCCTCATTGAAAACCGTAATTCCCATGAGATTTGTTTCACATTATTTTGGTATTATATATGATCATGAATCAATCCATCTTTGCTTTCTCTTCTCAGTCAATGCTTCCCAATGAACTAATTTTCACAAAGATTGCTTCAACAACCGCTATAAACCATCGGTACACATATAGAGAGTGAGATGTCATTATTTCCCATTTTCAATAATCTAGAAAGTTTTAAGATTGTGAGTATCACCTTAAAGAGTTATTTCATTGTGTAATTTCATTAGAAAGAATATATTAGAAAGAATATGTATGCACGACAAAGATAAACTAGTCAGGAAAGCCCTTACTAGTGGAGACGCCCTTGCTAGTGGAGGGAAGCCCTTGCTAGTGGAGAAAGAACTACTGGTATTGCCAAGTACGGTTATGCATCAAGATTAACCATCCACGTCAATATCTTCCCATTTATCATTCATTGCCAATTTTGTTGTCATCATCAAGGTTACCAGCGTTTAAATTCAAGTGCTAAAGTCAACAGCATCTACAAAAGCTTCCATGATTTCGTGGTTTGGTCCCACTTCATCACAACCCAAATACCCTACTTAGCCGCACTGCATATTTCTAGGAGTTATTTGTGTTCATTGAGATTCATCCATCCAGTGACCTCGACCTCAACTTTAGCACTGCTAACACGATCAACTTTTCCTTCCAGTTGGCCTTTGACATCATTTGTTTCATTTGTTTTTCCCTTGCAACATAACGACAATGAATCCACTTCTTTGATGCTTAAAGCCACAAGTTGATCGCCACCCATAACATCATATTCTATATGATTTGCAGCTTGAATTGATGTTTTTCTTGTTGCAACATGTGTTTCTTTGTCATTGTATTGTTAACTTATTACCATCCCGAACACCAACCTGATGGCTGCTAAATTCATCATAGCAAAAAAATGATGCCAATACTCCCTCTGTTTTTATTTGACCTCCACCATGCACACATATATTAATACAGATTTGGCATTGCCATAATTTGAGTGTTGGCCTTTGTTCATGTATAAGACAATGTCATCTACCAACTTGGAATCAGTTGGACAATTCTAATCCGTATTCACTGCATTAGCTGAGTTGTCATTGATATGAACCTCACCAAAGGTGACAGTTCACTCAAGCTCATGCATCCTTACCATTCCAATGTTCATCATTCCATTCATTAATTTGTCGCCCAAATAGTATGATCCCTTGAAAGCCTTTTCTACAAGAACAAAGAGTTATAATTGGAGGGAATTTGGTATATGTTAAGTTCACGTGAAGATTGCTCAAATTAAGTGTAATATTATAACCAATTTTTATTTAAGACCACATAGATGTATGGACAATATGGATTCCTTGCTACTGATTCAATGGAGGTCATTTCCTGTAACAACAGTATCCTATAGTAGCTTGTTTGGTTTATTCAATGGACATAATTCCTGCTACCTTCTTTTTCAGAATAAGCGAATCTTCAAACCTCTTCATACTTACAAAATGTTATCTATTTGCAAGCAACATATATGACATTTATCTCTTAATAAATATTAAACATAAAAACCTAATGAATCAAAAATTGCATTAGGGCTTTGTCCTCCCATGAATCAAAACTGATGTGCACGTGTAAACTAAAATGACTTGGATGAACCTTAACTAAATTTAAACTTTCCCACTAGAATATGATGACTTGAGCACTAATAGAGGCGCAAATAACTCCGCTCTCTCATCAGCCATCAACGTTTACTCAACCCTATCATAATTCTTGCTTTTAAAGAACTTTTATAGACCAACTGTATAGGTTTGCATATCAGCATGAACCAGGCTATGCATATGAATTGCAAATCAATCCTAGCTGCTTGTTATTATAATTAGGTTAACTCCTTAAGGTAAGTTAAATAAATAATTAACTATGAAACATTAGAAGCTCGTCTATAATTCATAGTCTCCAAGTTGACTAGAATGTCACCACTGGTAGTTTCTAACTCGTGATAAACCCCCGAAATCACCATTAGATCTCTTTGTTTTTCATTCACCAACAAAACAAGCATACTCATCAAATTAAAAGTCACCATTATCATCGTCCTACCCACGTTCCATTCCTTTTATTTCCGTACATTATCTTAAAACTCGTTTTGCCATTCAATTTCAACTAAAACCCCAATTTGTCACTACAATTGAGACAATCGAGAGAAGTAAAACCACCTGATCGAGCGTAATGGGCACGACCCTCGCCCCTTTCCCCAGCACCGGCTGCCGCAGCTGAACCTACAATCATCAAAACACCCAAAGCCCCCAAATTTCTCAATAAACAACAAATGCGACCAAATTATGATTAAAAGAAATTAAAATTTAAAAATGTAATATTGAGACCTGAGCAAGCAAAGCCTGGGCATCCTCCTGGCGAAAGCAGAGGATCCCAAGGGACTTCATGGCATTGTTAGGATCAGAGACGAGTACGAACTCGTTGCTGGAGTTGCTGACGGTGTAGACGGCCGTCCCGGCCAAGGTACTCGCCACGTAGTCGGGGCTGAGGGCGAGGTCGAAGGCGTGGGCCCCGACGGAATCGGGCGGTGGGGCCCGCGACAGGGAAGAGGTGGCGAAGGGCGGGGAACGCCGAAGGGCAAGTCGGCGGGCGCCGTCGAGGTGGGCGGAAAGGTCGCCGGCAACGCGGGAGAAGTGGTGGTTGACGAACGAAAAGAAGGCGGAGAAAGGGTTGTTGTTGTTGTTGTTTGAAGAAAAAGAAGGCTCCATTGGGGCTGCAGAGAGTGGGGGAGTCGAAGACGAGGAGCTCGGCATCGCTCTTTCCTTTTCTCGGTTGCTCCGTTGTGTTTGGTGATGATGATGCTGAGATATATTATTTATTTGATATTTGGGTAATTTTTAATCGTTCCAAAAAAAATTATTTACAAAAATCGATCAATTCTTATTAAGCCAGCCATCAGGCACAGCTTGAGCGCTGACTGAGCATGCTTTGACTTGCCGCTATAACGACACACTCTTATTGGGGTCATTACTTATTTGATTACATTCGCAAATCTGCAGTTAACCAATGAAAACAAACTAGCTTACGATGCAGAGGTGTACAAAAATACTCAAACTGTGTCCATTATATTGCAATCCATAATTTACAATACGCTCCAACAATAATACATGACTGAAAGAAGAACAATTTGAAATTTGTCACAACTCGAACTCTAAAATCTGCAGCCTCTGTATCAAACTCTGGCTCCGTAAACTCAGGGGCATCTCCTTACAAAACGGTATCGTTGAAGGGCCAAGGGTGGCGGCGAGGGTTGTCGCCAAAGCCAAAAATCTCCAAAACCCTAAAATATATCGTTGAAGGGCCATCGGTTGTTGTCGATCTATGTTGTATGGTGGCTACGGTTGCTTGGTGGTGATGGGTAGCGGCGGGGCTCCGGGTGAAGACGGATGAGCTTGAGGTGAGATGGGTTGGGCTAGGGGAAGCGGGAGGGTGAAGGGGTGGGTGTTATTGCGGCGTAGAGGAAGCCACTGGATGGGTTTGGTGAGGGAAGAGATGGGTGGATTAAGTGGGGTGCCGAAGTCGTCAATGATAGGGTATGGTAGGATCGGCTGGGCCGGGGCTCGAGGAGAGGATGCAGACAAAAGGTAATAAAGAGGTGGGGAAACGGTGAGCGAGATAAAAGAATCCAACCCATGGGAAATCGGGTACAAGGTGAAAGCAATGGATAGAAAAAGAATACGAGCACAAGAAAGATGAAGAGGTAGTAACTGCCTACGCTTGCACGTCTCGGTTTGGTTAGTCTCAATTTGTCTCGCATCATCCTCAAATGCTTGGCAAGCTTCTGAGCGTCCTTTGATCTGCTTCCATTGTCAAACTCAAACTTGTCAAAAACTTTGAATGCTACCCTCCTTACAAAAGGATGCAGCCAGAGTTTATGTGAACTGAACACGACTAGGAAGTATCCTAAGAATAAATAGGACGATCGGAAGGCCATCATAAGAAGAACGATGGTGATGAAGTGAATGAATGGTACCACTTATGGAAAGTCACTCTGATTGCCATCTAAGGATGGTACTAGAAGAAGATTCATCAACGAATGGAACATGAGTTCCTAGTTGATGGTTAAGAGTTCAAAGAAAGTAATGATGATCAAAGAAGATGGGTAATAAGGACGCTTCACTCATATGTCATATACAGGCAAACACTCAAGACATCCCGTACTCGAGGTTAATTTGAGTATTTTATACAGTACATCCTGATCTTGATATATTGTTCACGAGGTAGTTAGCACGAACCTGCATGGGCCACCAAACTTGTAACAACCCGCTCTCAGGAGGCCATTACTTATTTAATTACATTCGCAGGTTTGCAGTTAACTGGTGAAAACAAAATAGCTTACGATGTATAGATGTTCAAATATCCCAACATTGTCCATTATATTGCAATCCATAATGTACAATACACTCCAACAAAGATACATGAAGCAAGAAGTACAATTTGAAATTTGTCACAACTCGAACTTTAAAATCTACAGCCTCTGTATCAAACTCTGGCTCCGTAAACTCAAGGGCATCTCCTTACAAAACTGTTTGTCGTCTGACGGTGCCAAGAAAAATAAACCGTAGGTAAGTTACAGCAATTCTAGCGATAGAAATAAAGTAGTACAAAAGTACAGAACGGTCTATGGAAAACAGTTAAAGATGATCATGCAAGTGCAACAAGTAACGTAAGAGCAGACATGCATGTGATTACGATAATTGACGTAAAAGGCGATTGTGCAAGTAAGTTGAAAGCAAATATGCATACAATAGTGGTATGGAAATAGAGCAGAAACCTAGCTTTGTAGATTTACGACATTCATAATTTATCAGCAAGAAAATGAAACATTATTAAGATGATCATGTTAAGGGGGTATAATTGTGCCTAGCCTAGATTGTGACTTATAATGCAAAGTACAGTAAGCAACCAAGAGTCCATCTCTTACCACGGGTGCGCGTACCCGGATTACACCAAAAAATGTGAATACAATACAATACTGTTCAATAATCTGTGATTCAATTCTGTGAATTTGTCATCGACGAACTTTGAAGGGGTTGCTAGGACCTGGTCGGGACAACAACAACAAAGTCTGAACTGGTCGCTCCCGCACTCCCGCTATTATAAGGTACCCCAAACCCCCCAGTGTCTGTGATGTGTATGAAGTATCTGTTTATTACGAGATGTTCTATGATGTGTCCATATTTTACATGTTTTTATTGCATCATTTCATGTCATATTCTCCTCCAAACTCTATATTTTTATATATTATCGCGCTTCTAACGCCATATTCGAGTTTTGTATAGCTTTATGGATTTTCAGGAGTTTTGGAGCGAATTGGAGCTATTTTGGGACATGGACACGTCCAGCACATCCGAGACGTCATTGGCAAGGCTCCATGAGAGTTTGTCGAAGAATGGAAGAAGATTGGAGGAGAGAAGGAGAAGAGAATGAGAGATTGCAAAGATGCAGCTCAGTTTCCCAGGTGACTCGACCGAGTAGCATCAGCTACTCGGCCGAGCTGACACGCAGAAATCACGCAGGAAACGACCTCAACCTACTCGACCGAGTAGACGGCCGACTCAACCCGAGTCGCACCAAATAGATGAAGATTTTGAGCTTTTCTCCAAGGCACCCTAACTCGACCGAGCAGCATAGCAACTCGACCGAGCAGCTCACCTACTCGAACCGAGTCGTCAAGAAACAAAGCAACATTTTGGAGGAAGTTTTGATCTACTGTAGCTCGGCCGAGTAGGAAGGCTACTCGACTGAGTAGCCCGTGTCACCCAGAAGCAGAAGCAGCAGCAAGTGGAGTCTGAAGCCGACTCTACCCAGCAGGCTCCGCTACTCGGTCGAGTAGCACAACGCGACCAGCCTAGTTGGCTAGCCCAAGTGCCCAGATTTTCTGAGATTTTTTGGGATTTCCACCTTATGTATTTAAGCACGTTTGTAGCTTTATTTTAGGAGATGAACTTTAGAGAAACTCTTAGTTTAGTTTTAATTAGGTTTTTGAGAGTTTGTGCCGTCGTTATTTTTGTGAAAGCAAAGCTTGGATTTTTATTGCTATTTCGCGCAAGGAATCTTATTTTCCTATTTCTATTTGGATTGCTACTGCTCCACGACTCGTTGGTAACAATTCTCTGCACTCTCTATTGATTTTGATGTTTTCTATTGCCATGATGAATTCCATTGCATCTATTGAATCTTTTGTTGTTATTTCTATGATGCGTGAGTAGTTCAATCTAGGGCTAATGAATTAACCCATGGATTTTAGGGTTTAGATGCAAAGCTAGGATTTTTAGGTTGCGTTGGTATAAAACGGACGTATTTTGGTTGAACTTGCAAAGTTTGTAGGCGAACTCGTACTGAGGTCGTGCCCACGGTCGGTGGAAACGATTGGCTTAAGGAGTATCCTATTGGCTTAATTAGGGAGTTAGTAGATTCAATTGGGACTTGTGACCATACCCGGCTCGTGTCTTGATGGGATCCATCGACAAACTATATTACTAATTGACGGTTACCACCATTGCGTCAATGAGAGCTACCAAAATACATCGAAGCTCTAACCCATGAGAGTGGCGTGAGCTGAGATCATTCCGTCCATGAGAGTGGCGTGAATATTGTCGATTCTTAATGCAAATTGTTAGTTCACGATATATTTATATTTGTTCATCATCCAAAACCAAATCCGGGGAGTCCAATATCCAACACGTGTCGTGTGTGCCTGTCGCGAGAGTGGGGTTAATGTGATACATTAGATTCATGGGGCTTAGAACTATGAATTCCACATCTTGGATGCGACAACGCCTATAAAGCCAATGCAATGTAAGAGTCTTAACCAAGCATCGACATCCGACGATCCTAGTGGTGAGTCCTAAAGCCCCAGTCTTTATTAATTGTTTACAATCCTAAACAAATAATCTCTTGAAACCGACTGCTACCTAAATTCTGAGATTTAAAAATAGCACAAGTCAATAACATCTCTACCTTCCCTATGGGATCGATATCTTTTATACTATTACTTGACACCGTACACTTGCGTAAAGTGCCAGGAATTCGCATTTGGGATACATCTAGCACTTGGTGTTTGTGTCATTGCTAGGTGGCTTCTAGGTGTTAGTTTCGAGAGCATCAAGTTTTTGGCGCCGTTGTCGGGGATGGTAACAGTGTTACTTGGATTATTTTTCCTTTGACGAATTTGTTAGCAAATCTTATCACCTCTTATCTTTCCATATTTTTATTCTTTTTACGCTTTTGTTACTAACGCTTTTCTCCAGCCAATATTCTTCATAAGAAATCAGGTATAATGGATATGCAAGTACACTGGAGCAGTGATTCTGATAGTGACTCAGGTGGGTTTAGCTTCTCTCCATACCAATCATATAGTCTTCAAGAGTCACGTATGGATGAAGCCATGGTCGAATGTGCAGCGAGAGAGCTACTAGATGCAGTCTGATTCAGCGGTGCAGGAACATATGCGGCAGGTAATGAGAATCAACAAATGGTTATGAATCATATACTGAACAATGTCTCTATTGCAGGTACCATTGAGGATGACATTCATATTAGCTTTAAAGGAGACGTGATGCATCTCTACGCTTTTGAAACTCTACCGGTTGACGCATATTGGGGAGCGACTCGTCAAATTGAACCGCTGGATGAGCCCCAGCTCTTAAGTATACTGGAGAGCATAGTGACTAATGTATGGACCAATGGCCTAGTAGAATTCACTGCAGAGGACCCAATTGTTCAAGTACTCTCGGTCTTCATTACGAGCACATTCCGGGATGCAGAGTCCTTGGACGACGTCCCCATCTCTGACAGAGTCTACGTACAGCACAGGGGAGACACCCTACGCTTCTACGGTGACAACATCCTCCAGACTAAGACCTACGAAGACCGTGTCCATGGGGAGCACGTAGACCCAGAAACACTCCAAGGCGATATCGATCAGGGAACCCTTCTTGACTTTACACCTGATAATGCGTGCGCATCTGAATACTCTATTCATATTGACAAGTGCACTACGAAACCTGATCCCATGGAGATGGACTCCGCAGACGTCTACTACGATGCGCCACCATTGGTTGTGACGGGAGGACGTGCAAGGAGAACGCCTTCCACTCCAAAGCATAGGAGTGTCAATGCAATAAAAATAACCGGTGAGTACCGGGTCGGATCACAGGGACAATTCGTTCTATATTCACAAAATTGATCGATAAAAAAAGGAAATAGTGTGTTGATCGCTCCGGAATGTAACCCAAAAATGCGACCGTGTAGTTTTACTGCAAGCGCACGGTGTAGCGGCGAGCGGGTTATCGAACACAGGGAGGACGAATGAAAGTGCTTGCTCCAATCAACCTGGCTATTTAAGAACAACAAAGAGAGAATTTGCCTTTGGCGATCCTGTCACAATCGTCAGACAAAGTACGGAAATATCAAATCAAATAAAGAACGTCTAGGGAATGGGGAATCCCCGCTACTCACCGTATCTCGTCAATGTGATTCATTGATATCAAAATTGCTAGAATAAAATTTCGGATGAACTAGTTTGCAACTGAATGTAAAACCTAGCTCACGCACTCGCGCTGTTGCTGGTCTATAGCTATCCTAGGTTCGGGTCCAATCTCTTGCAAACCCTAGCCTAGGGGAGCTAGCATTAGGATCAACATCATCGTTCAATCGCGCCCCGAGCCCACTCTCGTGCAAACTCGGGCCACGACCTAGGTTGGGATAGTTCCTACCCGTCCAATCTCTTGCAAACGGGTATCGGCACGAAATTGCAACCGGAAACCCTAGTATCGGTCCAATCTCTTGCAAACCGATACTACGAAAATTTGATTCCAACCCAATTCGGATTTCTAGGGTTTCCTATCGAATTGGGATCCAATCTCTTGCAAATCCCAATCGATATGAACTCCTAGCTATCCGTAATAAATCGATCCCAAACTAACCCTAATAGCAATTCTAGCTAAGTTTCTACCAATTCATCACAAATCTGAAATTGGGCTCGTAGGGTTCATCCCCACGCCCCAAGACGTGGAGACTACTCACAATTCATAGCACGAACACAAAAATAATCAATGAAATTAACAAGAGAATTCATCACAATATTGAGAATAGCAATAAAAATAGTATTTTTAGGGGAGAGAGACACAAACCAATGGAGTTCTTCAAATAATCCAACAAAAATCAACTTTTGTCTCCTCTCCAATCACAAGAATAAAGCTAAAAAGTTAATCTAAAAAGCTGCAAAAATCTCAGAAAAAAGCTCTCTAACCTAGGGTAAAAACAGGGGTTAAATACCCCCCAAAATCGTCCAAAAAACTGTGACCAAAATGCCCCTGTGCAGCCTGAAATCCGCAATTTTCGCTACAGGCAGCGCGTCGCACTCAGCCGAGTGACAAAAGTCGCTCGGCCGAGTGAGAAACCCTGTAAATTTCCAGTAAGTCTGGGTCTTCGGGGGTCTTCACTTCGGGAGTCGCTCGGCCGAGTGAGTTGTCGTCACTCGGCCGATGGCTTCTTAGTACTCGGGCGGTCGGCATTTGCCACTCGGCCGAGTGGGTCTTCTGAAGCTCAGGCAGACGAAAAACAGTAAGTTGGCGATTTTTGATTGGCTTCGTCTGAGCGCCACTCGGGCGGACGGGGGTATCGTCACTCGGCCGATGTGGCTTCCGTCGCTCGGCCGAGTGCACACAAGAAGCGTGTCCGATCAGCTCGGCCGAGCGGTGTCTCGCTGGTCGGCCGAGTGACTCCTTCACTCGGCCGAGTGGGACACCAAAAATGCCCAAACAGCTTGTTTTGGCCTCCTCGTCGCTCCTGCGACGTTCTTTCTTCCTCCGCTCCTCTCCAATGGCAAAATACCCCTCGGGGAGGTCATCGGTGACACTCTGGAGTAGGCGTATCTCGAGATCACTCCAAATCGCTCCAAATCACCTGAGATTCGACAAAAACAAGAAATCGTGAAAAGCATCGCAATATTGTCGATATATCGTGAAAAAAACATGATTTGAGCGATCTAAATGGCATGCAAACATGCGGGAAAAAAGTGTAAAATAAGGAGTGATCAAAATCCCCCAAGCTTACCTCTTACTCGTCCTCGAGGAAGATAAGTAAAAGGCGAACCCGGTGGATTCGGAAAACGAAAACGGCGAAAAATGAAAAATGAAAAACGAAGAAAAACGAAAGCGAAATAAAAACAAAGAAGAAAGAAAGAAGTGAAGAGGGAAGCTGCTAGATCATTTTCTCAGGACGTGGGTTTTGCTTACTCTTATAGCATGCACCGAATGAAAAACACATGTCAAAGAATTTTATTTCGATATCATAGTATGATAGTGCAAATTGAAGTAGAAAACCCATGAATAATGATATAATCATGAAAAACGGAATAATTTTAGAATTAACATCGTCTGAATCATTTAAAGCGGTATACAAATCGCAGATCACACACTTTTCAATTGAATGCTTTCTATGAGGAGTATAAGAGTATCACACAATAGAATAGAAAGAATAGATAAGTATGGATTTCATGAAATGAGTGCTAGGCATAGATTTCTGGACCTCGTAAAGCTAAAAATAATCTTACCGAGTATAGAATATTACTTAGCCTAGGTTGTCGTGCAACGTCAAGTAGTCACTCTCTCACACATCATTGGATTCTCTCCCCCAAGCTTATCTATAAGCGTGGTGGCATAAAAAAAATATTTACATCCCCATTTTTATAAAGCTCCAAAAGCAATGAAAATAAATACAAAAAGAGAGAAGAAAGAGAGAACATGAGATGGGATCTTTCATTGAGGTTCTTTCCTCTTTTCTTTTCCTTTTCCTTTTCTTTTTCTTTCTTTTCTCTTTTTTTTTCAAATAGGATGTATACAACATGATCCCAACTCAAAGAGAAGTAAGAGCGTACAAGAAATTTTTGTTTTCTTTTTTTTTGGTTTTGGGAGATTTGGAGCTAGGAATTAATAGCGGGGAAATGCCATATAATAGAATCGCTAAGGGGAGATTCACCAATGATTTTAAAATAGAGAAATGATGTTCAAGATTTGTGGAGAAAGAAATAAATATATCTCTCGGTTCACTCTATAAGACATGCACGACAACTTCAGCAGGGTAATCTAATATACTCAGTTTCGATCACAAAAAAGCTAACTAATCCATGTTTATCATAGCTAACATCATTCAATCATCCTGAAGTGAAATGTACAAATCATGCATATAGAAGTGACATAGGAAAAGAAATCGGTACTCCAGATATAAGCATTCAATGCGTGAATCTTGGTGTGTTTTCTGCGATAGCATACATATGAATATTCAGACTCAGCTAATAATAAAATTTCATCCATTTTCATGTGGAAGAAGTGTGGGTTGCTATCTCTAAATGCAAGGCAAATCACAGCATATGATATCAGAAATAAAGTCTAAGACATGACAAATATAGCATGCATATAGAGTAAGCTAACTCCACGTCGTCATCATCACAGAAAAGTCATCTCTAGCATGAGATGAAAAAAGAAATAAAGATAAAGGGGAAAATAAAACTATTTACAATGCGGTACACAGAAAAATAAGAAAAACGTGATGCATGGTAAAATAAAAGAAAAATGTTGAAAATAAGTGTAAAAGCGGAAAATGGCGTGAAAAAACTAAAAATAAAGGTGGTAAATCAAAAAGAACGTGAGAACTCACTCCCCCAAGCTAAATGGCACAGTGTCCTCAATGTGCAAAGTGTGGCACACCGAGAGACAAGTAAAGTGAGGGGTAAGTGAGGATGCATGCATGAGGGAAAATAAAAGAAAATAACGAAACGAAAAATATGATGCGGACAGGATGCATGCAAATAAAGGAGCGATACAGATATAAAGGTGTGGCACCAAAAACTCTCCCTCTCTCCCAAAAAAGATATATAAAGATAAAGAAAGGAAATGTGCACCCAAACATAGTGAGGGGAGGGGGTGGACAAAAAACATCAGGACCCAGCAGAAACGGGCAGCACAACGGCAAAAAGAATCGATGGCATCAAGGGTGCCTAAGAAGGTGGTGCCGCGCCGTCTCCGTCCTGAGGCGGAGGTGGTGGTGGTGGTGGAACAGGCTGCTGAGCGGGTGTGGGTGTGGAAGTGGAAGCAGGCTGGGTGTGTGTAGGAGTGGGGGTGGGGACCTGCTGGGTGGGTGGTGGTACGCGGGGGAGACGCTCCAGGACCTGGGTAAGATAGTAGTGAATGTGCGGGAGCAGGTCAAAGCGGCCAGCCATCGCAGTGACGGTGGCAGACAGGGTCCGGAGGTCGCCTCCGAGGCCACTCACCGCCCCCTCGAGAGCACGAATGCTCTGAAGTACAGTGTCGGGGGGAGGTGGTGCAGAGGGACGCACCGGTCGGGGCTGTGCAGGTCGGGGCTGGCGGACTCTGGTGGCGTAGGTGACGGGCTCAGCAGGCAAGGGAACAAAAGGGGCTACGCTCGCAAGTGTGGGACTGGCCTCAGTGCGAGGCCGGGGCACCGGCTGGTGAGAAGTGGAGGGCAGCAGCAATGAAAGAAGAATACAAAAGTGGCAACGAGGCGGCCGAAGAGGTCGGTGACACAGAAGTGTGGACAGACGCCAGGACACTCTCAGAGAATACTGCAGCGGTGGAGACAGGGGTGGAGACTACGGTCTCTACGACAGTGGCAAAAGAGGGCTCTCCGCACTCAACTATAGTCGGCGGGCGCTCGGGTGGGGCAGAGGAAACGGGCTCGGCAGACAGAGGGCCAGTGGAGGTGGTGGCAGGCGTGGAAGCTGTGGAAGTGGGCTCAGCTAGGGTACTCCCGACACCGACAGCAGTGTGGACAGAGGTGTCGGGAGCAGCGGAAATATCAGGGATAGGCTGAGGGGCCACGGGGTCAACAGGGGCAGCAGGCTCGGCAGGTGCAATAGGGTCTGCGGGGGGCAGCGTGGGCAGCGTGGGCCTGCTCGGCCTCGAGCACGTATGCGACTGGGATCAGAACATCCATCGCAGGGAGCCAGTCCACATGGGCCGGTGCAATCTGAGTCCGAGCTGGGCTCGGAAGAATCATGTAATCGGCACCGTAAGGGCCGTGCAGCCAGACCCAGTGTCGCTCACCGTGCGGACGCAGCATCTTCATCTGGGCCATAACATCAATCGACAGAGAAGTGGGGCCCGGTGCTCGTCGCAGGTCGTCAGGGAAGTCCTCGCCGGTCATAAGGGCGAGCAAGGTGATCAGGCCGCCGCAGCATATCGGTGAGCGAGCGCCCACCGATACGATGATGCGGTCCAAAAACCAAGCCGCGACATCAATCACGACGACGGGGACCAACTCATCGCCCTCCCTAGATAGAGCTCTGGGGCGTGTCATCGCGTAGAGCATATAGAGCTCCGGCGTGGACATCGTACCCGGCTCATATCTGGCCAAAAAGGTCGTCGCCATAAGGCGCTGAGCTATACGGAGGCAGGGATGGACAATGGCCGAGGCCTTGGCCCTACTAGGGTCAAAGGTAGCGTGAAGACCCGTAATTCGGGCCCAGAAGGCGCCGGTGTCGAAGGAAGGTGGGGGATATGGGTGGGGGCGTAACCGCGATCGGCTCCGGGGACGTCGGGCCACGAGAAGAAAGCTCTCATCATACCGAGAGTGACTTGGCACTCTCGGTCCATGAACCGAAACGAGCATCCCTCGTCGGTCCGGGTGATCGAACTAAGAACCTCAAGTGTCGGACGGATAAACGTGTCCGCCGACACCTGGAAGAAATCTCGCCAGCCCACGTTGTCGTACAACGTGAGCATCCCCTCTAGTACCCCCAGGCGTCCTAGGTCGGCAAGGTGTGCGAACCTGGAGGGTACGATCGAGCGCTGGGAGATACGCTCGAAAGCGATGCGGTGTGCGTCGTTCCGGAACGTGATCCCCAGCGGCCCGATCAGTGGAGCCGGAGGTGGTGGCTGTGGAGCGGCAGGGAGTGGCTGTGCGGGGTGTATGTGCTGTGCGGGCTCTGCAGGCTGTGCGGGGTGGATGGGGTGTGGTGGAGAAGGCGGAGGAGAGTCCTCCACCTCGTGGGAGGGGCCGGCATCATCCGACCGCTTCCGCTTGGCGGAAGCTCTCCTCGACCTCGGCCGTGTCCGGGGCGGCATATGGGCCCCGGGCGCTCACCGAAAAGCGTGAAAAGTGCGGCGTGCGTAAAATAAAGGAAAGAATATACCACGACACGCCGTGAGTGCAAAGCAATGGAAGCGTGCGAAGACGACGCCTCCACGCAGCCCAAATCAGTCCCTGGAAGCTCCCCTGGGCTCCCCTAAGCTCCCAAAAATAACCTGCGCATGAAATGGAAATATCAGCGAGTAATATTCAAAACGTATGGGGCATTAGGGGTATAATAGATAGAAATAGAAATTAATTTGGGTTTGGAGTTCGTTAGATGCATGGATCGTCAAAAATACACAAAAGAGGAGAAATAGGCTAAAATCGGCGATACCGGAGGTGGCCGGAGCAGTGGCCGCCGGCGGCGACTCGGGCGAGGAGCGGCAGCGGCTCGGCCGGCGGTGGGTGGCCGAGCGGCGGCGCGGGTCGAAGGATCGGGCGAGTGGGGGAGGGGTTCGGGCGCTGGGGGAGTCGAAAAGTCGGGCTGTTTGGGTTTCGCTCGTTTCGAAAAATGCGCCCCCCGCGGCCCCTTTTATAGCAAAAGTTACGACTCGGCCGAGTGACTAGGTCGCTCGGCCGAGTAACTCAATGGAAAAATTCCTCCCCGCTTATGCTTCGGCCGAGTGGCCTTGCCACCCTCGGCCGAGTGGAGTAAGTCCATTCGGCCGAGTGGCTCAAGCTACTCGGCAAGACTCGCCCTAGGAGCGTATCCGTTTACTCGGCCGAGTGAATATATATACTCAGCCGAGCAGCAGTTATACTGAAATCAGGAAAATAAACAGAGAGTTGGGTACAGCAGACTTCCCTCGTTCGTGGGCGGCTCGGCCGAACGAACTTGTGTGCTCGGCCGAGTGACTAGTATGCTCGGCCGAGTGAGCTTTGTTTGCTGCTGTTTGTCTTCGTTTGAGCTCTAAACTCTGTTTTTCTTCCTCCAATCGATTTCGTCTTCCTCCTAAGCATCGAGCGCCTTCATGGGGCGCTCCTCGTCGCCTCGTGCATCCTCCTAATGATGGATACCTCGTTCTTCTCTCCTGTCAGGAAAAATAGGACCCGTCATCACAAGATTTTTGGGCGAACGACTCAAAACACTAAAAATTTCTAAAACAAAAATAAAAGAAAAGTGAAAATAAAGCAATAACCGTCGGGTTGCCTCCCGAGAAGCGCTCGTTTAAGGTCGTGAGCTCGACCCCCTATGATTTTCAATTAATGCGGGATGTTTGGTGCATTTGGGATGCACCCGTCAAATTTTCCGGGGAGAACGCTTGGATTCGGAAGTTGCGGCGGCGTGTTCTCCCGCGGTGGTCTATCGTCTCGAATAGTGTTGGGGGGGCTCCCCCAAGCTATCATTTTCTCCGGTCCTCGGTTTCACCGGTGACGCCGATTTCCGTATCGGCGGAGCTTTCTTTGGAGACTTTAATTTCGAGAGCTTGCAGAGCTCTCGAATCCTTGCGACATCAGCGTCGCCTTCATCAATTTCAGCGGAGAAGTCGGGGGAATCATTTGTCTTCTCATCTTGGCCTAAATCCGGGCCCTCCTCGAAATCTTCATCGAATAGAGCGCCAATGGAGTGGGGGATCGCCTCTTCGATTACCTCGTCAAGGAGGTCTGAAAGATCATCCGGCCGTCCCTTAAGCAAATATATTCTATTGGTTTCGCCCGTTGGGACTCCCTCGGAATAGTGTTTGAGCCTCTGAACATTTACTTTGAATGTGGAACCGTCCTTGCTTTCCAACTCGAAAGCTCCTCCCGGTTGTATGTGCTTGATGGTGAAAGGTCCGGACCAACGTGACCTCAACTTACCGGGAAATAGTCGGAGCCGGGAATTATAGAGCAAGACCTTGTCTCCCACCTTGAAGTCTGTGACGGTTATGCGGGCATCGTGGAGAATCTTGGTCCTTTCTTTGTAAATTCTCGAGCTCTCGTAGGCGTCTCTTCTTATCTCATCAAGCTCGTTGATGTCTAAGAGTCGCCTCACCGCCGCACTCTTGTAATCATAATTAAAGGTCTTGATGGCCCAATATGCGCGGTGTTCCAACTCTACCGGCAAGTGGCAAGCTTTCCCATAAACAAGTCGGAATGGTGTGGTGCCGATGGGAGTGCGAAAGGCCGTTCGATATGCCCATAAGGCATCGTTTAACTTCATTGACCAATCCTTTCTAGATCGATCTACGGTCTTCTCGAGGATTTGCTTGATCTCTCTATTTGAGACTTCCACTTGGCCGCTTGTCTGGGGGTGATATGCCATGCCAACTCTATGGTTTACCCCGTACTTCTTTAGCATGGCTTCAAACTTGTTTTCTATGAAATGGCTCCCCCCGTCGCTTATCAAGGTGCGAGGCACTCCGAAACGTGGGAAGATATTCTGCTTGAAGAACTTAGAGACGACACTTGCATCATTGGTAGGGGTGGCGATTGCTTCCACCCATTTGGAGACATAGTCAACGGCCAATAGGATATATTTGTTACCATTGCTCGACGGAAATGGTCCCATGAAGTCTACTCCCCAACAATCAAAAAGCTCAACTTCTTGGATGGGCCTCATTGGCATCTCATTGCATTTGGAGATATTCCCGGTCCGTTGGCATCTATCGCACCCCTTTACAAAAGCGTGGGTGTCTCTAAACATTGTTGGCCAGAAGAATCCGCTCTGCAAGATCTTAGCGGTTGTTTTAGAGGTGGCATGATGTCCTCCGCATGGTAGACCGTGGCAATGCAAAATGATAGACGTTGCCTCCTCTTTAGAAACACACCTCCGAATGACACTATTGCATATCTTGAAGAGGTATGGATCTTCCCAAAAATAGCTACGGACCTCATGCAGAAATCTCCTCTTTTGATGCGTGGGCATCCCATGCGGTTTAATTCCACAAGCCAAGTAGTTGACGAAGTCCGCGTACCAAGGCACTTCACCGGTCCTTATGGCATATAGCCTCTCATCCACGAATGTGTCGTCGATAGGCAAACTCTCATCCTCCTTGTCGCGAATGAGCCTAGATAAATGATCCGCCACGACATTGTCCGTACCTTTCTTGTCTCTGATCTCTAAGTCGAATTCTTGCAACAAGAGTATCCACCTAATCAACCGAGGTTTGGCCTCCTTCTTATTTAAAAGATACTTCAACGCCGCATGGTCGGTGTGGACAATCACCTTGGAACCAAGGAGGTAGGAGCGAAACTTCTCTATGGAATAGACGACCGCTAGAAGCTCTTTTTCGGTAGTTGTGTAGTTTTTCTGCGCGTCATCCAATGTCTTGCTCGCATAGTATATCGCATGAAGCTTCCTATCTTTTCTTTGTCCCAATACCGCTCCAATGGCTTGGTCGCTAGCATCACACATTAGCTCAAAGGGAAGGCTCCAATCCGGTGGTTGAATGATGGGCACGAAAACTAGTGCTTCCTTCAAGGTGTTGAAGGCTTGCAAGCATTCCCCTGAAAAAACAAAAGGAGTATCTTTAGCGAGCAAGGAAGTAAGTGGTCGGGCAATCGAGGCGAAATCCTTGATGAAGCGGCGGTAAAACCCCGCATGACCAAGGAAGCCTCTAATGCCCTTGACATTAATAGGAGGAGGAAGTTTTTCGATTACCTCAATCTTTGCTTTATCTACCTCAATTCCTCTCGAGGAAACAAGATGCCCGAGAACTATACCTTCCGTGACCATGAAGTGACACTTCTCCCAATTTAGAGTGAGATTGTTTTGTTGGCACCTTTTAAGGACTTTAGTAAGATTGGCCAAACAAGAGTCAAACTCACTTCCATAAACCGAAAAATCATCCATAAAAACTTCCATAATATTTTCAATGTAATCGGAAAATATGGATGTCATACACCTCTGAAAGGTGGCGAGAGCATTACAAAGATCAAATGGCATCCTACGGTAGGCATAGGTACCATAAGGACAAGTAAAAGTGGTCTTTTCTTGGTCATCTTCGTGTAAAGGGATTTGGAAGAATCCCGAATACCCATCTAGATAGCAAAAATATTTATGTTTAGCTAGGCGTTCAAGCATTTGATCAATGAAGGGCAATGGGTAATGGTCTTTTCGGGTAGCTTTATTTAGTTTCCTATAATCAATGCACATTCTCCATCCCGTGACGGTGCGTGTAGATATGGGCTCACCTTTTTCATTTTTTATGACTGTCATCCCCCCTTTCTTGGGGACGACGTGAACGGGGCTAACCCATCTACTGTCAGAGATGGGATAAATGATACCGGCGTCGAGCAATTTTAGGATTTCCTTTTTAACCACCTCCTTCATATTCGGGTTTAACCGCCTTTGAGGCTCTATGGAGGTGGCGTCGGTATCTTCCAAATGGATCCTATGTGTGCAAAGCCTAGGGCTTATCCCTTTTAGATCGGAGATAGTGTAGCCAAGGACATCCTTGTGGATCCTAAGAACGTCTAGGAGTTTTTCAAGTTGATCTTGCGTGAGGTGGGAGTTTACTATCACCGGGAAAGTTAATTTATTACCCAAAAAGGCATACCTTAGATTCGGAGGTAATTGTTTAAGTTCTACCTCAAGAGGTGCTGCTCCTTCTACTTCGTCAGCTCACATGAGTTTGGCTTCTTCCTTGTCATCCGGGTTTAGCTCATGTTCAGGTGGTGAACTCTCTTATGAAGAGTCAGACTCACTACTTAGTGAGGACGAGGCGTCGAAATAGGCGCTCTCCGATTCTGTGCTAGCATCGTCAGAACCTTCACTCTGCTCTGGTTCGTGCCTGAAATCAAGAAACACATCAGACGATTCATAAAAGCAAGAGTGAGCGTCATAGAGTGTAACTCCCTGAATGTCGGTTTGCTCGAAGGATTCTTCGGGAGTATAGTGTTCTTCGACATCTGTTCTACCGTCTTCGAAATATAATTTGTCGTCGATCACATCAACTCTGACATTGCCCCCGATAGTCCCATCCTGGGAGACTTGGTCCATCACAAAACTAGCAAACAGTTGTTCGTCGGGGTCCTTGATATCGATAGCAAAAGCTCCGGTAGCGTGGACCTCATCGACAAGCTCCTTAAGGAGGTCTGTGAAGGAGTCATAATCTTCCTGACTGAGCTCCGTTGTCGACATTGCATCCTCCATTCTCCCTGTTAAGATCTTATGCAAAATACAGGGAGAATATGCAAATAGGGCTGCGAACAGGGTTAGAACAAGATGTAGAAGAAAGTAAAGAAAGAAAGAAAGAAGAAATAACCGGGTGGTAAGATCAAACGCAATCGCCTCCCCGGCAACGGCGCCAAAAACTTGATCGCTCCGGAATGTAACCCAAAAATGCGACCGTGTAGTTTTACCGCAAGCGCACGGTGTAGCGGCGAGGGGTTATCGAACACAGGGAGGACGAATGAAAGTGCTTGCTCCAATCAACCTGGCTATTTAAGAACAGCAAAGAGAGAATTTGCCTTTGGCGATCCTGTCACAATCGTCAGACAAAGTACGGAAATATCAAATCAAATAAAGAACGTCTAGGGAATGGGGAATCCCCGCTACTCACCGTATCTCGTCAATGTGATTCATTGATATCAAAATTGCTAGAATAAAATTTCGGATGAACTAGTTTGCAACTGAATGTAAAACCTAGCTCACGCACTCGCGCTGTTGCCGGTCTATAGCTATCCTAGGTTTGGGTCCAATCTCTTGCAAACCCTAGCCTAGGGGAGCTAGCATTAGGATCAACATCATCGTTCAATCGCGCCCCGAGCCCACTCTCGTGCAAACTCGGGCCACGACCTAGGTTGGGATAGTTCCTACCCGTCCAATCTCTTGCAAACGGGTATCGGCACGGAATTGCAACCGGAAACCCTAGTATCGGTCCAATCTCTTGCAAACCGATACTACGGAAATTCGATTCCAACCCAATTCGGATTTCTAGGGTTTCCTATCGAATTGGGATCCAATCTCTTGCAAATCCCAATCGATATGAACTCCTAGCTATCCGTAATAAATCGATCCCAAACTAACCCTAATAGCAATTCTAGCTAAGTTTCTACCAATTCATCACAAATCTAAAATTGGGCTCGTAGGGTTCATCCCCACGCCCCAAGACGTGGAGACTACTCACAATTCATAGCACGAACACAAAAATAATCAATGAAATTAACAAGAGAATTCATCACAATATTGAGAATAGCAATAAAAATAGTATTTTTAGGGGAGAGAGACACAAACCAATGGAGTTCTTCAAATAATCCAACAAAAATCAACTTTTGTCTCCTCTCCAATCACAAGAATAAAGCTAAAAAGTTAATCTAAAAAGCTACAAAAATCTCAGAAAAAAGCTCTCTAACCTAGGGTAAAAACAGGGGTTAAATACCCCCCAAAATCGTCCAAAAAACTGTGACCAAAATGCCCCTGCGCAGCCTGAAATCCGCAATTTTCGCTACAGGCAGCGCGTCGCACTCGGCCGAGTGACAAAAGTCGCTCGGCCGAGTGAGAAACCCTGTAAATTTCCAGTAAGTCTGGGTCTTCGGGGGTCTTCACTTCGGGAGTCGCTCGGCCGAGTGAGTTGTCGTCACTCGGCCGATGGCTTCTTAGTACTCGGGCGGTCGGCATTTGCCACTCGGCCGAGTGGGTCTTCTGAAGCTCAGGCAGACGAAAAACAGTAAGTTGGCGATTTTTGATTGGCTTCGTCTGAGCGCCACTCGGGCGGACGGGGTATCGTCACTCGGCCGATGTGGCTTCCGTCGCTCGGCCGAGTGCACACATGAAGCGTGTCCGATCAGGTCGGCCGAGCGGTGTCTCGCTGGTCGACCGAGTGACTCCTTCACTCGGCCGAGTGGGACACCAAAAATGCCCAAACAGCTTGTTTTGGCCTCCTCGTCGCTCCTGCGACGTTCTTTCTTCCTCCGCTCCTCTCCAATGGCAAAATACCCCTCGGGGAGGTCATCGGTGACACTCTGGAGTAGGCGTATCTCGAGATCACTCCAAATCGCTCCAAATCACCTGAGATTCGACAAAAACAAGAAATCGTGAAAAGCATCGCAATATTGTCGATATATCGTGAAAAAAACATGATTTGAGCGATCTAAATGGCATGCAAACATGCGGGAAAAAAGTGTAAAATAAGGAGTGATCATGTGTTACAACCACCTCGCTAACGGTGGAAAAGTGTGGGAAAAACGTGTGGAATCTACAATCCTAGCCTACGCACTAAGGGTGGAGAGCCGAATCGGCAAGCAACGAGGAGGACTCGTGTGGTATGTGTGAATGAGGCCGTGGGCGTGGGAATTCATCCCAAATATAACTCAATTGATCTCCCGGCTAAGGAAGCTCAATCGAAAAATACGGCATTTCATCGAACAAGTGGGGTGCAATAAGTAATGAATGAAACTCATGAGTAATCGACAATGAGCACATTAGAGAGGGTCCGCTAGGATGATCCTCTCTTTGGATTTCCCCTTAGGGTTCCAATAAACTAACTAACTAAAGTTTTATCTACCAATTTAGAAAATGAAATTGTGCTAGAGATACAATTCTCAACCCAATAACAACAATCAAACAACACAACCACACAAGCAATCACACTACTCCATCATACTAAATAAGATGAGATTTATAGAAAAATTCATCTAGAGTTCCATACAACAAGAGAAATGCAAAAATACAACAGAAGAGAGGGAAGAGATCACCAATCTCTCAAGAAATGAGGCTTCCCTCTCACTTGGGCACCTCCTCCAAGCTTCTCCACCATCCAATGGCCTCCAAGCTCCACCCCTAGCCTCTTGGGGAAGAAGAGGGCTCAAACCCGCCAAAAACCCTAAAAAAACTCAAACAGCCCGAAGAACAGCCGAAAAAAACAAGCTAAACGAAGCAGCCCCTCATTTTCGCATCGGCCCCCCCCTTAATCAAAAATCCGGGTTTGCGGGTCGGGGAAATCGCGCCCGACCCGCAAAAATTTTGCATCCGCGCGCGCCTGTAGCAATGGGGCGGGGTCGAGTCGAAACCCGGCCCAGCATTCGCCCGCCCGCTCCTAAGGAGCGGGCGCTGAACAACAGCGGGGCCTGCTGCCGCGGGCCGGCCAGCGGGCCCAAAGCGCACGGCTGCGCATTTAAAAAAAATGTTTTTTATTTAAACGAAACTGCGGGCGGAGAGGGCCGGCCCGCATACATTTTTTTGTTTTTTATAAAAATCTGTTGCGGCCCGAAGAAAATTGTGGCCGGATTGGCGCCACGTGGCGCCGTGGGATCGCGCCATGTGGCGCCCCCAATGAATTCCTTTTTCTTGCTTTTCTCCCCTATTTCTCCTCCAAATAATTCCAAAAAATACCTAGAAATCTCAGAAAAATCCCAAAAATTCTGGAAAATCTCTAAGACTTCCAGGAGTACCTGAAAAATAGGAGAAGAAGAAATTAGTCCATTTGATGAGAAAATTAATATAATGACTATTATAAAACACTATTGACCTCCCAAAATTGATATAAAATAATCCATTGCTCAAAAATTGACAATATTATCACAATAATACGAGGAGCGCATGAAAAATATCAAGGAGCCAATAAAGACGATAACATCCATACTTTGTGCAAAGAATGAGAATAAGCCCTAAATGAAACATAAAGCGAGATGACACCCAAAAGAGCGAGATTAAGCTAAATCTTTAGCACAAAGTGGGGGTAGTTAGGGGGTATAAATATACACTTTTCACTCCGAATCACACCCTCCAACTAGCTTTTTGCTAGTCCCTAGCAAAATATGCGATAAATTCGGATTAAAGTGAAAAACATGCACCAAACTCAAGATAGCCTCATGGCATACCCCAAATGATATTTCCAAATGATTTCAAAGCCAATATACCCAATGTATGAAAGTAAATAACAAATGACACTCCCCTCAATCCAATTCAAAGAAGAGTAAGGTAATAAGCACTGTATCACATTCGTTGGGATATATCATAAATGACAAAGTTTCTAACTTTCATGGAAATGGCCAAAACAAAAGAAATTCCTCTAAGTGGTGGGAGATGAGATTGCATCACTCATGTTGCTTATTCTTTCATTATTCATTCATTTTTTTCTTTTTCTTTTCTTTTTCCTTCTTTTTTTGTTTTTTTTTGTTTTTGATGTTTGTGTTTTGCATTCACGCGATAACACCATGAAATGCAAACACACCACCTTTGCATACACGATAACGCTATATAGGCAAAGGGATGGAATGATCCCATAAATCTCCATTTTGGCGTCCTCCCCAATATTTCGTGGGGTACCGGCTACTCAATTTGATTAGAAAGAAACATTCATTTATATTAACTCTCTCTTTTTCATTCTCAACACAAGTTAGCAACTCATCCATCCACCTCTAAGAAGGAAACAAAACAAACACAATTAGCCAAATCCAATCCAACAAAAAACTACACTATTCATACCAACATGAAATTACTTACACCAAACTTTTCCCAAATTATCTCAAAGAGAGTATCACGACATATAATGTAATTCCATACATGGCATATTCGCATATGAATCCAAATTGGAAAAGAATTAAACCATGCCAATCAAACATTTATGAATTTGATACCAAGGTGATAATCCGAAAAATTGCATGTCATTAAGCATGTAGGGACTAAACACAAAGCAAGTGGCGTATGGACAAGGAGGCCAAAATATGATATGCAATAAAGTTCATTGGGTGATGGAAACATGGAGAGATCTAAAAAAAATTCTAACGCTAAACATCAAAATCCTAGCAATTCTAAAGATTCTAACACTCTCCCCCCAACTTAAAATAAACATTGTACGTAATGTTAGGAGAGTATCAGATCTCACAAAAGATCCTAGAAAAGAAAAGAAAAGCACACGAAAACACTAAAATATAACATTTATTTATTTACACTATTGGGAAGAACACACCGTGGCAAATGGCGGATCCAAAATTTCCATCGGCGGTGGCAATTGTTCCAACGCTCCTTTTATTTCCTCCGCCAATGCTCCTCGGCCAAACGTGGCAATGGCGGCCACGTACACAACCCCAAGCATCTCCTCAAAGTGTGTACCTATATAAGGAAGGAGACGGGTTGTGTAAGAGAAAGATGGGGACACATTCCCAAAAAAAGACATCCACACATAATCATCAATATAAAATACGGAATGAAAAGTATGATGAATGTGTGAGAAAACTGCCTGGATGGTTGAATATGATGTGGTTTGAAGCTCATCCCCGCGGCATTCAATATCAATCGGGCGAGGAAGTGCTATCTCCATAGAAACTACCGAAGGAGAGGGAAGCTCGGGATCCATGATAGCACGTGGTATAGACTCACCCTCGCTAGCCTCTTCTTCGGGCTCCTCAACAAAAGAACACCCCCCCTTGCCTACTTCGCTTCCAAGTGTGCGCGCGATCGGCTCCTTTATCTCCACCATGGCAACAAACAATTCCTCAACAACTAAGTGACACGGCCCAGCAGAAATAGGAGATGCCGCCATGATAATTTCCTCCACCGGCTCAACTAACTCCTCCATGCCAACACTTGATTCCTCAACTACTACTTGTCATGGGGCACTCAATTCTTCAACTAACGGTGGGGTGAGATCTATAAGAACTTCTTCATTCGGGGCATGGTGGACCAAAACTTCATGGCTTGGCTCATTTGGAGTCACAACCAATGTGTGATCTTCCTCCTTGTAGGACTCCAAATAATGCCAAGCCACATTCTCATCCATGTCCAAAAAGTGGCCGTTGTCCAACATATCCACAAAATCCTGCATCTCCGAAAGCATACCCTCCAAGAAGAATCCAAGAAGACGCACCCTGTCAAATCCATGATGTGGACAACCGTACACTAACTCTGAAAAACACGTCCAAGCCTGAAAAAATGTCTCACCGATGCGCTGAGCAAAGTTCACCATTCTTCCTTGCCAAGTTTTGGTCCTGTAAGATGGAAAAAACTTCATAAATTTTTTTTGCTTTAGTACAGGCCAAGATGGAATAAGATGTGGGAGATAAACTTTAAACCATTTTAATGCACTACCATCCAAAGAATAGGGAAAGAATTTAAGATAAAACTTTTCATCACATGTGTTCCCATCAAACTGAAGCTTGCAAGCACTCTCAAACTTCTTAATATGTAGGTAAGGGCTTTCTGCATCATTACCAAAGAATCTCGGTAGGGATTTGGTCACTCGCATGTCAAACCCAAGAGAGTTTGAAGTACTTGCCATGTTTGAAAAAAAACAAAAACAAACAATCAAAAAGACTCAAAAAGCGTAAAATAAATAAGGATGAACAATAAGTGAAAAATAAAGAATCGAAAAGACTCACACTAAGAGATAGTATTATCACACTAAAACTTTCAAAAATCAATCAAAAAAAGCTACTAATAGAAACCGTTGTCCCCGGCAACGGCGCTAATTGGTTGTGACGGGAGGACGCGCAAGGAGCATGCCTTCCACTCCCAAGTGTAGGAGTGTCAATACAATAAAAATAACCGGTGAGTATCGAGTCGGATCACAGGGACACGTCATTCTATATTCACAAAATTGATCGATAAAGAAAGGAAATAGCATGTTACAACCATCTCGCTAACGGTGGAAAAGTGTGGAAAAACGTGTGGAATCTACAATCATAGCCTACGCACTAAGGGTGGAGAGCCGAATTGGCAAGCAACGAGGAGGACTCGTTTGGTGTGTGTGAATGAGGCCGTAGGCGTGGGAATTCATCCCAAATATAACTCAATTGATCTCCCGGCTAAGGAAGCTCAATCGGAAAATACGGCATTTCCTCGAACAAGTGGGGTGCAATAAGTAATGAATGAAACTCATGAGTAATCGACAATGAGCACATTAGAGAGGGTCTGCTAGGATGATCCTCTCTTTGGATTTCTCCTTAGGGTTCCAATAAACAAACTAACTCAAGTTTCATCCACCAATTTAGAAAATGAAATTGTGCTAGAGATACAATTCTCAACCCAATAACAACAATCAAACAACACAACCACACAAGCAATCACACTACTCCATCATACTAAATAGGATGAGATTTATAGACAAATTCATCTAGAGTTCAATACAACAAGAGAAATGCAAAAATACAACAGAAGAGAGGGAAGAGATCACCATTCTCTCAAAAAATGAGGTTTCCCTCTCACTTAGGCACCTCCTCCAAGCTTCTCCACCATCCAATGGCCTCCAAGCTCCACCCCTAGCCTCTTGGGGAAGAAGAGGGCTCAAAACCCTCCAAAAACCCTAAAAACAACTCAAACAGCCCGAAGAACAGCCGAAACAAACAAGCTAAACGAAGCAGCCCCTCATTTTCGCATTGGCCCCCCTTAATCAAAAATCCGGGCTTGCGGTTCGGGGAAATCGCGCCCGACCCGCAAAAATTTTGCATCCGCGCGCGCCTGTAGCAATTGGGCGGGGCCGGGTCGAAACCCGGCCCAGCATTCGCCCGCCTGCTCCTAAGGAGCGGGCGCTGAACAACAGTGGGGCCCGCTGCCGCTGGCCGGCCAGCGGGCCCAAAGCGCACAGCTGCGCATTTTTAAAAAAATGTTTTTTATTTAAACAAAACGGCGGGCCGGCCAGCGGGCCTGCCAACGAGTTTTTTTTATAAAAATCTGCTACGGCCCGAAGAACATTGTGGCCGGATTGGCGCCACGTGGCGCCGTGGGATCACGCCACGTGGCGCCCCCAATAAATTCCTTTTTCTTGCTTTTCTCCCCTATTTCTCCTCCAAATAATTTCAAAAAATACCTAGAAATCTCAGAAAAATCCCAAAAAATTCTGGAAAATCTCTAAGACTCCCATGAGTACCTAAAAAAAATAGGAGAAGGAGAAATTAGTCCATTTGATGAGAAAATTAATATAATGACTATTATAAAACACTATTGACCTCCCAAAATTCATATAAAATAATCCATTGCTCAAATAATTCTCAAAAATTGACAATATTATCATAATAATACCAGGAGCGCATGAAAAATATCAGGGAGCCAATAAAGACGATAAAATCCATACTTTGTGCAAAGAATAAGAATAAGCCCTAAATGAAACATAAAGCGAGATGACACCCAAAAGAGCGAGATTAAGCCAAATCTTTAGCACAAAGTGGGGGTAGTTAGGGGGTATAAATATACACTTTTCACTCCGAATCAACCATCGCCATGCTCATCTTATGAATCTGCCGACGAAGAATTCCCAGCATCCGAACCAGCAGTTGAGGGCGCATCCTTTTCACATGCAACCGACGATGGGGGTACAACACCCCCTCTGGTAGAACTAAAACCCCTTCCTGCGAATGTAAAATATGCTTTCTTAGGGGAGAACTCTACCTACCCTGTCATCGCTAGTTCATCCCTTACCGAGCCACAATTAGAAAGCATTCTCAAAACCCTCTGAGCGTATAGGAAGGTGAGAGGGTATAGCATTGCCGACCTGAAAGGCATTAGCGACACTATATGCACCCATAGAATCCACCTCGAGGATAAGGAAGCTACTTCCATTGAGCCTCAAAGGCGATTGATTCCTAACATGAAAGAAGTAGTAAAAAAGGAGGTGCTGAAACTGCTAGAAGCTGATATTATCTACCCCATTTCCGACAGTAGATGGGTTAGCCCCGTTCAGGTTGTGCCCAAGGACTGGGGCATGACCATTGTGAGGAATGACAAAAATGAATTGATATCTACTAGGACTGTTACTGGTTGGCGCATGTGCATTGATTATAGAAAACTCAATAAAGCCACCAGAAAAGACCACTTCCCCCTCCCATTCATCGATCAAATGCTCGAGGGACTTGCCAAGCATAAATATTTTTGTTACCATGATGGTTATTCCAGATTCTTCCAAATCCCATTGCATCGTGAATACCAAGAAAAAACGACGTTTACATGTCCATATGGCACCTTCGCATACCAAAGAATGTCGTTTGGATTATGTAATGCACCCGAGACATTCCAGAGGTGCATGACGTCCATTTTCTCGTACTTCATTGAAAATATAATGGAAGTTTTTATGGATGACTTTTCCGTTTATGGCATCGACTTTGATGCTTGTTTAGCCAATTTATCTAAAGTCTTAGAACGATGCCAAGATAATAATTTGACTTTAAATTGGAAAAAAGTGCCATTTCATGGTAACAGAGGGAGTAGTTCTTGGCCATGTCATCTCCTCTAAGGGGATCGAAGTTGACAAGGCTAAGGTTGAGGTCATCAAAGACTTGCCGCCTCCCACTAATCTTAAGGGTATCTGTGGTTTCCTAGGCCATGCAGGATTTTACCATCGCTTTATAAAGGATTTATATAGCATTGCTCGCCCTCTTATAGAGCTCCTTGTGAAGGATGCTCCTTTTGTGTTTTTTGACGCTAGTTAGCTAGCTTTTAACAGGTTGAAAGAATCTCTCATTTATGTGCCCATCATACAACCACCAATTGGAATCTACCTTTTGAGTTGATGTGTGATGCTAGTGATCAAGCGGTGGGAGTTGTTATAGGCCAAATGAAAGAGGGAAAGCTTCACACAATATACTATGGTAATAAGACCTTGGATGCTGCTGAGAAAAATTACACCAACACAGAGAAGGAATTACTAGCCGTGGTGTACTCCATCGAAAAGTTCAGATCTTACCTTCTGGGATCCAATGTAATAATCCATACGGATCATGCAGCGCTGAAATACTTGTTAAGCAAGAAGGATGCAAAGCCGCGCTTAATACGATGGATTCTTTCCTCCAAGAGTTTGACATAGAGATCAAGGACAAGAAGGGGGCCGAAAATGTAGTGGCAGACCATCTATCACGGCCGATTCATATGCATGTAGACGACATCATACCGATTGATGATTCTTTCACCGGCGAGCAATTATTCGTGGCATCCTCCTCTGAAGCACCTTGGTACGACGACATAGTCAACTATTTGGTGAGCGGCATAATCCCTCATGGGATGGCAACCTATCGGAGAAGGAAGTTCTTACTTGATGCCATAAACTACTTTTGGGATGATCCATACATATTCAAAACATGCACCGATGGGATCTTCAGACGATGTATTCCAAAAGAGGAGGCCACTTCCATTATGTCACATTGCTATGACCAACCTTGCAGGGGACATACAACAGTCACTAAAACCACTGCGCGAATTCTTCAAAGTGGATTCTATTGGCCACCATCTTCAGAGATGCAAACGAATACATCAGAGCATGCGACAGGTGCCAAAGAACAGGAAATATCACGAAGAAGAATGAAATGCCACTACAAGGCATTTTGGAGATTGAATTGTTCGACTGTTGGGGTGTTGATTTCATGTGACCCTTCCCAACAAGTAACAACAACAAGTACATCCTAATTGCAGTTGATTACGTCTCAAAGTGGATGGAAGACATAGCCATCCCAACGAATGACGCAAGGGTAGTGGCCAAGTTCTTCAAGCATATGATTTTTTCCCCACCGTGGAGTCCCAAGAACAGTTATAAGCGACGTGAGGAGTCACTTCATCGAAAAGAAGTGTGAGACAATGCTTAAGAAATACGGAGTGCATCACAAGGTCGGTCTTGCATATCATTCCCAAACGAGTGGCCGAGTTGAAATATTCAATAGAGAGATCAAGAACATCTTAGAGAAGACGATAAGCACATCAAGGAAGGATTGGTCCTAAAAGTTGAGTGAAGCTCTTTAGTCATACCGAACCGCTTTCAAGACCCCTATCGGAACAACCCCTTACAGGTTAGTATACGAGAAAGCATGCCACCTACCGGTGGAATTGGAACATAGAGCATACTGGGCGATAAAGAAGTTGAACTTTGATTTCAAGAGCGTCGCCATGCGACGATTCTTGAGTGTCAACGAGCTCGACGAAATCCGGCGACACGCCTATGAGAAAGCAAGGATGTACAAGGAAAAGACTAAGGTATATCATGACAAGAATATCACGGTAAGGCGCTACGAAGTAGGTGACCAAGTACTGCTTTACAACTCAAGACTACGACTCTTCCCCGAGAAGCTAAAATCGGTCCGGCCCCTACAAGATAATAAGTATGTCCCCGGAGGATGCCATAGAACTTGAGCGAAAGAACAACAAATTCATGGTGAATGGCCAAAGAATAAAGCCATAAGTAGCAGGAGAACCGATTGGACAAGAGGAAACCTACTTTCTCGAGGAATGCACCACCATTGATTGAAAATCTTGAGGAAGTCAAGCTTACGACTTAAAATAAGAGCTTATCGGGAGGCAACCCGATTTTCTTTCCCTTAGTTTTTTCTTTTCTTTTTGTTTTTCTTTTCTTATCCAAAAAAACAAAATAAATACGTTTTTAATTCAATAAAAATACACAAAAAAATTTGATGAGTTCTTCCTTCTACAGGTTGAACAATGAGGAGAGCACGCGTAACGATGAAATAAAGGAGAAGGAACCCAGGGAAGAGCACCTTAGAGAAATACAAGCTTGGGGGAAGAGTTACAGTTGACTCGGCCGAGTAGCTACTGTAATGCCCTACGAAGCTACTGCACAAGTACTAGAGGGGGGGTGAATGGTACTTTAAAATAATTAAGAAGATAATTCCTAATTATCTTGCAAACTCTACCAACAATGTGGAAATGCAGAAATGTAAATATAGACAACAAAGAAAACAATCGCAAACAAGCAATTTAACGGGTTCGGATCCACCCAAGTCTCCCCGACTTGTTCCCGGTGATCCTACGTCCCAACCACCCGGATCCCCTCCGGATACTTGAGTTAGAAACTTCTAACTCAAATTTGCACTATGAAATACTTGTAGAAAACCTCTACAAAGTCAAATCATACACAAATGAAATTGTGACTCCCACAACCCGGGATCACAAACAAACTCTCACAACCGAGAGTAAAACACTTACAATATGAAAGTAAATGAAATACGAAATTCTTACCGACAAAATCCTATGCCTTGAGTATACTTACGAATTAGGGCAAATGAGGATTTTGGGGAAGATGAAGGCACCAAACCCTAGCTCCAAGATAATGACCAGCAATGGAGTCCTAGGTGGATGTTGGTGACCTAGAATCAAGCTCTTGGCTTGGAAGGCTCACAATCAATGAATCTCTCTTTTGAAATAAGAGTGAGGGAGAGATTCAAGAAAGAAATCAATGAGCTTTGAATGAGATTTAATGCTTCTCTTTTGATCTCTAAATATCAGTAATAATCAGCCTTGAGTGCTATGAATGCAGCACTCCAAGTATATATAGGATAGAGTACAGAGAGAGCAAAAATCGTGGCATTTAATGCTCCAACGGCTCTATTCTGAAGCAGACTAGTCGGTCAAAGAAGGACCACTGACCGACTAGTTCATCAACTAGTCGGTCGGTCAATCAACATGAACCGACTAAGAGGTGAACAGTGAATAGATGAAGTTCAGACTAAGGAGAACTTGTCGGTCCAAGAAGACTTGACAACCGACTAGTTTCACAACTAGTCGGTCGGTGAGTGAACTTAGACCGACTAAGAGATAAAACAAATAGTCTGAGTACAATTTGAATTAGTCGGTCTAAGAACAAAGTCTAACCGACTAGTTCATCAACTAGTCGGTCGAGAAATGTACATAGACCGACTAACGATAAACAGTAACTTAGGCTGTACAGTAGAAGCTCAACTAGTCGGTCTAAGAAGGATTCCTAACCGACTAGTTTCACAACTAGTCCGTCGGTGAACCTTCTTTGACCGACTAACTGTAAACAGTAAGTGAGCTAGAATTGAAGGAGGCAAACTAGTCGGTTAAAGAAGCTTTGCCGACCGACTAGATCACCATCTAGTCGGTTGGTTCTTCTTCTTGAACCAACTAACATGCACAAGAAGTCGCGAATCGAAGCGCGAAGCTTCAGGAAAGTTTGTATGGACTTCTACTAAGATCCTAGCTCTAAGATATGAGCGTTATGAAGATTAAAACGTAAGACCTACTCAAGGCTTAACATTCTACGAAATGAAGCTAGAAGACATAAAATAAACTTGACGAACCGTCTTCAAAAGCTTCACTCGAATCCTCATGACTTCAATAATGGTCCTTGAGCTTCAACGAAGCTTTAGGCACACGATCACGTGCTTTGAGAAGTCTCGAGACGTCGCTTTGGATGTTCATATAAATTTGGCGAAGATCTCCATAACTGTACTCACAAAGAGTTAGTTCATGATATATTTATGTTTGTTCATCATCAAAACCAAATCCGACGAATCAATACTCAACATTCTCCCCCTTTTTGGTGATGACAAACCAACATAAATAATAATTAAAAATAATGATTCAAATGAAATTTACTTACTCCCCCTGCATTGATGACACGTTAATTCCAAATTAAATATTAAACATACGCATCAAGCAGACGAGTAAAGTAAAAATTGAGAATTCAATTATTGAAATATCGGAATTGAAATCCATTTTTATATCTTAACCCCCCTGATTCTAACATATCAAATTAGATTCTTGGAAAAATGCTTTAAATTATCATTTAGCACCTTGTCATTATAATATCGCTCCCCATTTGGCATTAGCAAAAAGAGTGGGAGGAGATCAACGACAACAATGGCTACAAATAAAAGCACGGGAGTCGTAGAACACGACGACGGTCCAAATGACACCAAATGAAAATACGAATTAAATCAAAGCGTGTCAATGATACCATAGTCGAAAATCGAAAAACGAAATCATCAAAACTCAAATTAATTTTACGAATTGAGTTATGGAATATACTCTCCAATATCAACATTCTTGGTTAATTTAGTGCATGGAAAACAATTCTATGTTTTCATAAAAGGAATTCTATTTAACCAAGTTATTATCGTCGAACGACGAAATCAATCATCATAGACACAAAAAGAATATAATGTGCACAAGAGAATGAATGTCAACATCGATGTATATATATATATATATGAAACATGATACAACAAAATTATACATCGCCAACATACATAAAAGCGATCCGCAGATCGAAGCACAAAAATACATCATATCTCAGCAAATATCATAGTATCACAAAACATACAAAAAATCTCAAAACTCCATAAGAGATACATCAAAATACATCACAAAATCACAAAATCCATAACCACCATCTATCATACCCAACTCTCTCACACTACATCTATCATCCAAAGTGCATCAGGAGTGTAACGGTCACTTTCCGACCGAACGTTCGTAGCGTGTATACATGGTTGTTTTGTGTGCGCGTTACTATATTGGTTTTATTATGGCTTTCCGTAGCTCGAACACATGTCCGAACCCCGTATTCACAATCCTCTCCGAGGCGCGACCACCCCGGTATTTTCCTTTATTTTTGGATGTCTGTAGTCCTATTCTACATAACACACTTTTTATAATTAAAAAAAACATTTTTATATAATCAATTTTAATTCATTCTTTCTGTGCGTTCTCCTTACAACAAGCCTTTAATATCCTTATATCCCACTCAGGTTGCAATAGGAGGGTTTTATATTATTATTTTTTCCTTAACTAAATGTTTATAAGAATCTTAAGCATAACCAATCTGTTAGGGAACGAATCAAAATTTAGTTTTCTCAAGCAAATCAAATATTTGATTTTCACATCCTAACTACCTCTCAATGCACATGATCGCCCCATCTGCACATACCCCCCCCCCCACGTACTGAGACCCTCTCCTAACCTATTCTATTAGAAACCTAGGTTTTATTTTGAGAACGCAGCCGCCTCTATCTTTTCTTCTCCACGCCATCACAAAACTCAGCCGTAACCCTTGCTCACCTCCGTGCACGCAAACAGCAGCAAGCCGCCGGCCTATTCTTTGCTCTGGCCTCTCTTCAACCCGACGCATCTCCCGCCTTCCGCCTCTCACGGACCACCGACCGGCCGCCTCCTTCAGCCGAAGCCCACGGAAACGCCCAAGCTCCTCCACCTCTCTTCCTCCACCTTCCCGTAGCACCTCACTTCGGTGATACCTCTGGCGGATACAAACCACAGGCGCCCTCCGAGATCCCCTCAGCCGGCGGCAGGCCGACGACGACCCCAGAGCACCTTCCCTGCCGCTGATCGCCAGGACACCGAGCTGCCATTGCCACTGCGTCATCCTCTCGCCACCACACAGATCGCCGGCGAAGCACTCTCCTCCGGCTGCGGCGCCTCCTCGATGCCGCCTCAGCCCACGCCGTTGCCTCCGACCTGAGCACACGCAGAGAAAGTACTGAACGTGTAAGTTGTTATTAGATAACGACGGCAAATTCATACATTTACAAAGTTAGTAATATCTTCTGTGCACCTTATTATTTTATACCAATATGTCCTTAAAAGAAAGGAACCGAGTATGGGTGTAAAAGTTGTATGACGTTATACATTTGTTATAAACTACAGTTAGTTTTTTATAATATTTTATCACAGTATAATGACAGAGGTATCTTATGTTAGTTATAATAAAATGCATGCTAGCAGTTTATACGATTAGAGTATAATACATTATTATAAGTAAGCTTGAAAATATTATATTAAGTTAAGGATTCTTTTAGCTTAATGTTACAAATTTAATAACGCAGTTATGCGGTGCCCCGTTGCAATTACCTGGTCACCCAGAATCATCAAAAACAGATGGATCGCTACCGGGCTCATCTTCGCTGTCCGCTCTCTCCGTAGCCGTTGGGCGCTTTTGACGACGCCCCTCGCTCGCGGATCTGCCCTTGCTCGCTGTTTTCACCTTCCCTCGCTGCCCCTCCTCGCCTTCATTGCCGTAGATCTGCCATTGCCACAGGGAGACGTTTCGTTGCCGTGCCGTTCAGATCTGTCACCGTTCAGACTCTATGACCATTCTGCGTCAATCGCCGGAGAGGTTGGTTCCCCTAACTCGTAGCAACCCAAACCGTACGTCATTGAAAACCTAACTAAAATTGGACAACTATAACTAAATTTACTTTCAGTACTTGTAAAACGCTGCTCACCGTAGAAAGATCGACAATCGGACAATTTTCTGTGCACATAGGATAGTAGTCGATCTAGGTTGAATGAAACACCAAAATGTGATGATTGACAAATAGGATAGCCCCGATAACCTAGAAACAAGCCCTAATAGGACTTGATGAGAATCACGACTTGACACCGTCGACGTGATCTCTTTTCAGACGGACTACCACGGACGCGACGACTAGACGAGACGCCCCGGACAGACGACGCACTCGCCATTCCAGGCAAGTGTACTCACTTGCGATTTGACTGTGCCTTAGTTCTAGTTGTAGAACTGTTAGATTGTGTGTGATGAGAACCGGACGTGAAATGATAGCGTCCGAGACGACCGTGACGGCTCAGACTTGACGACGAAGTCTGAGCCTGACAACAATGAACTGCTGACAACATAGGACTATCTTGTGTGTGCGTGCGTGTGGACACCCTAGAATAACTTTCCCTACACTTGTCATGTCGTGTCATGTCACACAAAAAGCCTTCGGGCGTTTCGGATGCTTCCCTAGCGGAAGTGATCCCCGTGATACAAAAAGCCTGCGGGCGTTTCGGATGCTTCCCTAGCGGAAGTGATCCCCGTGATACAAAAAGCCTGCGGGCGTTTCGGATGCTCTCCATGCGAGAGTGATCCCCGTGACTGTTATACAAAAAGCCTTCGGGCGTTTCGGATGCTTCCCTCCGCGGAAGTGATCCCCGTGATACAAAAAGCCTTCGGGCGTTTCGGATGCTTTCCTAGCGGAAGTGATCCCCGTGATACAAAAAGCCTTCGGGCGTTTCGGATGCTTCCCTCCGCGGAAGTGATCCCTGTTACCAAAAAGCCCTCGGGCGTTTCGGATGCTTTCCTTGCGGAAGTGATCCCTGTTACCAAAAAGCCCTCGGGCGTTTCGGATGCTTTCCTTGCGGAAGTGATCCCTGTTACACAAAAAGCCTTCGGGCGTTTCGGATGTTTCCCTAGCGGAAATGATCCCTGTACTTCTTGTCCTGAGTTCCTGGGTTGGGGTAGGGTTGAGCGTGCGCACGGCAAGAGGGTCTGATCCCCCTCGAACCGTAAGGCGTGAACCCTTCGTGTCGCACTTGTCTTGTCTTGTCCCGTCCTGTTTGTCCTGTCTTGTCCCGCCACGTCCTGACTTGTCTTGACACCTGTAGGTTAGTCCCCGTAGTCGGTAGCACACGCTACGACTACTGCCTGCTACGTTTTACTTTCCTGCTACGTTACTTCTCTTGTACTTGTTGTAACCCCAGCATGCTAATCAACCAGTAAAACGTTGTCCAAAAGTGATACACTTGCAGTAAAGTCTAACCCTTCTTGTAGACTTTACCTGACGTACAGTTCCTTTTTCTTGGGTGCTGTACGTCAGGTGCTCAGCCAGAGTTCGTGGACGAGGCAGACTCACTGGAGTACGAGGAGCCGATGACGTTGATCCAGAGTTCGTGCCTGACGAGGACCGGACCTTGAGGTCTTTTAGTCGCCACTTCCCGCGGGTACTACCTTTCGGTTTGTCTTTAAACTTGTGTTGCCATGCTTAGGCTTCTTTTAGACTTTGTACCAGTTGGATATTATTTCTCCATGTAAATGAATGCAAATTTCCTTTCCGTACTTTTGTTGTTCCTAAACTTTATAAATGCAAGAACCTGAAAAACTTTTATAATGGTACCTCTACAGACGCTTATTGGGTCCGAGCTTCTAAAGCTCTGGCCTAAGCGGGCCTCGTCACGTTTCGCTTCCGTCCATTTTGGGAAGCGGGGCGTGACAAGGAGAGTCCTCCAAAGAAGCTCAGGAGGCAGCGGGAGGATCAGCAGCTGTAGCAGGCTCTGCAGAAGGAGTGGTCACTGGGTCAGCAGGAGTGGAGATCTCTGGCATGACAGGAGTGGTCTCGGGAGCAGCAACAGACGAAGCATCCACCGGAGGAATGGTGGCAGCAGGTGTGCTCTCGGGATCACCGGCAGAAGAAACAGCAGCACCAGAAGTACCCTCAGGGGCACGAGCAGCAGCAGCACGAACAAGCTCCTGAATCTCATCCTCATCCAACTCATCCTCGTCAGAAACTGACGGAGGGATCTCAAAGCCCAAGTGAGAGGCAATGCGAGCGAGAATCTCCTCAGATCGAGCACAATGAGACTCCACACGTTTCAACGAACGTGCAAGCTCAGCGAGAGTAGGAGAGGGAGCAGAAGCAGCTGAAGCAGAGGCAGAAGCTGAAGGGGTCGTCCTCTGAACATGACGAAGCACCGCAAGAGACTTCTTGACGGCCGTCACATTCAGAGGGGGACCGAGAGGACGCTCATCATCAGGAGGGAGAGGGACATGGAAGTGACGGAAGACGAGAGTCAATAGGTACGGTTACGAAATGTGGGCCGACTTGGTGGACTTTCGAATACATTCGAAAGAGTCCATCTTGTCGAGAATGATCCGTGCCCAATTGATCTCACTCCCCATGAAAATGGCGTAAATGAGTTTGAGGAATGGCTGGGAAGGCAAGGAAGATGAGCCGTACTTCGGAAGAAGGCACGACTTCAGAATGAGGTTAAGCACCCAAGCATTCGGCTTGAAGGACTTCGAAGGGACGCCAATCATGGCAGGAGGGATGACATGGAAAATCTCGGAAAGCATGGCCTGGTCTAGATCAGAAATGTCATCGACAGAAATATCAGACGGAAGAAGGCCAGACGAGGAGACACCAATCTAATCCCCTAAGATTTCAGCCGTGAGTACTATCGGTGTCCCCAAGACAGACGTCTCAATGGAATGGGTCTCGTCGTACTGACCGCGAACATGGTTCGCGTAGAATAGCTTGACAAGGCGAGGGTATGGATGTGGATTCGCCTTATGGTCATATCGAAGATAATCGATAAGACCGCTAGACGAAAGAAGATCGGCTAGGTGAGGGAAGTCAGAGAACTGAACGAAGTGCAACAGCGGACAGTGCTCGATACAGTTGTAAGTCGCGAGACACAACGGGTCATCGTGACACAATGAAATATCGACACCGCCAACTGGCATCGGAGCCTTCCCCTTAGGCTGACGTGTGCTAGATCGATGTGGAGGACTAGGATCCCGAGCGGTATGATCGGTCTCCGGAATATATTCCGTGTCGGAATCAGAGGGAGGAGTGGGTGCACGGAATGAAGCTGGAGACACGGGCTGTTTCCTAGGCTTAGGCTGAGATCTAGGCTTGGCGATCGCCGACCTCTTCTTCTTAAGAGGAGGCGAAGATGACGAAGGATGGGTTGATTTAGATCGGCGTTTGGGTTGCGGGGGGTCCGTAGATGGCGATTCTATGGTCATAGGTGACGGACATGAGGGATCGATAGGAATACGTGTCCTTGCCATAATCGAGACGAGACACGCACGAAATCGAAAGCTAAAACCCTAGAACAACCCTAGGCCGAACCCTAGAAACTGAAATCTACAAACCCTAGACAACCCTAACCCTATAAGCTGAAATCAAACCCTAGATTAGATAGGAGAGTGATACCTAGGTCGGAAGGAGGGATCTACGGCTGGAGTTGGTCGGAAAGTGGCCGGAAAACGACGCAATCGACGGTGGAGAGGGAGGAAGTCGAACGGGTTTGGGGGTTGGAGAAAAGAATCGCACCGACTAGAATAGGAGTTATTCGGTCGGGGGGAGTTAAAAACGATTGGAAGTCGAAAAGACAAAGCAGTCCCCGTAGCATTTAGTCGGTCACAGTTCAAGCGCTGACCGACTAGATGATGATCTAGTCGATCGGTCAATGAGCTTGAACCGACTAAGTGCAAACAGTAACTGAAGCCAAATTTAGGGCTTGAGTTAGTCGGTCTGAGTTCATTCACTGACCGACTAGAACGCAATCTAGTCGGTCGGTCAATGAACATGAACCAACTAACAACGTTCAAAAATTTAGAAATTGAAAATTTGAGTTCTCTCCTAATCGCACTTGGACGAAACAACGAAATACTCTCACTAATCATTATACTACCCCATTAAACATCGAAAATCTTAAATTTGACGTTCATGAATATTTCGAGCATAAATTCTGAAAATTCAACAAAAATTCCAGAAAATTCCAATAAATCTAGCATATGCAAATATAACGAAATTTAATAGCATGCAAGATTATTGAACAAACTATGAATCCTAAATCTCGGATTCACAGATAATCCCCAATTCTCGACGCAACCGCACAAAGGAGTCTTACTTGAGTGGTTTCGTGAAAATATCAGCGATTTGCTTCTGGGTTTCAACGTGCACTAATATGATGTCCTTTTTAGCAACATGATCATCAAAGAAATGGTGACAGACATCTATGTGTTTAGAACGGGAATGGTGTACCGGATTCTTAGAGAGACATATTGCACTTTGGTTGTCTACCATGAGAGGGCAAGTATCACAGTTTATACCAAAGTCTTTAAGAGTGTGTCTCATCCAAAGAACCTGAGCACACACGGCACCGGCGGCAATATATTCCGCCTCGGTGGTTGAAAGTGATACGGAATTCTGCTTCTTGAAAAACCAAGAGACAAGAGAATTTCCTATAAAATGGCAAGTGCCACTAGTACTTTTCCTGTCGGATTTGCATCCCGCATAATCTGCGTCACTATATGAGATTAATTCATATGTGCTAGATTTTGGATAAAGTAATCCAAAATCAAGTGTGTAACTTAAATAACAGAAAATACGTTTTACCGCTACTAAGTGAGATTCCTTAGGTTGAGCTTGATAACGAGCACATACACATACGGCAAACATTATATCGGGCCTACTTGCGGTAAGATATAGTAAACTACCTATCATACCTCGATATAGACGAATGTCTACATCTTTACCGCACGTATCCTTATCAAGATGTGTAGTAGTGCTCATTGGAGTCTTCTTCCCGGAGGCATTCTCCATTCCAAATCGCTTTAGCAACTCCACAGTGTACTTGGTTTGGTGGATGAAGATTGCATCGTTCATTTGGCGAATTTGGAGACCTAAGAAATATTTGAGCTCACCCATGTGGCTCATCTCAAATTGATCCTTCATCACATTAGAAAACTCTTCGCAAAGAGTGAAGTTAGTAGCACCGAAAATGATATCATCAACGTAAATTTGAACTAAAATTATATCATTATTCGAATACTTAACAAATAATGTAGAATCAACTTCTCCCATTTTAAAACCTAAATCCAAAAGAAAATTCTTTAAACGGTCATACCAAGCTCGAGGAGCTTGTCTCAAACCGTAAAGTGCTTTCTTAAGTTTGAAAACATGGTTTGGGAATTTTTCATTTATAAAACTCGGAGGTTGAGAAACATAAACTTCTTCAACAACATCTCCGTTTAAAAACGCACTTTTAACATCCATTTGAAAGAGTTTAAAATCTTTATGGCATGCAAAAGATAACAATAATCTAATAGATTCTAATCTAGCTACCGGAGTAAAGGATTCTTCAAAATCAATACCTTCCTCTTGCTGATAGCCTTGAGGTACTAACTGAGCTTTGTTCCAGACGACGATTTGGTTTTCGTCAGTCTTGTTCTTGAAAATCCACTTCGTTCCTATAACGGTGTGGTTCTTCGATGGCAATGGAACAAGCTCCCAAACTTCATTCCTCTCAAATTGAATGAGTTCCTCCTCCATGGCAAGGATCCAAGCACTATCTTCGCATGCTTCGTTAATATTCTTTGGCTCAATCGAGGAGGCAAAGGCACAATGAGCGAAGTAGTTGACTTGCGATCTCGTCTTGACACTATCAAGGATATTGCCAATGACTTGCTCATGAGGATGGTCACAAACGGTATGAAGCCGTTTGGGAATTCCCTGATCACTAGGAACATTCTCAAAAGATTCATTAGTAGGGTTAGTAATATTAGAATCAATAGAATTAGAATTACCAAGTGAATCACATAAGACATCCATGGAGTCATCATCATTAGTAATTCTAGTCGGGACAAAACCTTCATTAAATGAAACATGAAGAGATTCCTCGATCGTTGATGTTCGTTTGTTGTATATCCGGCAGGCTTTGCTACGGGAGGAATATCCAACAAATATCCCCTCATCGGATCTTGGATCAAATTTGTCCAAACTACCATACGTGTTTTTAATAAAACATTTTGCACCGAAAACTCGAAAATGTTTAACTTGAGGCAACCTACCAAACAACAATTCATAACAAGTTTGTTTAGTGCCGGGCCTCAAAAGTATTCTATAAAACACATAGCAAACGGTATGTACCGCTTCCGCCCAAAATTGATGGCCAAGTTGGCTATCATCAAGCATAGTGCGAGCACATTCCACTAGCATCATATTCTTTCTCTCAACAACACTGTTTTGAGGAGGTGCGCGAGGGAATGAAAAGGTGTGAGTAATACCAACTTCATCACAAAAAGTTGAGAAAGACTCATTCTCAAATTCCCCTCCATGATCATTACGAATAGTGACAATGGTGGTTCCAATGAGATTTTGTACTTTCTTAACAAAAATTGTGAAGTGTTCAAAAGCATCATTTTTATTACTTAAGGAAACTACCCAAGTAAATCTAGAAAAGTCATCAATGATGACAAGTCCATATTGTGCATTTCCTAATGAAGCAACTCTAGTTGGCCCAAATAAATCTAGATGTAATAGCTTTAGAGGCCGCTTATATGAAATGCTTTTCTTAGGTTTAAATGACGATTTTGGAAGCTTGCCTCGTTGACACGAGTCACAAAAGCTTTTCTTTTGAAAGACAAGCTTAGAGAATCCTCTAATAGAATTTAACTTGGAAAGCTTAAAAAGTGTTCCAAAGTTCACATGACCAAAACGTCGATGCCATAAGTGTTGTTCACTTGTGTTGGCAATGAGACATTGTTCATGTGATCTTGGAAGATCTAGGATATATATATCTCTATGGCGTGTGCCAGAAAACAATAAATCATTATTATCTTTTCTTAAAATATGGCGCATTCCTTTCGCAAAGCTAACTTTGTAACCTTTGTCACAAAGTTGGCTTATTGAAATAAGATTGTGGTTTAATCCTTTAACAAGGTAAACATCACTTATAAGTGGTTTAGAAGGATTACCCACTTTTTCAACACCTATGATGGTTCCGCTCTCGTTGCCTCCAAAGACGACGCGGTTTCCATTTGCAATAGGCACCACTCCGGAGAGCAATTGAGCGTCACCCGTCATGTGTTTTGAATACCCGCTATCGAGTATCCAATTATTCTTGGAGCTAAATTTGGATTTGTTGCTCCTTTTCTTTTTCTTGAGTACCTAAAGATAGAAAATATCGTATCATGGTACCCAAGGTCATTGGGTCCAAAAGATTAGACCTTTGGAAGCCAAGTCCAATTGGACTTAGACTTCCCCACATAATTATCACTATTCACGACATTCATGAAATAAGAATTCATATAAACTTATTTTTCATTCATGTTTGTGTCCTTTGGGCTCCAAATAGTGAAGATTTTGGGAGCCCTAATCCTATTGGGAGCATGCATGCGTTGTTGATTTCTACGTGATGCATGTCATGGATAGGCATAAGGAACATGATGAAATGGTGCACGATGATAATTATTCATATGATGATGTAGGTGAACATATGCATGTGGAGGAACACGTGCATGAGGGTGTCTCACATGGTGTGCACGTGCCCGTGGATGTGGTGCATAAAATCATCATATGTGTGAGTATGTGGAGTAGGATGTGTGTTCCTATGGGGCATGGTATTTGTGTACATATAGGCATGACCCTTCTTTGGAGGTCCACCCAAAGTGGGTTTCTTTCCAAACGAGGGTGTGTACGAGGTGGAAGCACCATTGGTAGATGAACTACCAATAGAGTGTTTGCTACCACTCGTTGAAGCATCGGAAGTTGGCCTAACAAAGGTAGTGGCCGATTTGGACGAATTTCCCATCTTATACCCTAAGCCAATGTGGTGATTGGCCGGAAGTAAGTCACTTAGGATTTTATCCAAATGGTCCTTACCCTTATTGAATTTGTTGATTCGGCCTAATGTGCACTCATATTTCTCTGTGAGAGAATGCATAGAAGCATCCAAAGTGGACACTTGTGATGTGAGCACATAAACACGAGATTTGAGATTCTCATTCTCAATACTCAAAGTTGAGTTTTGAGAAGTTAAATCCGATATCTTATGTTCCTCCGAATCCTCAATGTGAACATGTTCAAGTTGAGACTTGAGATTTACAATCTCATTTCTTAACTCTTCAACAACGGTGACATTGTAGGTGATGATAGATTTATACGAGGTTTGGATGCTAGCTAAATCATCTTTTACCTTAGAATATCTATTTACTAATTTAGTGTATTTAGACCATATTTGCTCATTAGCATTTCTAAGGTCATCCATTGTTACCTCATCGCCTTCATTATCGCTATCATCGGAGGAGGAATCTTTATCTTGCTCCTCTCTTGCCATGAAGCACATGTGTGCTTGCTCCACTTGCTCATCATCCGACTCTCCACTAGAGGAATCCTCAGAGTCGGTGAATGTCCCGACAAGTCCCTTTTTATACCCTTTCTTGTACTTCTTGGACTTGTCGAATTTGGGCGCCTTCCACTTCTCCTTGTGTTTGTTTTGAGGACAATCTGCTTTCACGTGTCCTGGCTTGTTGCATTTGAAACACAAAGGAGAGGAGGTGTTAGTAGAACTAAACTTCGATTTGTTTTTGAAGTTACCTTTCCGGAAGAACCGGTTGAACTTCTTTGCCATGAGGGCAATGGATTCCAAGTCCAACTCTTCTTCCGATTCTTCATCCTCGGTAGATGTGGATGTAGATGGAGCGGCCTTGAACGCAATCGCCTTTTTCTTTGGCTCGTCTTGCTTCAAGTAGGACTTCATCTTGTACTACAACTTTAACTTGCTATCCTTGCGTACCTCATAAGACATTAATGTACCCATTAGTTGAATAACCGTATACTTACTCATATCATTACCTTCCTCGATGGCGAAGGTACGTTTCTCCCAACAAGAAGGAAGTCCGTCAATTATCTTGGAGACTTTCTCCTTTTGGGTGTAGGTTTTTCCAAGAGCCTCCAACTCGTTGGTGATGTCGACGAAACGAGCATAATACTCCTTCATCTTCTCACCCTATTGCATATGAAATAATTCGTAATCTTTATTCACAACAACGAGTTTAGAGTCTCTTACCCTACTCGTTCCTTCATGCAAGATGAGGAGGGAGTTCCATATTTGATATGCACTCTTACATGTGCATATCTTGTTGAAGTCCTCAGGCTCCAAGGCACATTGCAAGGCATTCATTACCTTGGCATTGCTTACCTCCGCGGCGACCTCAGCGGTAGTCCACTTCGCGAAATCTTCTTCTTCGGGCTCGACGTACTCCGTCAACGTGGCTCTCCATAATGAAGCACTCCGGAGGAAAGTTTCCATCCGGCATTTCCAGTACCCGTAGTTGGTACCGTTGAAGAAGGGAGGCCTCGTTGAGGAGTGTCCTTCCATCACCGAAGAAGCTCCTTCACGGTTCCTGAAGGTGCTGTAGTCTGAAGGTGGACGAACGGTTTTGTTGTCGTTGGCAGACATAGCTAGGTACTTGGCTCTGATACCAAATGTAATGCCCTACGAAGCTACTGCACAAGTACTAGAGGGGGGGGGTGAATGGTACTTTAAAATAATTAAGAAGATAATTCCTAATTCTTGCAAACTCTACCAACAATGCGGAAATGCGGAAATGTAAATATAGACAACAAAGAAAACAATCGCAAACAAGCAATTTAACGGGTTCGGATCCACCCAAGTCTCCCCGACTTGTTCCCGGTGATCCTACGTCCCAACCACCCGGATCCTCTCCGGATACTTGAGTTAGAAACTTCTAACTCAAATTTGCACTATGAAATACTTATAGAAAACCTCTACAAAGTCAAATCATACACAAATGAAATTGTGACTCCCACAACAAACAAACTCTCACAACCGAGAGTAAAACACTTACAATATGAAAGTAAATGAAATACGAAATTCTTACCGACAAAATCTTATGCCTTGAGTATACTTACGAATTAGGGCAAATGAGGATTTTGGGAAAGATGAATGCACCAAACCCTAGCTCCAAGATAATGACCAGCAATGGAGTCCTAGGTGGATGTTGGTGACCTAGAATCAAGCTCTTGGCTTGGAAGGCTCACAATCAATGAATCTCTCTTCTGAAATAAGAGTGAGGGAGAGATTCAAGAAAGAAATCAATGAGCTTTGAATGAGATTTAATGCT